>JAVIAB010000125.1:93523769-93993769 GCA_032433765.1 Megaustenia siamemsis | reverse complement strand
CCAACCTTCGTTGCGGAGACGGCACTTGATGATGATTATGATGATGATGATGATGATGATGATGAGGGCGAAAAGTGCAAATATTACAACTTTAGAGAAAACCTCAACCAAAACATTTACACATACTTAACGTGCTTTTAAGGGCGGATGATGAAGGAGAATCAATTCCTTCAGTAGTCATCAGGTGAACGTCAGAAAGAAAGAAAGTACAGGCCTGACTTTAGAACTATTCATTCTTTATTTTTGTTACAGTTATCGTACAGTCACATGGGCAAACCAATGATTGTGGACAAACCAATGATTGTGGGCAAAGCAATGATTGGGGACAAACCGATAATTGTGGACAAACCAATGATTGCGGACAAACCAATGATTGTGGGCAAACCAATGATTGTGGACAAACCAATGATTGTGGGCAGAAAAAATGATTGTGGACAAACCGATGATTGTGAACAAACCAATGATTATGGACAAACCAATGATTATGGACAAACCAATGATTGTGGACAAACCGATGATTGTGAACAAACCAATGATTGTGGGCAAACCAATGATTGTGAACAAACCAATGATTGTGGACAAACCAATAATTATGGACAAACCAATGATTGTGGACAAACCGATGATTGTGATCAAACCAATGATTGTGGACAAACCAATGATTATGGACAAGCCAATGATTGTGGACAAACCGATGATTGTGAACAAACCAATGATTGTGGACAAACCAATGATTATGGACAAACCAGTGACTGTGGACAAACCAATGATTATGGACATCCAATGATTTTGAACAAACCAATGGTTGCTCATCTATTGTCACCTGAAAGTAACGTGTGTTTGTGTTAATTAATTCCACTAACTGTGGATACCATCACACTGTAATATACACGGGAATGAACACGCAGACAAATTAGCTAAAGAGGGAGGGAGATTATCACAAGAGATCCATCCGCTCAGTTATGATGAAGCCAACTCTATCCTTAATGGTCAGTTCCATGAAAAATGGAAACGAGAACACCCAAAGCATAACGAGAGGGACGGATACCACCAACTATCAAGGAGGGATCAAGTCATCGTACTTCGCCTACGCACTGGCCACAATAGAATGAGAAATCACATGTTCATCAAATTCAAAATAGGTACAACCAGCCTATGCCACTGTACACTGGACAATATGACTACAAAACATGTTCTACAGGATTGTCCCCAGTACACAGACCTGAGAAGAGCAATGTGGTCCACACCCACCTCCCTGGAAGAAAAACTATATGGGGCAATCGATTCGCTTAAACAGACAGCTGACTTCATGAGAGAGTCTGGAATCCTACTCTGATTGAGTCTTGATCGCAGAGAGAGAGAGAGAGAGAGAGAGCGCGCGAGAGAGAGAGCGAGAGAGAGAGCGAGAGAGAGAGAGAGCGAGAGAGAGCGAGAGAGAGAGCGAGAGAGAGAGCGAGAGAGAGAGAGCGAGAGAGAGAGAGCGAGAGAGAGAGCGAGAGTGAGAGAGAGCGAGAGAGATAGAGAGAGCGAGAGAGAGAGAGCGAGAGAGAGAGCGAGAGAGAGAGATTTCCACTAACTCGTTTCATGAGAGAGAGAGAGAGAGAGCGATTTCCACTAACTCGTTTCATGAGAGAGAGAGAGAGAGAGAGAGAGATTTCCACTAACTCGTTTCATGAGAGAGAGAGAGAGAGAGAGAGAGAGAGAGAGAGAGCGAGATTTCCACTAACTCGTTTCATGAGAGAGAGAGAGAGAGAGAGATTTCCACTAACTCGTTTCATGAGAGAGAGAGAGAGAGAGAGAGCGATTTCCACTAACTCGTTTCATGAGAGAGAGAGAGAGAGAGAGAGATTTCCACTAACTCGTTTCATGAGAGAGAGAGAGAGAGAGAGAGAGAGAGAGAGAGAGAGAGAGAGATTTCCACTAACTCGTTTCATTGCCCACACATGTAGGATAACCTTACTGTTACAGGCTGTCAGCTCATAGTTACAGGTATAAGAGTTCAGTACACAGTAATGTTGTCTTATATTTTGAGTTATTTGCGGGTCATCATCATTGCACTCCGAACATGTCCATAGGTGCTGGGTCCCCTCCTCAGCAAGTCTAGAAGCGTCCAGCGACCGACGACTCCAAAACTTGTCTTGTATATACTGTACGCTTTTTTAGATGAGTGAATCGAGTGAGCCTAGTGGTCAACGCCTGGGAGTCATGACTCGGGCAGGCTCACCTCCCTTATAGTGTCAAGAAGTGAAAGGGCAGAAATAATTGCACGACGGGAGGTCTGTTTCTGATGATCAGATTACTTCTTGCACCCAAGCTGTGTATAAAGAGTTTCCTATTACTTTTTTGGTTTCGCTTAAATGGAAACAGTAACATTTACACCAAAAGATAGAAGTGAAGTTAAAGAAATTAAATTTAATTATTTTAACATCTAACACGAAACATATAAACATAAATTAATTTATTTTAACATCTAACACCAAACATATAAACATAAAATTAGATTATTTTAACATCTAACACCAAACATATAAACATAAATTAATTTATTTTAACATCTAACACCAAACATATAAACATAAAATTAGATTATTTTAACATCTAACACCAAACATATAAAAATAAATTTATTTATTTTAACATCTAACACCAAACATATAAGCATAAATTAGATTATTTTAACATCTAACACCAAACATATAAGCATAAATTAGACTATTTTAACATCTAACAAAGCAGAATAGCTCAGGCCAAAATAGCATTTCAGAAAATGAAAAATATCTTATGCAACAAATCTATGTCAATAAAATTGAGAAAGAGAGTTCATCGGTGCTATATAGAACCAATTCTGACCTATGGAAGCGAATCATGGACAGTAGACAAACAAATGAAAATACGATTAGAGGCCACAGACATGGGATTTCTCAGAAGAATGTTGAAAGTTCCCTGGACAGATAAAAAGACCAATGAGGAAGTTCTCAAAGAGGCCAACACAAAAAGGGAGCTCTTAAAAAACATCAGAAAGAAGCAATCAACATTTTTTGGGCACATCATGAGAAGAGGAAAGTTGGAATACTTGGTTACAACTGGCAAAATAAAAGGAAAGAGAGATCGCGGACGACAAAGAGATAAAATACTGGATAGCTTGCTGTCATGGCATGGAAAACAGTCAACAACAGAACTAATACGATGCACTGTAGATAGAAGATTGTGGAGGGATATGATCGCCTACGCCAACCGACAGGGTACATGATGATGATGAACATCTAACACCAAACATATAAACATAAATTTATTTATTTTAACATCTAACACCAAACATATAAACATAAATTTATTTATTTTAACATCTAACATCAAACATATAAACATAAATTTATTTATTTTAACATCTAACACCAAACATATAAACATAAATTAGATTACAGAAGGAAAACAATCTCACTCACGTGGATAGTTTGTATCGATTGTCCACGAATGTTTGTCTTTACCATACTTTTGTCTTATCAACACTGTGTCCATTGCTTATGATATTGCGGTGTCCAGACTCCGTGACACTTCCACTGTCGGGCACATTTTTGTGCACGTTTTGAATAAATGAGGGGAAGTAGCTATACTGTGACGTAATAATCTCGACACACAAAGATACGTGATTGTTTTTTTGGTGATCCGAACACAACACAATCGAGCTGTAAGAAATTCCACCTTGAATCGTTATATTAGAAAATAAACAAGAGCGAAAAAAAAACATGCTCTCCTAGACTTCACATTATGTGGTCTATTTTTGTGTGTGACACGTCATACCCATGAAGCAACACATTATAGAGGGTCTTTATCCAGTTCTTGCGCTATATTAAACATGTGTAATTTTAAACATTTTGACCTATATGTGAAAAACGTAATATGTAAACCCCATATAAACATAATAGGGATAGGGCGATATATTCCACAATGATAAACAGATAGGGCGATATATTCCATATCACTGTTCAAGTAACAATACGATTGCATCAAGAATAACGTTTAGCTTACTTCTAATTTTTAGAGTGTACATTTCATCAAGAATAACGTTTAGCTTACTTCTAATTTTTAGAGTGTACATTTCTTCAAGGGTGTCCGGTTAGCGCAATCGATAGGCGGTTGGCTTACCACGGCAACAGCCGGGGTTCGTAATCCTGGCGAGGACACCTGGGTTTTACTAATTCCCTAAAAATTAGTAGGAGCCGCGATAGCTCAGTGGTTAGTGAACTGGACTACTACGGACAAGGGGTAGGGTTCGATCCCAACCGACGGCTCCGGGTTCACCCAGCCTTAAAATGGGTACCGGATTTTTTCTGGGAAAGTAAAAGCAGCACGGGCGTAATACCGACCACATTACCCCAAAAATCATGTGCTGAAGGTCTGTAAAATATAGGGTCACTAACACCATATTTCCCTATACGCCACTTGGCGTGACGGGGGGTACTTTTTTTTTTTTTACATTTCTTCAAGAATAACGTTTAGCTTACTTCTAATTTTTAGAGTGTACATTTCATCAAGAATAACGTTTAGCTTACTTCTAATTTTTAGAGTGTACATTTCTTCACATGAGAGGACCTGAACTATGCTTGTTCATTGGCTGAAACAACATATACCACTGTTGTCCAAAGAAAGGCAGAAATGTCAGTATCGATGTATATTTACACACAAATAGATGTGAAAAGTTATAATACTTTTCAAATTCTGAATAATTTCAGCGCTTTATAAAAACCTGTACGTTCCATTTCGTAGTAAAATGATATCAGTCTCGGTAGATAACTGATGCTTTTTTTGAGAATCTTGCTGGGGATCATTTATCTTTATGGTAGTTTATGCGCCCTTAGAGTCCTATGGACAGTAGACAAATAAATGAAAAGACGATTAGAGGCCACAGAGATGGGATTTCTCAGAAACATTTTGAAAGTTCCATGGACAGCTAAAAAGACAAATGAGGAAATTCTCATAGAGACCAACACAAAAAGGGAGCTCCTAAAAAAAATCAGAAAGAAACAATCAACATTTTTGGGGGGCACATCATGAGAAGAGGAAAGTTGGAATACTTGGTTACAACTGGCAAAATACAGAGAAAGAGAGTTCGCAGAAGACAAAGAGAGAAAATACTGGATAGCTTGGTGTCATGGCATGGCAAACAGTCAACAACAGAACTAATACGATGCACTGTAGATAGAATATTGTGGAGGAACATGATCGCCTACGCCAACCGGTATGGTACATGGTGGTAATGATGATGAGAGTGGTTTTTGTAGTCCGTTCATAAATTCGTGAACTCAGTGTCCTTCAATTTTCTTGGAAACTGATGAATTGCAGTGAATTTTTGCATGCAGTATTAGATTCTCACCGATCTTAAGCCTTTTTAAACATTTAAGTCAAATGACACCTGCATTTTGTACAACAGTGTTTTATTTTATTTTGTTATATAATTCCATACACATTACAAAAAAGGGGTGTCTTAAATATTAGATATAAACAGTAAATCACGTTTATCTTTTTTACGACGAACCGTATAAAGACGTGTAAGTAAAATACGTCAATGCTGAAACGATAATGAGACCATTGATGAAACGGTGCAGAATGGTTGAAGTAAGAATACAGTTTGATTCCATTTGCTTTCAGCGATACATAGAAAGTTGTGTGCACTAATTGAAGGGAAGCGTTGGACGGGCTGTACGACTTCGAGTTGTCTGTCCATACAGCCACACAAATTGTTTACATAACTTAAATACTTAATACTTTGTTTACATAACTTAAATACTTAATACTTTGTTTACGTAACTTAAATACTTAATACTTTGTTTACATAACTTAAATACTTAATACTTTGTTTACATAACTTAAATACTTAATACTTTGTTTACATAACTTAAATACTTAATACTTTGTTTACATAACTTAAATACTTAATACTTTGTTTACATAACTTAAATACTTAATACTTTGTTTACATAACTTAAATACTTAATACTTTGTTTACATAACTTTAATACTTAATACTTTGTTTACATAACTTTAATACTTAATACTTTGTTTACATAACTTAAATACTTAATACTTTGTTTACATAACTTAAATACTTAATACTTTGTTTACATAATTTAAATACTTAATACTTTGTTTACATAACTTAAATACTTAATACTTTGTTTACATAACTTAAATACTTAATACTTTGTTTACATAACTTAAATACTTAATACTTTGTTTACATAACTTAAATACTTAATACTTTGTTTACATAACTTAAATACTTAATACTTTGTTTACATAACTTTAATACTTAATACTTTGTTTACATAACTTAAATACTTAATACTTTGTTTACATAACTTAAATACTTAATACTTTGTTTACATAACTTAAATACTTAATACTTTGTTTATATAATTTAAATACTTAATACTTTGTTTACATAACTTAAATACTTAATACTTTGTTTACATAACTTAAATACTTAATACTTTGTTTACATAAGTTTAATAAATATTTGATGAAGATCGGAGCGATAAACAGTGCCCATATCAAGTTTCAATTCAAAATTCAGAAAGTGGCGAAGCTATGATTTTGTTGAAAGATGTTCATGAATATTTGAACGGACTAAAGTTATTGCCATATTCTAATGCGTGTTAATATTCTTTAACTTGCCTATAAATAAATTCGTCGCTTTTTTGTTTCGTTAAGATTTCCGGGGATAAATTATTTTCATAAACAAACAACCAATGAAAGCATTCTCCACTTTGAAATAAAATATTTAAAAAAAAAACCCGCGTAAAGTCCGTGCGGTTACAAGACTTCAACACCAATTTACGTTAGGTGCTTCGCACTGGTCCAATACAATGATTAGGTCACGAACCAGAAATGTCAACAATATTGATAACATAACTAGAAGGATTCCATATATGTGGTTGAATGGCCTCAACGAAATAGGACAGGTCCACAACAAATAGAAAACAGTGGAGAAAATGACCAATCAGAATACACACTAGAATGTGTGATGTCAGAGTACGACAGTTTGTGCGCGATCTAGGTTCAATGATAACAGCCTTTAGACACGTCTCTACGCCAATCTTTATCAGGCTGTTAACTTAACAACCATAAACTTCCACAGGTCACGTGATCGTGTAACTAGTGTCAGGTCGAGTTGTCCTGTCTCTGTGCCTTCTAACCTCCCGCGTAAAGATCCGCTTGCGTGCGTACGCACGAGCGTATTTACCTTGTACTCTGACGTTTCTGCTTTGATATTACGCAGGCCCGCATTGGTATTGAATAATGAGTTTTCCAGATCGATTAGAAACGAGTGCAAAGCCGCGTGCAACCGCGGGCGCCAGATGAAACCAGAAAACGGGTTAATTAAATGCACCGTTTTGCATGTGTAGATGTTACGCGCCTCCAGGTTAGTGGAAAGCTGTTTGCTCGTCTCTTACTGGATTTAGTACTGAAAATAACAAGAGCTCATGGATAGGATAAGATGTAGATGACACCAGCTTTGAGCCGACGAAAGCTTTCTACAAACTTATTAATATTGACATCTAAAGTTGTACGCAGAAGATAAGCCAGCAATCTTGGCGTATTCTACAGCAATAGGTTGATTTCTTCAATGAGAAAACTGTTGAGAAAACAACTTTGTTTTTATAATGCTCGTGTTGTTGATTGATAACAAAGTGGTGAAATAACAATGTTATAAAACACATAGGTCTTCGATTATCAGGGCTCGTGTTTAATTATATGATTGGATAACACGATCTCAAATTAAACTGGTCAAGAAGTAAGCAGAGTCGATGGTCAAATGAGGGAATGAGGTCGATCGCCCGTGCGTTGCTGGGGTCCGAAAGGGGAGTAAGAATAGAGGCGTGGTACCCTACCAGGCATGTTCGTAAGAGGCGAGAAAGGAGGGTTGGGCATGGGATTGGCTATCCCATACCGTAAAAAATATAAGCCGAAAAAACTTCACAAACATGGACAAGTCAAAGAGAGAAAAAGTAAATCCGCCATCCAGGAAAGATAAGGGCTCTCTGTCTAAGAGAAGACCAAGGAATTCTTGGAGAAGACAGATAGAAGCAGAGATGAAGATGTTGGGGAAGACATGGAATGATCTTAAAAGAATGGCAAAAAACAGAATGACTTGGAAAGTATTTGTTGAAGACCTATGCTCCACTGGGAGCTAAAAAGGTAGAAGAATGACGTAGATAAAGTGGGAAATGTGTTGGTAATGAAGTAGATCAAGTGGGAAATGTGTTGGTAATGAAGTAGATCCAGTGGGAAATGTGTTGGTAATGAAGTAGATCAAGTGGGAAATGTGTTGGTAATGAAGTAGATCAAGTTGAAAATGTATCGATAATTAAATCGATCTTGTAACATAATGCTTTGTTAATGAAACAAGTCTAGTAGTAAATTCGCCTATAATGACCTAAGTCTAAAAGTAGAAAAATTTGTAATGAATTACGTTGTATAGTAAAGTGATTAATTTTTTTTTTTGCGTTCGTCAGCTTTTTTAACTCTGACAAAGTCCCTAGAGACTACAAACTGAATTTTGCGTATTAATCTGTTTTTCCCTGGCAGCCGTGTGCACAGGGGTCCCTCGCCGCATAGGCAGATAACTCCGTACGAGGTACTCATATTTTTTTCTATGAGTAATTGACGTTTCAAGCCGGGCCTCGTTACTGATACCAGAGGTGGTGGTTGCCGCAGAGAGAATCACATCAACTGGTGCAGCCGGGATTTGAACCCACAACTTCTCTGTCTCGAGGCCAGCGTCCTAGCTCGAGACCACCCAGTCCCGCAGTAAAGTGATGAAAATAATATACGTTTTCTGGTATCATCAACATCGAGTGCCGTCTCCGCAACGAAGTTTGGCTACCATTCTGCTCTTCTCACAACGTTTACTGAAGGCTCGTTGTGTTGTGTTTTGTTCTTTCTGCCTTGTCACGTGGCCAAACCATTTTATCTGTTGTTTCCTTATATATTCTATGGCGGGTGCTATTCCTAGCTTTTTTCTCAGTTCTTCATTTCTGATCTTATCTCTCAGACTGTTTCCTGTCATTCGTCTAACACATTTTATCTCTGTAGAGGTTATTTTTCTTATTGTTCTTGCATCTAGGGTCCAGGTCTGGCATTGGTAGCACAACGTTGGGATGAATATTGTATTGTATAGTGCACATTTTGCCTCAGAAGTTATTTCCTTGTTGGACAATAGTGCTGATAGCTGTCCAATGATTTGACAAGCTTTGTTGCACCTTGAGTCAATCTCCCCTGTTTGTGAATTGCCGTTTGTCACTAGACTTCATTGGCTTTTAAATTCCTCTACTTGTTTTAGTTGCCTGCCTTCTATAGTTATGTTGATATTCTGTTTCTCTATTGCCATATTCTTTCTATTCAGTTGAAGGAGTGAATACGACGAAATCTACTTCAACGAAACTCTATCACACACACACACATGCAGACATACATGCAAACACAAGGTCTCTCGCTCTCTCTCTCTCTCTCACACACACACACACACACACATACACACATACACAAATCGGAATAATCATCAAAATGTAGCGCGGCACACGTATAGCTATAGTGGTCTAGTTGTATTTTACTCGAGGACAACAAGTCACCGTAGAATCAGCCATTAAGGACAGGTTCTCTCGACTGATTGATCTTCAGCATGGCAGTTGCTGACCTTGACATTAATATTGCGTTGCTATATGTCTACAACATGCTTCAACCTACTCACTTCAGACAATTAGCTTCCCACGCCAGAGACTGATAGAATTGTTCAATATGACGGACAGAAACTCGCATGAAGGACCGTGCACAGCTGGATTATATACGATAAAAGACAACTTGTATGTTTCAGCTTCCGAAAAAGACAACGTACCAACGTTTCGACCGAAAGGCCTTCATCTGGTACGAAAACAAATAGAATTATTTTAAAAATCTGTAAAAAGCAGATTTTACTGACTTCTGAAGACTTCTTATTTTAAGTAAATGTATTTGTACTCTTTTATTTGCTTTTGTCCGCTTTAGAACTTTTAGTTCGAAATATTGATCTCTTTTTTTTATAGTTAGTTTTGTTTTGCTAGCAAAGCTGACACATACTCGTTTTTGTATTTTATTGTAGAGAAATGCACATTTTGAAACAGAGCAATGAAGGAAGACTTTAGAACGGACTTGCATCAACGCAGACGGGTCATTCCCATATCAGTTCAGCTACCTTTCCAGTAACCAACAACGTGTTCGTCCGATCATTTACATTATTCCATTAAACATGCAGCGTTATGTACAAATGTCGCGTCTTTACGTTAATAATGTATTATTGAAAGCTAAAGAAACGATTTAAATAACTTCCACTGAGATGAAATGTGTTAGACGAATGACAGGAAACAGCCTGAGAGACAAGATCAGAAATGAAGTACTGAGAAAATAAAAGCTAGTAATAACCCCCGCCATAGAATATATAAAGAAACAACATATACAAGTGTTTGGCCACGTGACAAGAAAGATCAAAATACAATAAAACGACCGTACAATAAACGTTGCGAGAACACCAGACCAAAGGGCCGACAACGGACCATCCAAAGATGGATTTACGGAATATTAGAAACACTATAAAACATAACAGCAGCAGAGGCGAACAGAAGAGCAAAGGACCGCAAATTATATCTCCCCTCGACGCTGAAAGGCAAATGAAGAAGGAAAGAAGTGGAAGAAGAAAGAAACGTTATAAGATTAAAGAAAGAACAACTGACGTCATCTTATAGTTATAACAATTAAAGAAAAAAGTAAAGGAAATGTTACCTTCACGCCTTGCTATGGGGAATATGGTGTTGTATGGTATATATATGGGGAATATGGTGTTGTATGGTTTATATATGGGGTATATGTTGTTGTATGGTTTATATATGGGGTATATGTTGTTGTATGGTTTATATGGTGTTGTATGGCTTAAATATATGGGGAATATGGTGTTGTATGGTTTATATATGGGGAATATGGTGTTGTATGGTTTATATATGGGGTATATGTTGTTGTATGGTTTATATGGTGTTGTATGGCTTAAATATATGGGGAATATGGTGTTGTATGGTTTATATATGGAGAATATGGTGTTGTATGGTTTATATATGGGGAATATGGTGTTGTATGGTTTATATATGGGGAATATGGTGATGAATGGTTTATATATGGGGAATATAGTTTTGTATGGTTTATATATGAGGAATATGGTGTTGTATAGTTTATATATGGGGAATATGGTGTTGTATGGTTTATATATGGGGAATATGGTGTTGTATGGTTATATGGGGAATATGGTGTTGTATGGTATTATGGGGAATATGGTGTTGCATGGTTTATATATGGGGAATATGGTGTTGTATGGTTTATATATGGAGAATATGGTGTTGTATGGTTTATATATGGGGAATATGGTGTTGTATGGCTTATATATGGGGAATATGGTGTTGTATGGCTTATATATGGGGAATATGGTGTTGTATGGTTATATGGGGAATATGGTGTTGTATGGTTATATGGGGAATATAGTGTTGTCGGGTTATATGGGGAATTTGGTGTTGTAGTGTTTAAATATGGGGAATGTGGTGTTGTATGGTTTATATATGAGTAATATGGTGTTGTAGTGTTTAAATATGGGGAATATGGTGTTGTATGATTTATATATGGGAATATGTTGTGTGGGGAATATGGTGTTGTATGGTTTAAATATGGGGAATGTGGTGTTGTAGGGTTTATATATCGGGAATATAGTATTGTATGGTTTATATATGAGGAATATGGTGTTGTATAGTTTATATATGGGGAATATGGTGTTGTATGGTTTATATATGGGGAATATGGTGTTGTTTGGTTTATATATGGGGAATATGGTGTTGCATGGTTTATATATGGGGAATATGGTGTGTTATGGTTTATATATGGGGAATATGGTGTTGTATGGTTTATATATGGGGAATATGGTGTTGTATGGTTTATATATGGGGAATATGGTGTTGTATGGTTTATATATGGGGAATATGGTGTTGTATGGCTTATATATGGGGAATATGGTGTTGTATGGCTTATATATGGGGAATATGGTGTTGTATGGTTATATGGGGAATATGGTGTTGTCGGGTTATATGGGGAATTTGGTGTTGTAGTGTTTAAATATGGGGAATGTGGTGTTGTATGGTTTATATATGAGTAATATGGTGTTGTAGTGTTTAAATATGGGGAATATGGTGTTGTATGATTTATATATGGGAATATGTTGTGTGGGGAATATGGTGTTGTATGGTTTAAATATGGGGAATGTGGTGTTGTAGGGTTTATATATCGGGAATATAGTATTGTATGGTTTATATATGAGGAATATGGTGTTGTATAGTTTATATATGGGGAATATGGTGTTGTATGGTTTATATATGGGGAATATGGTGTTGTTTGGTTTATATATGGGGAATATGGTGTTGCAGGGTTTATATATGGGGAATATGGTGTGTTATGGTTTATATATGGGGAATATGGTGTTGTATGGTTTATATATGGGGAATATGGTGTTGTATGGCTTATATATGGGGAATATGTTGTTGTATGGTTATATGGGGAATATGGTGTTGTATGGTTATATGGGGAATATGGTGTTGTATGGTTATATGGGGAATATGGTGTTGTCGGGTTATATGGGGAATTTGGTGTTGTAGTGTTTAAATATGGGGAATATGGTGTTGTATGGTTTATATATGAGTAATATGGTGTTGTATGGTTTATATATAGGAATATGGTGTTGTGGGGAATATGTTGTTGTATGGTTTAAATATGGGAAATATGGTGTTGTATGGTTTATATATGGGGAATATGGTGTTGTAGGGTGATATGGGGAATATGGTGTTGTATGGTTTATATATGGGAATATGTTGTTGTGGGAAATATGGTGTTGTATGGTTTATATATGGGAAATATGGTGTTGTATGGTTTATATATGGGAAATATGTTGTCCTATGGTTTAAATATGGTGAATATTGTGTTATTACAATATTTTTCCATGACCGCGGAACATTTTTGTGTGATGTGGTCAGTATCACGCCAGGCCGCCTTTACTTTCCAGAAGAATATCTGGTACCCATTTCTTGAGGCTGGAGATTTTGTCTGCCCGAAAAAAAAAAATCAGCCGCTGCTGGAAATCGAAACCTGTCCCTTCTTATCAGGAAGCAAACACACTAACTACTACGCCATCGAGGCCTAGAGTTATAGTGAAGTTATTAGTTTGTCGATTGTTTACGATGAATGATGATATCGTATGACGAAGGGCAGTTTGGCTGCGTTCACTTTCGGTGCGCCTACGCCTTATGTCTTTTGGCGTGTGCTGTAGCTGCTATGATGGGGACTGAAGAAACTTTTCTTTGTTTGGATCCTTCAATGCGATGAAATGTTAATTTGGATGATTCCACTGACACGGGCGGTTGAGCAATGATGGATCTTGATTCGTTTGTAGTGATACCGGGGCCTTCGATTAACTACAACTACAAGTTATTGATGCACAGGTTTTTTTTTTATCATCGGCACATAATTAAGTCATTTGGTCAGCATTACGTCTGTAATGTTTTTTCTTTCCCAGGAAAAAAACAAACCCACTTCAACTTCAGACCTGGCGACCCCAGGACCAGTGATTCGGCGTCGCACCCCGACCTCTCACTGTATCACTTAACTAACCAGACCTGGCGACCCCAGGACCAGTGATTCGACGACGCACCCCTACCTCTCACTGTATCACTTGACTACCCAGAGCTGGCGACCCCAGGACCAGTGATTCGGCGTCGCACCCCTACCTCTCACTGTATCACTTGACTACCCAGAGCTGGCGACCCCAGGACCAGTGATTCGGCGTCGCACCCCTACCTCTCACTGTATCACTTAACTAACCAGAGCTGCCGACCCCAGGACCAGTGATTCGACGACGCACCCCTACCTCTCACTGTATCACTTGACTAACCAGAGCTAGTTTATGGTGCTCGTTTTTTGTTAGAATCATCTTCACGGCACACCGGATGAACCCACATCATGTGCCATACCGCTTGGCGTAGGCGATCATGTCCTTCCACAATCTTCTATCTACAGTGCATCGTATCAATTCTGTTGTTGACTGCATTCCAAGCCATGACACCAAGTTATCCAGTATTTTCTCTCTTTGTCGTCGCCGATCTCTCTTTCCTTTTATTTTGCCAGTTGTAACCAAGTATTCCAACTTTCCTCTTCTTATGATGTGCCCAAAAATGTTGATTGCTTCTTTCTGATGTTTTTTAGGAGTTCCCTTTTTGTGTTGGCCTCTTTGAGAACTTCCTCATTGGCCTTTTTGGCTGTCCAGGGAACTTTCAACACTCTTCTGAGAAATCCCATCTCTGTGGCCTCTAATCGTCTTTTCATTTGTTTCTCTACTGTCCATGATTCGCTTCCATAGGTCAGAACTGGTTCTATATAGCACCGATGAACTCTCTTTCTCATTTCTTTTGATATAGATTAGTTGCATAAGATATTTTCCATTTTCTGAAGTGCTATTTTGGCCTGAGCTATTCTGCTTTTTATTTCTGTGGTGCATCTTCCATCTGATGTTATTATTGTGCTCAAATATTTGACGCGTTGCCCTTGTTTCAGATTTGTCCTGCTTATTTTTATGCTGCATGATGGTGATGATTGTTTCCTCGATATGATCATTACTTAAGTTTTCCTACTATTCAGACTAAGACCTTTCTTGTTGCTTTCTTTTACTATTATGTCTATCATTTCTTGTAGTTCGTTCTCTGTCTCTGCTATTAAGACTGTGTCATCCGCATATCGTAAATTATTTATGTTGTGACCGTTGACTTCAATTCCTTTTTTATCTACTATTGATCTCATAATATATTAGCTGTAAAGTGAAAACAAATCCGGCGACAGAACACAGCCTTGTCTGACTCCTTGTTTTATATATTGGAACTGTCCTGTTTGGTTGTTAATTTTATAGCTGCTGTTTGTTGCCAGTACATGTTTTGTTTATGATTCGCAGATCTTTGCCATCAATGTTTAATTTCTCCAACATATTGATTATTTCCACATGATTTACCTTGTCAAATGCTTTCGTGTAGTCTATAAAGCACATATATAGATCTTTCTTTACCTCTTTAGATCTTTCTATCAATGTTCATCTATCAATGTAAGATGTATATAGCCTTATTGGTGCACTTTCCTTCCACAAATCCAAATTGTTCCTCACTTATTTCTGGTTTTATTTTGTTCCTTACACGTCTCAAGATTATTCTTAGTAATATTTTAGTCATATGGCTCATGAGACTAATAGTGCGATGGTCTTCACAATCAGTGGCATCTGACTTCTTCGGTATGGCTACAAAGATATATTTTAGTAGATCTTCGGGTATGTGTCCAGTGTTATATATGTCATTGAGTAATTTTGTTATGACTTGTACTCCCAGCTCTCCTAATGCATTTATCTCTTCGATTGTTATATTGTCAGGACCTGGAGCTTTGCCTCTTTTCATGTGTTGAATTGCGTCCTCCACTTCACTCTGCATTATTGGTGGTCCTGTGTCTTCATTTGAATTGTCTAATTCTGGTCTTTCATCATCATAGAGTTGACTGATATATTCTGTCATCTTTCCATTGTCTTCTCCTGTCCCATTATTATATTTCCTCCCTTTGATTTCACACATCCTGAAACTTTGACTTCTTTTCCTCCTGTTAATTTATTTAACTGATTGTGCATTCATTTTGAGCCTTTCTTTTGTTGTTTTTTCACTTCTTCACATTTCTGTTTTAACCATCCTTCCTTTGCTTCTCTGCATTTGTTGTGGATCTCTTTGTGCAATATTTTGTATATCCGTTCCTCCTTCTTATGTTCTCTTCTTTCGTCCATTAGTTGTAATATTTCTTCTGTCACCCATTTCTTTTTGTTGATTCTTTTAGTCACTGGTATTAATTCTTTTTTTTCGTTTTTTTTTCTGGGAAAGTAAAGCGGCACGGGCGTAATACCGACCACATTACCCCAAAAAATCATTTGCTGAAGGTCTGTAAAATTTATGGTCACTAACACCATATTCCCTATACGCCACTTAGCGTGACGGGTCACTAACACCATATTCCCTATACGCCACTTGGCGTGACTGGGGGTACTTTACTCTTTTATTACTTCTTTTAATGTTAGTCGAATCGATTGTTTGAGCATTTCCCACTATTCCTCGAATTCTGTATTTTCTCATTAACATTATATCTATTTTCTACTATCGTGCTGTACTTTTCACTCATCTATTTATCTACTCTTAGCATATCTAGTTCTAATTTTATATTTCTTGGGGATTTCTATGCTTTCCGTAGTTTTATTATTTAGCACCCACGGGTGCTCCGATATTTCTCCTATAGAATTTCGAAGAAATCCAAGGAGAATTGTGGACCAAATAGAGCCTGGAACTTAACAGAGCCTGGAACTTAACAGAGCCTGGGATCCATGGCGTAGATAGGTTTCTGTTGGCAATTATTGCCCAGACAGCGGACATATTTAAGGGCTGACTTTTAAAAAATTGCAACTGCCAAGGGTTCTTTAACATGCGCAAATGCACACGGGGCCACCTGTTTATTGCCGTTATCCGAGGGGGCTAAACATCGGATCTCACAACCAAAGAGATCAGGGGAGGGTGACGTCATAAACAAACCACGGATTCATTTTTCCTATTTTTGAAAAATCACCACTGCTTCTGACGGGGTGGGGGTGGGGGGGGGGGGGGGTGGGGGGGAGGACACCCGGAACCTTCCTGTCCTGAGGCCGAAGTTCTACCTCTGTGTAGACTCCCACCCAAAAAAAAGAAACTATTTGTGGGCTTTTAAATATTCGTCTGAGCTCGTAGAACAAGTATGAGAGCAGAGGTAACGGTCGTTGATTGTATAGATTTGTTGTAATGGGAACATAAACTCTGATATTTAGTCACAAGAAAGTAGGTGAAACATAATGATGGTGGGAAATCACTTCCAAATTTATATCTTGCTACTGTTCGTCACTTCTAAATGTATATCTAGTTACTATTCGTCACTTCCACATTTATATCTTGTTACTATTCGTCACTTCCACATTTATATCTTGTTACTATTCTCTACTTCCACATTTATATCTTGTTACTATTCTCTACTTCCACATTTATATCTTGTTGCTATTCTCTACTTCCACATTTATATCCTGTTACTATTCGTCACTTCCACATTTATATCTAGTTACTATTCGTCACTTCCACATTTATATCATGTTACTATTCGTCACTTCCACATTTATATCTAATTGCTATTAGTCACTTCCACATTTATATCTAGTTACTATTCGTCACTTCCACATTTATATCTAATTGCTATTAGTCACTTCCACATTTATATCTAGTTACTATTCGTCACTTCCACATTTATATCTAGTTACTATTCGTCACTTCCACATTTATATCTAGTTATTATTCGTCACTTCCACATTTATCTCTAGTTACTATTCGTCACTTCCACATTTATATCTAGTTACTATTCCTTTCGTCCACAGCAGCATATGGTAAATATGGAGGAATCTATTCTTCTCCATTTTAATCATTGTGCTGACATAGTGTCACGTGACTGAGCGGCCTGTGTACTCAATACAGACCAGAAGGGTTAAGGTTCAATTCCTAGATGTGGCGGATTGTGTCCGACAGTCAACCCTTCGGGATTCTTCCAACCCTTTGTCACTGATACCGGTCACACCGCTCAATAGAATGTGCTGTTGATTATTGAGATATCAGGCATATCAGGTTGTATGTCTAAAAACAGAATTCTATTCTTATCTATTCTGAATGCATGTCTTATAAACGTACATTCCTCTTTTTCCCTATGAAGATTTGTATATTTTTCGTTACTCTCTTATCGTAAAGCTGCATTTGTTTTGATATTTCTACATTTAGTGTTCATTATTCTTCGCATAAAAATAGTTCATAAATATTATGTAGAGCCAATCTTATTATATGGATGTGAATCATGGATAATAGGACAATAGACAAAATAAATAACTGGAAGTTGTAGAAATGGGGTTTTACAGAAGAATGTTGAGAATACCATGGGCAGCTAAGAAGAGTAATGAAAACGTTCTGAAAGAGGCCAAAACAAAAAGAGAGCTAATTTCCAATATTAGGAAGAAACCATCATCATATTTTGGGTCACGTAATGAGAAGGGAACAGCTGGAATATATTGTAACAACTGGGAAAATTGAGAGACGAAGAGATAAAGGGAAGCAAATAGAAAAGATACCAGACAGCTTAAGAGAATGGCTTGGCAGAAGGTCAACAACAGAAATGATAAATAACTGTCGAGATCGAAAGTTGTGGAGAGACATAATCACCTACGCCAGCAGGCCCGGTACTTGATGATGATGATGATGAGTTTTTCGCATACGTTCTCTCAAGTGAGATCAGTTCCTTCTCCTATGCACATACTGTTAACGATAAAAACGTGTCGCACATTAATCATATAAAGAATGTGTTTGTACAGTTGCTGTGCACTGATTTGAAACATATTTTTGAAATTACGTCACCGATTGATGAATTACGTCATGATAATCTATGTCAACAATCCCGTCTGCTTCATATCACAACAAGCCATTGTTATATTCACGGTTTCATTGCTGAAAGGAAATTGTATTAAACATTGAAAACAGAGTCTATGTTTGTTGTGAGAGGAGACAGATAATAATAAATGAATATTATTAAAGAGGGAAACTTCCGAGGTGATAGATCAGTGAATAATTTCAGGGGAAGAGGTTTGTGTACAACACTCGTAAAAACATAACAAATAATCAACAACAACACACACAAAACTAAGAACAATATATGGTCCTAAATAGGATCGACCTTCGGAACACATATTGTTCTTTTGTTTTTTTTTTCTGTTTGATGAGCTCTTCTAAACAAATCTTATGTAACACATCAGCTTCTATACTTAATAGAGATAAGACATCCCGCCTGGCTGGTTCGGTTTCATGACCCTTGGTGGAGGTCTGTGCTCACTGGGTGCTCTTGTTATTATTGTATATATCTGTAATTTGTACATTTAACATGGGAGCCACTTTGTGGTGCCCCTTCGCCTTAATGCCCTAAGCATGTGCTTATTGTGCTTAATGGTTAATGCACCCCTGCTTTTAGCTGAGTCTAACCAGCTCGCTAACCGCTGAGGAATGCATGGATACGCAAAACGACAGAACAGACGAAACACTTCAGAGAGTATCCAAATAATATAGACTCACTAGTGCTTGATGCCCGCTGCTTGTATACAGTAGATGACTACTCTAAATCCCAACTTGAAAAGGATAGATTTTGTCAGAAGTCATCATCAGGTCGCATGTCTTTTACAAAACGTTGCATTCATCACAGCCCGACTGAAAGAATCTCTATCTTTAACCAGATCTCCCACAGAACGTTGCATTCATCATAGCCCGACTGAAAGAATCTCTGTCTCTAACCAGATCTCCCACAGAACGTTGCATTCATCATAGCCCGACTGAAAGAATCTCTGTCTCTAACCAGATCTCCCACAGAACGTTGCATTCATCATAGCCCGACTGAAAGAATCTCTGTCTCTAACCAGATCTCCCACAGAACGTTGCATTCATCATAGCCCGACTGAAAGAATCTCTGTCTCTAACCAGATCTCCCACAGAACGTTGCATTCATCATAGCC
Organism: Megaustenia siamemsis; assembly: GCA_032433765.1. Classification (NCBI taxonomy): domain Eukaryota; kingdom Metazoa; phylum Mollusca; class Gastropoda; order Stylommatophora; family Ariophantidae; genus Megaustenia; species Megaustenia siamemsis. The sequence continues at coordinate 93,974,028 of JAVIAB010000125.1, read as the reverse complement.
CGACTGAAAGAATCTCTGTCTCTAACCAGATCTCCCACAGAACGTTGCATTCATCATAGCCCGACTGAAAGAATCTCTGTCTCTAACCAGATCTCCCACAGAACGTTGCATTCATCATAGCCCGACTGAAAGAATCTCTGTCTCTAACCAGATCTCCCACAGAACGTTGCATTCATCATAGCCCGACTGAAAGAATCTCTGTCTCTATAACCAGATCTCCCACAGAACGTTGCATTCATCATAGCCCGACTGAAAGAATCTCTGCCTCTAACCAGATCTCCCACAGAACGTTGCATTCACCACAGCCGGCCTAAAAGAATCTCTGTCTCTATAACCAGATCTCCCACAGAACGTTGCATTCATCACAGCCGGCCTAAAAGAATCTCTGTCTCTAGCCAGATCTCCCACAGAACGTTGCATTCATCACATCCCGTCTGAAAGAATCTCTTTCACTAGCCAGGTCTCCCACTTCTTCTGTTGTCATGTTCAAGGTCTTTTTGATGTTTTGAAACCATCTTCTTCTTGATCTGCTCCTGATGCGTCGTCCAAGAACCATGCCTTCCATTATTGTTCTTTCCAGTCTGGCCGTCTATTGACGTGGACATATTATTGTTCTTTCCAGTCTGGCCGTCTATTGGCGTGGACATATTATTGTTCTTTCCAGTCTGGCCGTCTATTGGCGTGGACATATTATTGTTCTTTCCAGTCTGGCCGTCTATTGACGTGGACATATTATTGTTATTCCCTCTGTAGAATAGTGTTTATACGCCAATTCTTTTTTATGTTTAAATCTTTTAATATGTCTTCATTGCTCTTATTCATTATCCATGGTTTCAGGGATTTTTTTCTGCAGCATTTTGTTTCGAACTAGTGAATTGAAAAGCTGAAGATGACACACTACACACCACACATACACAAACACACACATATACACACACACTATACACACATACACACGCACACATACATACATACATACACACACTATACACACACTATACACACACTATACACACACTATACACACGCACACATATTTATTTTTTCATATTTTTTTCCCATTTCCGTTATCTGATTTCATCTACAAATATCTGATATTACATTTCGCACGTGCCGCCAATCGTGTGAGATCAGCCAGAAAACATCATTCCGGTAGTGTAATATCAGCCAGAAAACATCCCCGCTATTTGTGTGATCTCAGTCAGAAAACATTCTTATCGGAATGAACACGTCCGTCTAATCTATTTCTGCTCTTTGCTCTTCCAATCTGACGATTTGCTGGTGCGGGCATGCATGTCTTGAAAGAGATCTTAGCGCCAGATATCCAGCATTCAAAAGAAAATGCCCTTTCAAAATGGCGATCACGATTGCAACTAATTCTAGCCAGCTAGTTCTACTGCAGACCACGAAATCAATCTTGCTTCTAATCAAATACCATTTTTTGTTGTTGTAATTTTTCACTGAAGATCAAGAAATACAAATTGATCACAGTTGCTTGTATTAATCTAAAAGTTGCATTTTAGTTACAGTATTGGACATGTTGCAGCATGCTTTGTGTGTAGATGTCCGAAGTTTGGTACCTTCCACTTTTCTTAATGTGCATCTTGCATTAAAGTGATTTCAACTTGTCACACAAAACATAACATTACTTTACTTTGTTATTATTTAACGTGTGAAGGATAATTTTGGACATAGAATAATGCTGGTAACTAAAGGAGCATAGTAGCATTGCAAAGTTGAGAGTTTCGTGAGATGCCATTTTAAATTTCTAACCACAACATTGTTATTGTTTATTTTCAGATAGACTCACTTCTAACCAACTTAAACATATAATAAAATAAGGATGGAACCTTATCTTCTTGGAAAGACATACATAAGCACAACAACTAAAGTATCAGCGATAAACAGCTGTGCTAATCCTAACTTAACTGAGCTTGTTTGCATTGTTGTCACCCTTTGCGTGGTTTATTGTCGCCTCTCTGTGGGTGACGTGTTTTATGACAGCTAATGTAGGTTGTGCAGTTTCATATCTTTACTATGTCTCTGTTTACTAATAAGGAATCCATCCAGTTTTATTGCACAAATATTGAAATATATAGATTGCATACATTTTTATTGCCCAATACTTTTTACTTAAACGCAGAGTGCATCCGTTTTTATTGCGCGCGATTATTTAATTACAGGTTTCATAATTTGTGTACGACACAAAAGTAATGTGAATGTAAATCGCGTATCTTGGTAGAACAGTGTCTAACTTACAGTTCAGTTCATTAGTTAGACACTGTTAGACATTAGTTAGACACTGTTGGACATTAGTTAGACACTGTTAGACATTAGTTAGAGTTGCTCTTATGCTCTACAGTCCAGTTCAGAGCATAAAAGCAACTCAGTCCCACTTGCTGCTTTCTAGTTTGCAACCGGAGTTTTCTGGTACAGAAAAAAAGGCTCTGACGTGTTGCTGATCACATTATCCGAAAAAAAAAAACGAGCGTAAAAAAAATACGGACACTATCACCACATAGGCCATGAAAGGCCCAAAGCGTGCTCTTTTTTTTCCCCTGTCATTTTGGGTATAGATCACTTCAATCTTGATTGTATACATTTATGTAGATATAAATAGCATTAATTTTAATTAGATAAATTTATGTAGGTGTAGAGGGCATATGTTATTAATTTTAATTGTACAAAACTATATAGGTGTAGAAGGGAGCCGCGATAGCTCAGTGGTTAGTGAACTGGACTACAAAGTTCAAGAGGTAGGGTTCGATCCCAAATGACGGCTTCCGGGTTCACCCAGCCTTTAATGGGTACCGGATTTTTTTCTGGGAAAGTGAAGCGGCACGGGCGTAATACCGACCACATTACCTCAAAAATCATGTGCCGAAGGTCTATAAAATTTATGGTCACTAACACCATATTCCCTATACGCCACTTGGCGTGACGGTGGTACTTTACTTTATATATATATATATATATATATATATATATATATATATATATATATATATATATATATATATATTTAGTTGTAGGGAGTGTCAATTGTAATTGTACAAAAGTATATAGGTGTAGAGAGTGTCAATTGTAATTGTACAAAAGTATATAGGTGTAGAGAGTGTCAATTGTAATTGTACAAAAGTATATAGGTGTAGAGAGTGTCAATTGTAATTGTACAAAAGTATATAGGTGTAGAGAGTGTCAATTGTAACTGTACAATATTATTTAAGTGTAGAGAGTGTCAATTTTAACTGTACAATATTATTTAAGTGTAGAGAGTGTCAATATTTTGAATGTACAAAATTACGTTTACTGTATACATTTAAATTGTACAAATCACTCAAGTGTAGATTGTATCATTTTAGTTTTTGGCACAAAACTATCTTGGTGTAAACTATATCAATGTTTATAGTACATTTAAACACAGATTGTATACATTATATATGGTCATTTAAATATAGGTCGAAGTGTCATGATTTTATGTGTTCCTATTCTGTAAAGCTGTCACCATACATTGTAGGAGCGTACATTACAGCACACCACTTGTTCCCATTTAATTATAGCTTGTATCAACCTTGGTTACCTATATTTTTGTGATTGAAACATTGAGCCATCTTCTTGTGTGAACATTATATACATTAATCTTTATGACATGAGAATGTTTCAATTCATTTTGTTAGAGAGACGTCATTAACCTCACTTTACCGCAGTTATTGAACAGCTGAGTTTCATCATTATCAGCAAGTGCCATGCCTGCTGGCGTAGGTGACCATGTCTCACCACAACTTTCGATCTCGACAGTTATTTATCATTTCTGTTGTTGACCTTCTGCCAAGCCATTCTCTTAAGCTGTCTTGTATCTTTTCTCTTTGCTTCCCTATACCTCTTCATCCCTCAATTTTCCCAGTTGTCACAATATATTCCAGCTGTTCCCTTCTCATTACATGGCCAAAATGATGATTGTTTCTCCCTAATATTGGATATTAGCTCTCTTTTTGCTTTGGCCTCTTTCAGAACGTTTTCATTACTCTTCTTAGCTGTTTATGGTATTCTCAACATTCTTCTGTAAAACCACATTTCTACAGACTCCAGTGATTTTCTTTTCTGTTATCCTATTGTCCTTGATTCACATCCATATATTAAGACTGGCTATACATAACATTTAAGAACTATTTTTCTTGTTTCTATTGTTGAAAATGGATAGCACAGTATCTTCCTCATTTTTTGTAAAGCTGCTTTTGCCTGAGCCATTCTGCATCTCACCTCTGTTGTACACCTACCAACTGAGGTTAACAAAGTTCCCAGATATTTAAATTCATTTACCTGTTTTAATATTGTTCCACTTGTCTTCACTGCGGTGATGACTGTCTTTGTTGTTACCATTACCTCTGTCTTTTTGCTATTAAGGCTGGGTCCTTTATTTTTGCTTTCTTTCACTATAATGTCCAACATTTCTTGTAACTCATTTTCATTCTTAGCGATTAAGACTGTATCATCAGCATACCTTAGATTATTTATATTATGGCCTCATATTGATGACTATTTTAAGATCCTTAATGGGCATGCCTGGAATAACAATTGGAGGTCATAATATAAATAACATCAGGTATGCTGATAATAAAGTCTTATTCGTTAAAAGTGAAAATGAGTTGTAAAAAATGTTAGACATTATAGTGAAGGAAAGCAAAAATAAAGAACTCAACCTTAATAGCAAAAAGACAGAAGTAATGGTAACAACCATGAAAAATATATCACCGCAATGCACAATAAATACAAGTGGAGCAATATTAAAAAAGGTAAATGAATTTAAATATCTGGGAACAATGTTAACTTCAGATGGTAGATGTACACAAGAGGTGAGATGCAGAATGGCTCAGACAAAAGCAGCTTGCCAACAATATTATGAAGGTGCTGTGCAAACCATTTTTGACAATAGAAACAAGAAAAAGAGTTCTTAAATGTTATGTAGAACCAGCCTCACCATATGGATCATGGACAATAGGACAACAGACAAGAAAATCACTGGAGGCTAAAGAGGTGTGATTTTACAGAAGAATGTTGAGAATACCATGGACAACTAAGAAGAGTAATGAAAACATTCTGAAAGAGGTCAAGGCAAAAAGAGAACTAATTTCCAATATTAGGAAAAAACAATCATTGTTTTCTGGGCCATGTAATGAGAAGGAAACAGCTGGAATATATTGTAACAACTGGGAACATTAGAGGACGAAGAGATAGAGGGAAGCAAAGAGAAAAAATACCAGACAGCTTAAGAGAATGGCTTGGCAGAAGGTCAACAACAGAAATAATAAATAACTGTCGAGATCGAAAGTTGTGGAGAGACATGATCACCTGCGCCAGCAGGCCCGGTACTTGATGATGATGATGACCTTCATATGTTTCTTCATTATTTTTTTTAATTTCAGACGTTTGTTGAAAGTAAGGCCATGAAAGTCATATTTCCTTTGTAGCGCCTTTCTCTGGTGGTATTTGTTTCCAAGAACAGCGAAGTTTTCAAATTCATGTAGCAGTGCTCCTCTGAAGATGTATTTCATTATCTTTTTTGGTAAAAGTTGCTACTTGTGGTTTTGTTGTGTTGGTCTAAAGATTAATTTCATTGTTTTTATTGGTGAGAGTTGCTGCCTGTGGTTTTGTTGTGTTGGTCTAAAGATTAATTTCATTGTTTTTATTGGTGAGAGTTGCTACTTGTAGTTTTGTTGTGTTGGTCTAAAGATTAATTCCATTGTTTTTATTGGTGAGAGTTGCTACTTGTGGTTTTGTTGTGTTGGTCTAAAGATTAATTTCATTGTTTTTATTGGTGAGAGTTGCTGCCTGTGGTTTTGTTGTGTTGGTCTAAAGATTAATTCCATTGTTTTTATTGGTGAGAGTTGCTACTTGTGGTTTTGTTGTGTTGGTCTAAAGATTAATTCCATTGTTTTTATTGGTGAGAGTTGCTACTTGTGGTTTTGTTGTGTTGGTCTAAAGATTAATTTCATTGTTTTTATTGGTGAGAGTTGCTGCCTGTGGTTTTGTTGTGTTGGTCTAAAGATTAATTCCATTGTTTTTATTGGTGAGAGTTGCTACTTGTGGTTTTATTGTATTGGTTTAATTCCATTATTTTTGTTGTGATACAAGTGTTTTGCTTGTATTTTCCGAAATCTTCTGTGTCGTACAAAATGTCCAAGTTGATATGTCTTATCTTGAACTACTAACAATGAAGTGAGCACGGGAAGGCCAAGTCTTCTAAGGCATTCAAAATCTTTCAAAATTGTATTCTTGCTCCATTTTATGTCTGTTGTTTGTAATGTACTACATAACCGAGGCTATCGTTCCGAACAAGAAAGGTTGCATAATGCAGCATCGTTTCTGCGGACAGCCAATCAGATTTGCTAATATTTGTTCACACGCAGGCACTGTTATAGTTCGCTTCAGATTTTTTGCCTCACTTCAAAAAACCACAGCTCAGCAACCATTTGTGCTACAGTGCTGATATTTTGCATGTAACCTACTGAATCTCATAACGTAATAGAAAAAATAAATTCATTGCAAACAAACTGCTGGTTTTTCTTGTGCGCTTGCTTACCAGGAGGATAAAAGTATGATTAAACTTGGGCACATTTGAATCAAAATTTAAGAGTATTTACCCCTTCCATATCACTTCAAGAATGATTTAAACATCTTCATTTGGGAATTTCCTTTATATGTTGGTGGGTAAAGGCACCGGTTTACACTATTGAATTGCAAATGTCAGATTTTTGTCAATATTTGCACATATGTGTAGCAAATTTCTCTTATATTCGGTGCGCAATTCTGGTTTTGCACTTACTGGATTAAAATTGTCAACTTTTTGTATCACGTCATTAGTATAACGTCACCAAAAATACAAAATCAAATTATTTACATAGGCGTGTTTTGTGAGTTGTGCCCTTAACAATGAGTTTAAAGTTGAAATTTGTTACTGAACAAAATATTACAAAGAAATTATATTTATATTTTTGTACAGAGGCAAAACGAGGGAGTCTATATCACAGCATATCAAATCCTGAAAAGAGAACGATGCACGTGTTAGGTTTAAGTAAACGGTCGTTTCATAGATCAGTGAAAAATGTTCAATGTGAATGTTCAAGGAAAGAAAGAAGTCGAGGAAGAAAACATTTGTTAGACAGTTTTGACAGAGAACTTGTCCGCAGAGAGATTTGTAAAATGTTTGACTTAGGGGAAGAAGTTACCATAAGGAAACTTAAGATTTGGCTTAAAAAGAACACCAGTATTGATGTATCAAAAACCACACTATGGAGAAGTGTGCGGAGTTTAGGCTTCACTTTTAGAAAATATTCTTGTGGAAGAAACATCATTTGCGAGAAACCTCATTTAGTAGCTGCAAGAAGCAAATATTTACGTGAAGTTAGACAAATGCGTAATGAAGATTATGACATTGTGTACTTGGACGAAACATGGATTAATGCCCACCACACAAATGAAAAAGAATGGCAGTCATTAGATGGGACTATTAAAAGGTATGTACCTAGCAGCAAAGGAAAGCGCCTTATAGTGGCACATGCTGGGAGCAAAAATAATGGCCTGGTGGAGAATGCTGAACTTGTTTTTATTGCAAAGTCAACTGATAACCAGGATTATCATTCAGAGATGAACAGTCATATGTTCAGAGATTGGATTAAAGACACTCTTTTGCCTTTATTAGATCGACCATCTTGTTTGATCATGGATAATGCATCTTACCATAACAAAGTGGCACAAGAAGATAAAGTTCCAACATCATCAAGCACTAAAGCTGAAATAAAGACATGGCTGACAAGGGAACAAATACCATTTAACGATATGTATCTCAAGCCTGAATTACTTTCACTTGTAAAACAGATACAACGGCCAAAGATATTTCAAATAGATAAATTAATTGAAGAACATGGTCATAGATGTTTGAGGCTGCCTCCATATCACTCACACCTAAATCCTATTGAATTAGTTTGGGCAAAGATCAAAGGGCAAGTAGCATCCGAAAATAAAACTTTCAAATTATCTGATGTTAAAGAGCTTACCAATGTTGCTATTTCAAACATAGACAAAGATTATTGGGCTAGTTGTGAAGACCATGTTATGGTTGAGGAAGATAAGTATTGGAGAAACGATGGTCTGTGGGTTATTCAACCAAAAATGGTAATACGTCTATTAGATTCGGCAGATTCTGAATAAAACTCATTTGTTTGAACTTACTGAAGTGACTTTGTTGGAGTTGGAAACTCTGGATACGGACCACTTCAGGAACTGTTTTTTTAGTGAGTTGACGATGTATTCTGTGTTCTTAAAATAAATAATTTCTATTCGGTGAATGTTCGGCCTATTTTGATTTGATTCAATATTAGTTGTATAATTAAAAGAGCCCAATCCAAATGGGTAGCATGTTGTGAAAAAGTGCAATTGTGGCGGTTTATTCCCCTATACACCTTCAGGCATGACAGGAACACTTACTTACTTACTCTCTTATTATAAAGTAATAATGTCCCTTATATAAAAATAAAAGTTACGCCTTTTCCTCTAAAAAGTGTAAAAGATCTTCATTTACCGTACATTCTGTTTTTTGTGTCAAAATAAATACAAATATGAAGGAGATCAAAGGAAGTTGCCGCTTTGAGGAAACGGTAACACATACGATAATTTAAATGATAAATTCGTTACGTCATTGAAAATCTAAGGTCGCATGCAAAAAATCATGGTATTCCATCAGACGGTTTTCGAGATATTACTGGAATTAGGGAGGCAAACAATCTGAAACAAACTATAGTTCGTGTGCAAGACCTTTATAATATTTATGTATTTAGTTAGGAAGCCTCAGAGTGTTATATTGTACAAGAGTCTGGGTCGGTGCAGAAAGTCGTATGTTTCTTTTTTGTTGTTCTTTTGGCAAAATTAATGAGAAATGTACACGACCATATAACTCTTTCTCCAAGAAATGATCTCAAGATGTGGTCGACACAATAGCGTTTTGATTGAAGTCCTTGCACTTCTCTGAGTTTGTCACCATTTATTTCCTTTTTCATATCTTTAAAGTCGGAGAACTTGAAACATTCTTATTACTCCATGTTTCAGATCTCAAGAAAATTAAATAACATTACTCCATGTTTCAGATCTCAAGAAAATTAAATAACATTACTCCATGTTTCAGATCTCAAGAAAATTAAATAACATCACTCCATGTTTCAAATCTCAAGAAAATTAAATAACATTACTCCATGTTTCAGATCTCAAGAAAATTCAATAACATTACTCCATGTTTCAGATCTCAAGAAAATTAAATAACATTACTCCATGTTTCAGATCTCAAGAAAATTAAATAACAATACTACATGTTTCAAATATCAAGAAAATTAAATAACATTACTCCATGTTTCAAATATCAAGAAAATTAAATAACATTACTCCATGTTTCAAATATCAAGAAAATTAAATAACATTACTCCATCCTTTTCAAAATAAAAAGAAATAGGAACAATGTTAATGTCTGTAAAACCGATTCATTTTGGGAAATGTGAAAAGTAGTAGCACCGAAAGTGAACGCAGCTGAACTGTCCTTCGTTATACAATATTATCATTCATCATAAGCAATCGGATTATCGAAACACGATCCGCATGAAAAACACAGCTCACGGTGTACACAGAGCACTAAATTCAGTAGCTCCTGCAGCAAGTCGAACTTGGAATATGAGGAAACTGCAACAAGGAACACTTTTCAGACAGAGCTTCAACGGTTCCTATCGTCTATCCCCGATATTGACTATATAGTTAATATATCATAATATATCAGTCATATATAGTAATAATGATCTACCGACCGGCTAACTAACTAACTAACTAACTAACTAACTAACTAACTAACTAACTAACTAACTAACTAACTAACTAACTAACTAACTAACTAACTAACTAACTAACTAACTAACTAACTAACTTAAATAACTAACTAACTAGCTAACTAACTAACTAACTAACTAGATAACTAGCTAGCTAGTTAACTAACTAACTAACTAACTAGCTAGCTAGCTAACTAACTAGCTAATTAGCTAACTAACTAACTAACTAACTAACTTAATTAACTAACTAACTAGCTAGCTAGCTAACTAACTAACTAACTAAACTAACTAACTAACTAGCTAGCTAGCTAATTAGCTAACTAGCTAACTAACTAAATAACTAACTGACTAACTAACTAGCTAGCTAACTAACTAAGTAGCTAATTAACTAATTTACTAACTAACTAACTAGCTAACTAACTAATTTACTTACTAACTAACTAACTAACTAATTAACTAGCTAACTAACTAACTAGCTAGCTAACTAACTAACTAACCAGCTAGCTAGCTACCTAACTAAGTAACTAGCTAACGAACTAAGTAACGTAAGTAGGCAACTAAGTAACCTAAGTAATAAAATAAATAAGTAACCAGCTAACTAACTAGCTAATTAGCTAACTAACTAACTAACTAACTAACTAACTAACTAACTAACTAACTAACTAACTAACTAACTAACTAACTAACTAACTAACTAACTAACTAACTAACTAACTAACTAACTAACTAACTAACTAACTAACTAACTAACTAACTAACTATCTAACTTAATTAACTAACTAACTAGCTAGCTAGCTAACTAACTAACTAACTAAACTAACTAACTAACTAACTAACTAGCTAGCTAGCTAATTAGCTAACTAGCTAACTAACTAAATAACTAACTAAATGACTAACTAACTAGCTAGCTAACTAACTAACTAACTAACTAACTAAGTAGCTAATTAACTAATTTACTAACTAACTAACTAGCTAACTAACTAATTTACTTACTAACTAACTAATTAACTAGCTAACTAACTAACTAGCTAGCTAACTAACTAACTAACTAACTAACCAGCTAGCTAGCTAACTAACTAAGTAACTAGCTAACGAACTAAGTAACGTAAGTAGGCAACTAAGTAACCTAAGTAATAAAATAAGTAAGTAACCTAAGTAAGTAACCTAAGTAACTAAATAACCTACGTAGCTAACTAACCAAGTAACCTAAGTAAGTAACCTAAGTAACTAAATAACCTACGTAGCTAACTAACCAAGTAACCTAAGTAAGTAACTTAAGTAACCTAAGTAACCTAAGTAAGTAACCTAAGTAACCTAAGTAAGTAACCTAAGTAAGTAACCTAAGTAAGTAACCTAAGTAAGTAACCTAAGTAACCTAAGTAAGTAACCTAAGTAAGTAACCTAAGTAACCTAAGTAAGTAACCTAAGTAAGTAACTTAAGTAACCTAAGTAACCTAAGTAAGTAACCTAAGTAAGTAACTTAAGTAACCTAAGTAACCTAAGTAAGTAACCTAAGTAAGTAACTTAAGTAACCTAAGTAACCTAAGTAAGTAACCTAAGTAAGTAACTTAAGTAACCTAAGTAACCTAAGTAAGTAACCTAAGTAAGTAACCTAAGTAACCTAAGTAACCTAAGTAAGTAACTTAAGTAACCTAAGTAACCTAAGTAAGTAACCTAAGTAAGTAACCTAAGTAACCTAAGTAACCTAAGTAAGTAACCTAAGTAACCTAAGTAAGTAACCTAAGTAAGTAACCTAAGTAACCTAAGTAAGTAACCTAAGTAAGTAACTTAAGTAACCTAAGTAAGTAACCTAAGTAAGTAACTTAAGTAACCTAAGTAAGTAACCTAAGTAAGTAACCTAAGTAAGTAACCTAAGTAAGTAACTTAAGTAACCTAAGTAAGTAACCTAAGTAAGTAACCTAAGTAAGTAACCTAAGTAAGTAACTTAAGTAACCTAAGTAAGTAACCTAAGTAAGTAACTTAAGTAACCTAAGTAAGTAACCTAAGTAAGTAACCTAAGTAAGTAACTTAAGTAACCTAAGTAAGTAACCTAAGTAAGTAACTTAAGTAACCTAAGTAAGTAACCTAAGTAAGTAACCTAAGTAACCTAAGTAAGTAACCTAAGTAAGTAACTTAAGTAACCTAAGTAAGTAACCTAAGTAACCTAAGTAACCTAAGTAAGTAACCTAAGTAACCTAAGTAAGTAACCTAAGTAAGTAACTTAAGTAACCTAAGTAAGTAACCTAAGTAAGTAACCTAAGTAAGTAACTTAAGTAACCTAAGTAAGTAACCTAAGTAAGTAACCTAAGTAAGTAACCTAAGTAAGCAACCTAAGTAATTAACTTAAGTAAGTAACCGAAGTAAGTAACTTAAGTAAGTAACCTAAGTAAGTAACTTAAGTAAGTAACCTAAGTAAGTAACCTAAGTAAGTAACCTAAGTAAGTAACTTAAGTAAGTAACCTAAGTAACCTAAGTAACTTAAGTAAGTAACCTAAGTTAGTAACTTAAGTAAGTAACCTAAGTAAGTAACTTAAGTAAGTAACCTAAGTTAGTAACTTAAGTAAGTAACCTAAGTAAGCAACTTAAGTAAGTAACCTAAGTAAGTAACTTAAGTAAGTAACCTAAGTAAGTAACTTAAGTAAGTAACCTAAGTATGTAACCTAAGTAAGTAACTTAAGTAAGTAACTTAAGTAAGTAACCTAAGTAAGTAACCTAAGTAAGTAATCTAAGTAAGTAACCTAAGTAAGTAACCTAAGTATGTAACTTAAGTAAGTAACTTAAGTAAGTAACCTAAGTATGTAACCTAAGTAATCTAAGTAAGTAACCTAAGTAAGTAACCTAAGTATGTAACCTAAGTAATCTAAGTAAGTAACTTAAGTAAGTAACCTAAGTATGTAACCTAAGTAACTTAAGTAAGTAACCTAAGTAAGTAACCTAAGTAAGTAACCTAAGTAAGTAACCTAAGTAAGTAACTTAAGTAAGTAACCTAAGTAAGTAACCTAAGTAAGTAACTTAAGTAAGTAACCTAAGTAAGTAACTTAAGTAAGTAACCTAAGTAAGTAACCTAAGTAAGTAACTTAAGTAAGTAACCTAAGTAAGTAACTTAAGTAAGTAACCTAAGTAAGTAACCTAAGTAAGTAACCTAAGTAAGTAACCTAAGTAAGTAACTTAAGTAAGTAACCTAAGTAAGTAACCTAAGTAAGTAACCTAAGTAAGTAACCTAAGTAAGTAACTTAAGTAAGTAACCTAAGTAAGTAACCTAAGTAAGTAACCTAAGTAAGTAACTTAAGTAAGTAACCTAAGTAACTTAAGTAAGTAACCTAAGTTAGTAACCTAAATATGTAACCTAAGTAAGTAACCTAAGTAAGTAACTTAAGTAAGTAACTTAAGTAAGTAACCTAAGTAAGTAACCTAAGTAAGTAGCTTAAGTAATTAACCTAAGTAAGTAACTTAAGTAAGTAACCTAAGTAAGTAACTTAAGTAAGTAACCTAAGTAAGTAACTTAAGTAAGTAACCTAAGTAAGTAACCTAAGTAAGTAACTTAAGTAAGTAACTTAAGTAACCTAAGTAAGTAACTTAAGTAAGTAACCTAAGTTAGTAACTTAAGTAAGTAACTTAAGTAACTTAAGTAAGTAACCTAAGTAAGTAACCTAAGTAAGTAACCTAAGTAAGTAACCTAAGTAAGTAACCTAAGTAAGTAACCTAAGTAAGTAACCTAAGTAAGTAACTTAAGTAACTTAAGTAAGTAACCTAAGTAAGTAACCTAAGTAAGTAACCTAAGTAAGTAACCTAAGTAAGTAACCTAAGTAAGTAACCTAAGTAAGTAACCTAAGTAAGTAACCTAAGTAAGTAACCTAAGTAAGTAACTTAAGTAAGTAACTTAAGTAAGTAATCTAAGTAAGTAACCTAAGTAAGTAACTTAAGTAAGTAACCTAAGTAAGTAACTTAAGTAAGTAACTTAAGTAAGTAATCTAAGTAAGTAACTTAAGTAAGTAATCTAAGTAAGTAACCTAAGTAAGTAACTTAAGTAACCTAAGTAAGTAACTTAAGTAAGTAACCTAAGTAAGTAACCTAAGTAAGTAACCTAAGTAAGTAACCTAAGTAAGTAACCTAAGTAAGTAACCTAAGTAAGTAACCTAAGTAAGTAACCTAAGTAAGTAACTTAAGTAAGTAACCTAAGTAAGTAACCTAAGTAAGTAACTTAAGTAAGTAACCTAAGTAAGTAACTTAAGTAAGTAATCTAAGTAAGTAACCTAAGTAAGTAACCTAAGTATGTAACCTAAGTAATCTAAGTAAGTAACTTAAGTAAGTAACCTAAGTATGTAACCTAAGTAACTTAAGTAAGTAACCTAAGTAAGTAACCTAAGTAAGTAACCTAAGTAAGTAACCTAAGTAAGTAACTTAAGTAAGTAACCTAAGTAAGTAACCTAAGTAAGTAACTTAAGTAAGTAACCTAAGTAAGTAACTTAAGTAAGTAACCTAAGTAAGTAACCTAAGTAAGTAACTTAAGTAAGTAACCTAAGTAAGTAACTTAAGTAAGTAACCTAAGTAAGTAACCTAAGTAAGTAACCTAAGTAAGTAACCTAAGTAAGTAACTTAAGTAAGTAACCTAAGTAAGTAACCTAAGTAAGTAACCTAAGTAAGTAACCTAAGTAAGTAACTTAAGTAAGTAACCTAAGTAAGTAACCTAAGTAAGTAACCTAAGTAAGTAACCTAAGTAACTTAAGTAAGTAACCTAAGTTAGTAACCTAAATATGTAACCTAAGTAAGTAACCTAAGTAAGTAACTTAAGTAAGTAACTTAAGTAAGTAACCTAAGTAAGTAACCTAAGTAAGTAGCTTAAGTAATTAACCTAAGTAAGTAACTTAAGTAAGTAACCTAAGTAAGTAACTTAAGTAAGTAACCTAAGTAAGTAACTTAAGTAAGTAACCTAAGTAAGTAACCTAAGTAAGTAACTTAAGTAAGTAACTTAAGTAACCTAAGTAAGTAACTTAAGTAAGTAACCTAAGTTAGTAACTTAAGTAAGTAACTTAAGTAACTTAAGTAAGTAACCTAAGTAAGTAACCTAAGTAAGTAACCTAAGTAAGTAACCTAAGTAAGTAACCTAAGTAAGTAACCTAAGTAAGTAACCTAAGTAAGTAACTTAAGTAACTTAAGTAAGTAACCTAAGTAAGTAACCTAAGTAAGTAACCTAAGTAAGTAACCTAAGTAAGTAACCTAAGTAAGTAACCTAAGTAAGTAACCTAAGTAAGTAACCTAAGTAAGTAACCTAAGTAAGTAACTTAAGTAAGTAACTTAAGTAAGTAATCTAAGTAAGTAACCTAAGTAAGTAACTTAAGTAAGTAACCTAAGTAAGTAACTTAAGTAAGTAACTTAAGTAAGTAATCTAAGTAAGTAACTTAAGTAAGTAATCTAAGTAAGTAACCTAAGTAAGTAACTTAAGTAACCTAAGTAAGTAACTTAAGTAAGTAACCTAAGTAAGTAACCTAAGTAAGTAACCTAAGTAAGTAACCTAAGTAAGTAACCTAAGTAAGTAACCTAAGTAAGTAACCTAAGTAAGTAACTTAAGTAAGTAACCTAAGTAAGTAACTTAAGTAAGTAACCTAAGTAAGTAACTTAAGTAAGTAACCTAAGTAAGTAACCTAAGTAAGTAACCTAAGTAAGTAACTTAAGTAAGTAACCTAAGTAAGTAACCTAAGTAAGTAACCTAAGTAAGTAACCTAAGTAAGTAACCTAAGTAAGTAACTTAAGTAAGTAACCTAAGTAAGTAACCTAAGTAAGTAACCTAAGTAAGTAACCTAAGTAAGTAACTTAAGTAAGTAACTTAAGTAAGTAACTTAAGTAAGTAACCTAAGTAAGTAACCTAAGTAAGTAACCTAAGTAAGTAACCTAAGTAAGTAACCTAAGTAAGTAACCTAAGTAAGTAACCTAAGTAAGTAACTTAAGTAAGTAACCTAAGTAAGTAACTTAAGTAAGTAACCTAAGTAAGTAACCTAAGTAAGTAACTTAAGTAAGTAACTTAAGTAAGTAACCTAAGTAAGTAACCTAAGTAAGTAACCTAAGTAAGTAACCTAAGTAAGTAACTTAAGTAAGTAACCTAAGTAAGTAACTTAAGTAAGTAACTTAAGTAAGTAACCTAAGTAAGTAACCTAAGTAAGTAACCTAAGTAAGTAACCTAAGTAAGTAACTTAAGTAAGTAACCTAAGTAAGTAACCTAAGTAAGTAACCTAAGTAAGTAACCTAAGTAAGTAACCTAAGTAAGTAACCTAAGTAAGTAACCTAAGTAAGTAACCTAAGTAAGTAACTTAAGTAAGTAACCTAAGTAAGTAACCTAAGTAAGTAACTTAAGTAAGTAACCTAAGTAAGTAACCTAAGTAAGTAACCTAAGTAAGTAACCTAAGTAAGTAACTTAAGTAAGTAACCTAAGTAAGTAACCTAAGTAAGTAACCTAAGTAAGTAACTTAAGTAAGTAACTTAAGTAAGTAACCTAAGTAAGTAACCTAAGTAAGTAACCTAAGTAAGTAACTTAAGTAAGTAACCTAAGTAAGTAACTTAAGTAAGTAACTTAAGTAAGTAACCTAAGTAAGTAACCTAAGTAAGTAACCTAAGTAAGTAACCTAAGTAAGTAACTTAAGTAAGTAACCTAAGTAAGTAACCTAAGTAAGTAACCTAAGTAAGTAACCTAAGTAAGTAACCTAAGTAAGTAACCTAAGTAAGTAACCTAAGTAAGTAACCTAAGTAAGTAACTTAAGTAAGTAACCTAAGTAAGTAACCTAAGTAAGTAACTTAAGTAAGTAATCTAAGTAAGTAACCTAAGTAAGTAACCTAAGTAAGTAACCTAAGTAAGTAACCTAAGTAAGTAACTTAAGTAAGTAACCTAAGTAAGTAACTTAAGTAACCTAAGTAAGTAACTTAAGTAAGTAACCTAAGTAAGTAACTTAAGTAAGTAACTTAAGTAAGTAACTTAAGTAAGTAATCTAAGTAAGTAACCTAAGTAAGTAACCTAAGTAAGTAACCTAAGTAAGTAACCTAAGTAAGTAACTTAAGTAAGTAACCTAAGTAAGTAACTTAAGTAACCTAAGTAAGTAACTTAAGTAAGTAACCTAAGTAAGTAACCTAAGTAAGTAACTTAAGTAAGTAACCTAAGTAAGTAACTTAAGTAACCTAAGTAAGTAACCTAAGTAAGTAACTTAAGTAAGTAACCTAAGTAAGTAACCTAAGTAAGTAACCTAAGTAAGTAACCTAAGTAAGTAACCTAAGTAAGTAACTTAAGTAAGTAACCTAAGTAAGTAACCTAAGTAAGTAACCTAAGTAAGTAACCTAAGTAAGTAACCTAAGTAAGTAACCTAAGTAAGTAACCTAAGTAAGTAACCTAAGTAAGTAACCTAAGTAAGTAACCTAAGTAAGTAACTTAAGTAAGTAACTTAAGTAAGTAATCTAAGTAAGTAACCTAAGTAAGTAACTTAAGTAAGTAACCTAAGTAAGTAACTTAAGTAAGTAACTTAAGTAAGTAATCTAAGTAAGTAACTTAAGTAAGTAATCTAAGTAAGTAACCTAAGTAAGTAACTTAAGTAACCTAAGTAAGTAACTTAAGTAAGTAACCTAAGTAAGTAACCTAAGTAAGTAACCTAAGTAAGTAACCTAAGTAAGTAACCTAAGTAAGTAACCTAAGTAAGTAACCTAAGTAAGTAACTTAAGTAAGTAACCTAAGTAAGTAACCTAAGTAAGTAACTTAAGTAAGTAACCTAAGTAAGTAACTTAAGTAAGTAATCTAAGTAAGTAACCTAAGTAAGTAACCTAAGTATGTAACCTAAGTAATCTAAGTAAGTAACTTAAGTAAGTAACCTAAGTATGTAACCTAAGTAACTTAAGTAAGTAACCTAAGTAAGTAACCTAAGTAAGTAACCTAAGTAAGTAACCTAAGTAAGTAACTTAAGTAAGTAACCTAAGTAAGTAACCTAAGTAAGTAACTTAAGTAAGTAACCTAAGTAAGTAACTTAAGTAAGTAACCTAAGTAAGTAACCTAAGTAAGTAACTTAAGTAAGTAACCTAAGTAAGTAACTTAAGTAAGTAACCTAAGTAAGTAACCTAAGTAAGTAACCTAAGTAAGTAACCTAAGTAAGTAACTTAAGTAAGTAACCTAAGTAAGTAACCTAAGTAAGTAACCTAAGTAAGTAACCTAAGTAAGTAACTTAAGTAAGTAACCTAAGTAAGTAACCTAAGTAAGTAACCTAAGTAAGTAACTTAAGTAAGTAACCTAAGTAACTTAAGTAAGTAACCTAAGTTAGTAACCTAAATATGTAACCTAAGTAAGTAACCTAAGTAAGTAACTTAAGTAAGTAACTTAAGTAAGTAACCTAAGTAAGTAACCTAAGTAAGTAGCTTAAGTAATTAACCTAAGTAAGTAACTTAAGTAAGTAACTTAAGTAAGTAACTTAAGTAAGTAACCTAAGTAAGTAACTTAAGTAAGTAACCTAAGTAAGTAACCTAAGTAAGTAACTTAAGTAAGTAACTTAAGTAACCTAAGTAAGTAACTTAAGTAAGTAACCTAAGTAAGTAACTTAAGTAAGTAACTTAAGTAACTTAAGTAAGTAACCTAAGTAAGTAACCTAAGTAAGTAACCTAAGTAAGTAACCTAAGTAAGTAACCTAAGTAAGTAACCTAAGTAAGTAACCTAAGTAAGTAACTTAAGTAACTTAAGTAAGTAACCTAAGTAAGTAACCTAAGTAAGTAACCTAAGTAAGTAACCTAAGTAAGTAACCTAAGTAAGTAACCTAAGTAAGTAACCTAAGTAAGTAACCTAAGTAAGTAACCTAAGTAAGTAACTTAAGTAAGTAACTTAAGTAAGTAATCTAAGTAAGTAACCTAAGTAAGTAACTTAAGTAAGTAACCTAAGTAAGTAACTTAAGTAAGTAACTTAAGTAAGTAATCTAAGTAAGTAACTTAAGTAAGTAATCTAAGTAAGTAACCTAAGTAAGTAACTTAAGTAACCTAAGTAAGTAACTTAAGTAAGTAACCTAAGTAAGTAACCTAAGTAAGTAACCTAAGTAAGT
Source organism: Megaustenia siamemsis (assembly GCA_032433765.1). Classification (NCBI taxonomy): domain Eukaryota; kingdom Metazoa; phylum Mollusca; class Gastropoda; order Stylommatophora; family Ariophantidae; genus Megaustenia; species Megaustenia siamemsis. Next base: position 93,955,112 of record JAVIAB010000125.1, on the reverse strand, counting down.
AACCTAAGTAAGTAACCTAAGTAAGTAACCTAAGTAAGTAACCTAAGTAAGTAACTTAAGTAAGTAACCTAAGTAAGTAACTTAAGTAAGTAACCTAAGTAAGTAACTTAAGTAAGTAACCTAAGTAAGTAACCTAAGTAAGTAACCTAAGTAAGTAACTTAAGTAAGTAACCTAAGTAAGTAACCTAAGTAAGTAACCTAAGTAAGTAACCTAAGTAAGTAACCTAAGTAAGTAACTTAAGTAAGTAACCTAAGTAAGTAACCTAAGTAAGTAACCTAAGTAAGTAACCTAAGTAAGTAACTTAAGTAAGTAACTTAAGTAAGTAACTTAAGTAAGTAACCTAAGTAAGTAACCTAAGTAAGTAACCTAAGTAAGTAACCTAAGTAAGTAACCTAAGTAAGTAACCTAAGTAAGTAACCTAAGTAAGTAACTTAAGTAAGTAACCTAAGTAAGTAACTTAAGTAAGTAACCTAAGTAAGTAACCTAAGTAAGTAACTTAAGTAAGTAACTTAAGTAAGTAACCTAAGTAAGTAACCTAAGTAAGTAACCTAAGTAAGTAACCTAAGTAAGTAACTTAAGTAAGTAACCTAAGTAAGTAACTTAAGTAAGTAACTTAAGTAAGTAACCTAAGTAAGTAACCTAAGTAAGTAACCTAAGTAAGTAACCTAAGTAAGTAACTTAAGTAAGTAACCTAAGTAAGTAACCTAAGTAAGTAACCTAAGTAAGTAACCTAAGTAAGTAACCTAAGTAAGTAACCTAAGTAAGTAACCTAAGTAAGTAACCTAAGTAAGTAACTTAAGTAAGTAACCTAAGTAAGTAACCTAAGTAAGTAACTTAAGTAAGTAACCTAAGTAAGTAACCTAAGTAAGTAACCTAAGTAAGTAACCTAAGTAAGTAACTTAAGTAAGTAACCTAAGTAAGTAACCTAAGTAAGTAACCTAAGTAAGTAACTTAAGTAAGTAACTTAAGTAAGTAACCTAAGTAAGTAACCTAAGTAAGTAACCTAAGTAAGTAACCTAAGTAAGTAACCTAAGTAAGTAACTTAAGTAAGTAACCTAAGTAAGTAACCTAAGTAAGTAACCTAAGTAAGTAACCTAAGTAAGTAACTTAAGTAAGTAACCTAAGTAAGTAACCTAAGTAAGTAACCTAAGTAAGTAACTTAAGTAAGTAACCTAAGTAACTTAAGTAAGTAACCTAAGTAAGTAACCTAAATATGTAACCTAAGTAAGTAACCTAAGTAAGTAACCTAAGTAAGTAACCTAAGTAAGTAACCTAAGTAAGTAACCTAAGTAAGTAACCTAAGTAAGTAACTTAAGTAACTTAAGTAAGTAACCTAAGTAAGTAACCTAAGTAAGTAACCTAAGTAAGTAACCTAAGTAAGTAACCTAAGTAAGTAACCTAAGTAAGTAACCTAAGTAAGTAACCTAAGTAAGTAACTTAAGTAAGTAACTTAAGTAAGTAATCTAAGTAAGTAACCTAAGTAAGTAACTTAAGTAAGTAACCTAAGTAAGTAACTTAAGTAAGTAACTTAAGTAAGTAATCTAAGTAAGTAACTTAAGTAAGTAATCTAAGTAAGTAACCTAAGTAAGTAACTTAAGTAACCTAAGTAAGTAACTTAAGTAAGTAACCTAAGTAAGTAACCTAAGTAAGTAACCTAAGTAAGTAACCTAAGTAAGTAACCTAAGTAAGTAACCTAAGTAAGTAACCTAAGTAAGTAACTTAAGTAAGTAACCTAAGTAAGTAACTTAAGTAAGTAACCTAAGTAAGTAACTTAAGTAAGTAACCTAAGTAAGTAACCTAAGTAAGTAACCTAAGTAAGTAACTTAAGTAAGTAACCTAAGTAAGTAACCTAAGTAAGTAACCTAAGTAAGTAACCTAAGTAAGTAACCTAAGTAAGTAACTTAAGTAAGTAACCTAAGTAAGTAACCTAAGTAAGTAACCTAAGTAAGTAACCTAAGTAAGTAACTTAAGTAAGTAACTTAAGTAAGTAACTTAAGTAAGTAACCTAAGTAAGTAACCTAAGTAAGTAACCTAAGTAAGTAACCTAAGTAAGTAACCTAAGTAAGTAACCTAAGTAAGTAACCTAAGTAAGTAACTTAAGTAAGTAACCTAAGTAAGTAACTTAAGTAAGTAACCTAAGTAAGTAACCTAAGTAAGTAACTTAAGTAAGTAACTTAAGTAAGTAACCTAAGTAAGTAACCTAAGTAAGTAACCTAAGTAAGTAACCTAAGTAAGTAACTTAAGTAAGTAACCTAAGTAAGTAACTTAAGTAAGTAACTTAAGTAAGTAACCTAAGTAAGTAACCTAAGTAAGTAACCTAAGTAAGTAACCTAAGTAAGTAACTTAAGTAAGTAACCTAAGTAAGTAACCTAAGTAAGTAACCTAAGTAAGTAACCTAAGTAAGTAACCTAAGTAAGTAACCTAAGTAAGTAACCTAAGTAAGTAACCTAAGTAAGTAACTTAAGTAAGTAACCTAAGTAAGTAACCTAAGTAAGTAACTTAAGTAAGTAACCTAAGTAAGTAACCTAAGTAAGTAACCTAAGTAAGTAACCTAAGTAAGTAACTTAAGTAAGTAACCTAAGTAAGTAACCTAAGTAAGTAACCTAAGTAAGTAACTTAAGTAAGTAACTTAAGTAAGTAACCTAAGTAAGTAACCTAAGTAAGTAACCTAAGTAAGTAACCTAAGTAAGTAACTTAAGTAAGTAACCTAAGTAAGTAACTTAAGTAAGTAACTTAAGTAAGTAACCTAAGTAAGTAACCTAAGTAAGTAACCTAAGTAAGTAACCTAAGTAAGTAACTTAAGTAAGTAACCTAAGTAAGTAACCTAAGTAAGTAACCTAAGTAAGTAACCTAAGTAAGTAACCTAAGTAAGTAACCTAAGTAAGTAACCTAAGTAAGTAACCTAAGTAAGTAACCTAAGTAAGTAACTTAAGTAAGTAACCTAAGTAAGTAACCTAAGTAAGTAACTTAAGTAAGTAATCTAAGTAAGTAACCTAAGTAAGTAACCTAAGTAAGTAACCTAAGTAAGTAACCTAAGTAAGTAACTTAAGTAAGTAACCTAAGTAAGTAACTTAAGTAACCTAAGTAAGTAACTTAAGTAAGTAACCTAAGTAAGTAACTTAAGTAAGTAACTTAAGTAAGTAACTTAAGTAAGTAATCTAAGTAAGTAACCTAAGTAAGTAACCTAAGTAAGTAACCTAAGTAAGTAACCTAAGTAAGTAACTTAAGTAAGTAACCTAAGTAAGTAACCTAAGTAAGTAACCTAAGTAAGTAACCTAAGTAAGTAACTTAAGTAAGTAACTTAAGTAAGTAATCTAAGTAAGTAACCTAAGTAAGTAACTTAAGTAAGTAACCTAAGTAAGTAACTTAAGTAAGTAACTTAAGTAAGTAATCTAAGTAAGTAACTTAAGTAAGTAATCTAAGTAAGTAACCTAAGTAAGTAACTTAAGTAACCTAAGTAAGTAACTTAAGTAAGTAACTTAAGTAAGTAACCTAAGTAAGTAACCTAAGTAAGTAACTTAAGTAACCTAAGTAAGTAACCTAAGTAAGTAACTTAAGTAAGTAACCTAAGTAAGTAACCTAAGTAAGTAACCTAAGTAAGTAACCTAAGTAAGTAACCTAAGTAAGTAACTTAAGTAAGTAACCTAAGTAAGTAACCTAAGTAAGTAACCTAAGTAAGTAACCTAAGTAAGTAACCTAAGTAAGTAACCTAAGTAAGTAACCTAAGTAAGTAACCTAAGTAAGTAACCTAAGTAAGTAACCTAAGTAAGTAACCTAAGTAAGTAACCTAAGTAAGTAACCTAAGTAAGTAACCTAAGTAAGTAACTTAAGTAAGTAACCTAAGTAAGTAACCTAAGTAAGTAACTTAAGTAAGTAATCTAAGTAAGTAACCTAAGTAAGTAACCTAAGTAAGTAACCTAAGTAAGTAACCTAAGTAAGTAACTTAAGTAAGTAACCTAAGTAAGTAACTTAAGTAACCTAAGTAAGTAACTTAAGTAAGTAACCTAAGTAAGTAACTTAAGTAAGTAACTTAAGTAAGTAACTTAAGTAAGTAATCTAAGTAAGTAACCTAAGTAAGTAACCTAAGTAAGTAACCTAAGTAAGTAACCTAAGTAAGTAACTTAAGTAAGTAACCTAAGTAAGTAACTTAAGTAACCTAAGTAAGTAACTTAAGTAAGTAACCTAAGTAAGTAACCTAAGTAAGTAACTTAAGTAAGTAACCTAAGTAAGTAACTTAAGTAACCTAAGTAAGTAACCTAAGTAAGTAACTTAAGTAAGTAACCTAAGTAAGTAACCTAAGTAAGTAACCTAAGTAAGTAACTAAGTAAGTAACCTAAGTAAGTAACTTAAGTAAGTAACCTAAGTAAGTAACCTAAGTAAGTAACTTAAGTAAGTAACCTAAGTAAGTAACCTAAGTAAGTAACTTAAGTAACCTAAGTAAGTAACCTAAGTAAGTAACTTAAGTAAGTAACCTAAGTAAGTAACCTAAGTAAGTAACCTAAGTAAGTAACCTAAGTAAGTAACCTAAGTAAGTAACTTAAGTAAGTAACCTAAGTAAGTAACCTAAGTAAGTAACCTAAGTAAGTAACCTAAGTAAGTAACCTAAGTAAGTAACCTAAGTAAGTAACCTAAGTAAGTAACTTAAGTAAGTAACTTAAGTAAGTAACCTAAGTAAGTAACCTAAGTAAGTAACTTAAGTAACCTAAGTAACATAAGTAACCAACTTAAGTAAGTAACTTAAGTAACCTAAGTAAGTAACCTAAGTAACTCACGTAGCTAACTAACCAAGTAACCTAAATATGTAACCTAAGTAACTAACTAACTAGCTAATTAGCTAGCTAACAAACTAGCTAACTAAGTAACTATCTAATTAACTGAATAACTTACTAACTAATTAACATACTAACTAAATGAAAAGTAAATTATACGGGAGAATATATCGTTATTTCAAACTGAATGAAAATGGAGCAATGTATCTCCGTCATTCCAAAATTAGAGAAAGTGGAAAAAAATACTTCTCCGTCTTACCAAATTTAGAGAAACGGGACAGTTCATCTTCTTTTCAAACTGAGTGGAAATGGAGCAATATATCTCCGTCACTCCAAAGTTAGAGAAACGGGACAGTTCATCTTCTTTTCAAACTGAGTGGAAATGGAGCAATATATCTCCGTCACTCCAAAGTTAGAGAAACGGGACAGGTCATCTTCTTTTCAAACTGAGTGGAAATGGGGCAATATATCTCCGTCACTCCAAAGTTAGAGAAAATAGAAAAATATTGTCATTTTTTTGCAAAGTGACTCAGGTTGAAACCAAATCAATACTCTCTGCTTGTGTGCTGTGAAGATAAACTGTAGCAATGTTAACTTGTGTCCGCCCTACCAATGTGGTCGAAATGGAAGCTGTTTTGTCATCGTTTATACATGTTTTATAAAGCATACGTTTAAGTCGGATCGTTGGTAACGCCTAGTGGTAACCTACGCATGGTTAAAGTTGGTGAGGCAGGGATGAAAGGAAGCTAACAGCAAATATTAACCAACGATCTAGGTCGCAGGGATGAAAGGAAGCTAACAGCAAATATTAACCAACGATCTAGGTCAAAGTGGAGAAGAGCGAAATCTAATATTAATTTGTATTTGTTCGTTGTGTGTGTTTGTTGTGTGTTCGTTGTGGGTGTTTGTTGTGTGTGTTTCTTGTGTGTGTTTGTTGTGTGTGTTTGTTGTGTGTGTTTGTTGTGTGTGTTTGTTGTGTGTATTTCTTATGTGTATTTGTTGTGTGTGTTTGTTGTGTGTGTTTCTTGTGCGTGTTTGTTGTGTGTATTTGTTGTGTGTTTGTTGCGTGTGTTTGTTGTGTGTGTTTGTTGTGTGTTTCTTGTGTGTGTTTCTTGTGTGTATTTGTTGTGTGTTTGTTGTGTGTGTTTCTTGTGTGTGTTTGTTGTGTGTATTTATTGTGTGTTTCTTGTGTGTGTTTCTTGTGTGTGTTTGTTGTGTGTATTTATTGTGTGTTTCTTGTGTGTTCGTTGTGGGTGCTTGTTGTGTGTGTTTGTTGTGTGTGTTTCTCGTGTGTGTTTGTTGTGTGTGTTTCTTGCGTGTGTTTCTTGTGTGTGTTTCTTGTGTGTGTTTCTTGTGTGTGGGTGTTTATGTACAGGTAAGAACATCTATATCCTAGAGCTACGCAGGCTTCCTATATGACGTCATGCATATACCATATCAAACAAACTTGAAACAGTAATAACAGTTGAAGGATGTCAAATCCAGAATAGATTTGAAGTTAACAATTGCTACAGTTTATTTTTGTTCTGTATTCATTCTGGCTTCCAAAATGTTGTATTTTTATGCATTTGTGTAAGAATATTTGAGAAGTGATTATGTTTCTCTTCTTTGTACTTTATGTTTAATTTATTTCTTTATTTGCATTTTCTTTGTTTATCTTCCCAATAGCAAATCATGGTTGTGAATCATAGAAAACAAAATATATATGGTATGCATCTCACTATTTCATGAATCGTGGATTGATAATAAGCTCTTGGAAGATCTCGACTTTGCAGACGATTTAGCAATTTTGAGCCCAGCACACGCCGATGCTCAAGAAAAGATATAACGAATCCAAAAGATTTGTGATTACACAGGCCTCCAGATCAACGTGACCAAAACGAAAGTTCTGGATATTACAAACAAAGACTCTATTATCACAGTTAAACAAAGCCTCTATTATCACACTTAAACAAAGCCTCTATTGTCACACTTAAACAAAGCCTCTATTGTCGCACTTAACCAAATCCTCTATTATCACACTTAAACAAAGCCTCTATTATAACACATAAACAAATCCTCTATTATCACACTTAAACAAAGCCTCTATTATAACACATAAACAAAGCCTCTATTATAACACATAAACAAAGCCTCTATTATAACACATAAACAAAGCCTCTATTATAACACATAAACAAAGCCTCTATTGTCGCACTTAAACAAATCCTCTATTATCACACTTAAACAAAGCCTCTATTGCCACACTTAAACAAAGCCTCTATTATCACAACTAAACAAAACCTCTATTATCACACTTAAACAAAGCCTCTATTATCACACTTAAACAAAGCCTCTATTATCACACTTAAACAAAGCCTCTATTATCACAACTAAACAAAGGCTCTATTATCACAACTAAACAAAGCCTTTATTATCACAACTAAACAAAGCCTCTATTATCACAACTAAACAAAGCCTCTATTATCACATCTAAACAAAGCCTCTATTATCACACTTAAACAAAGCCTCTATTATCACACTTAAAAGCATCTATTATCACACTTAAACAAAGCCTCTATTATCACACTTAAACAAAGCCTCTATTATCACAACTAAACAAAGCCTCTATTATCACACTTAAACAAAGCCTCTATTATCACATCTAAACAAAGCCTCTATTATCACAACTAATCAAAGCCTCTATTATTACACTTAAACAAATCCTCTATTATCACACTTAAACAAAGCCTCTATTATCACACTTAAAAAAAACCTCTATTATCACACTTAAACAAAGCCTCTATTATCACAATTAAACAAATCTTCTATTATCACACTTAAACAAATCCTCTATTATCACAACTAAACAAAGCCTATATTATCACAATTAAACAAAGCCTCTATTATCACACTTAAACAAATCCTCTATTATCACACTTAAACAAAGCCTCTATTATCAAACTTAAACAAAGCCTCTATTATCACACTTAAACAAAGCCTCTATTGTCACACTTAAACAAAGCCTCTATTGTCACACTTAAACAAAGCCTCTATTATCACAACTAAACAAAGCCTCTATTATCACAACTAAACAAAGCCTCTATTATTACAATTAAACAAAGCCTCTATTATAACAATTAAACAAAGCCTCTATTATAACAATTAAACAAAGCCTCTATTATAACAATTAAACAAAGCCTCTATTATCACACTTAAACAAAGCCTCTATTATCACAACTAAACAAAGCCTCTATTATCACAATTAAACAAAGCCTCTATTATTACACTTAAACAAAGCCACCTATTATCACAACTAAACAAAGCCTCTATTATCACACTTAAACAAAGCCTCTATTATCACAACTAAACAAAGCGCTCTATTATCACACTTAAACAAAGCCTCTATTGTCACAATTAAACAAAGCCTCTATTATCACACTTAAACAAATCCTCTATTATCACACTTAAACAAAGCCTCTATTATCACACTTAAACAAATCCTCTATTATCACACTTAAACAAATCTTCTATTACCACAACTAAACAAATCCTCTATTACCACACTTAAACAAATCCTCTATTATCAAAATTAAACAAAGCCTCTATTACCACAACTAAGCAAAGCCTCTAGTGTCACACTTAAACAAATCCTCTATTTTTACAACTAAATAAATCCTCTGTTTTTACAACAAAACAAATCCTCAAATAATCTAAAATAAACGTAATATTAACTCATAATTCAGTAGCTCGATACTTCTCTAGAGATATCAATCTGGCAAATACAAACAAGGAATAATAGAACAAAGAAGTATGTGTTAGCACTCGGAAAAATTGACAGACAAACAACAATAGAAAAAAACGAAGAACAATATATGGTCCGAAGCGGGATCGAACCCGTACTCAGTGGCACCGCGCCTTGCCACGCGCATTGCTACAATAGCCAATTTTTTTATTTGGCTGCGTGGCAGTGTGCCAAGCGTTCGGCTTCTCGTGGCAAGGCGCGGTGCCACTGAGTACGGGTTCGATCCCGCTTCGGACCATATATTTTCCTTCGTTTTTTTTCTATGTTGTTTGTCTGTCAATTTTTCCGAGTGCTAACACATACTTCTTTGTTCTATTATTCCCTATTATCGCCTCGGAAGTTCCCCATATAATAATATTTATGTATTATTATTTGTACCCAGTCGAATACAAACAAACAACAAACTCCTTTCAGATATGAAGAAAGTTATAGACTGTTTCAAGTATCACTTTCTTATAATCGTTTATGACAGAAAGTAGTGATCGACTTGAACGTGTATAGACGTGTATGTTATCAAATCACGACAGTGACTATGATTACGTGTTCATGTTATTATTTGCCCGGGATATCAACATCAGTATTAACTGTTTTTGATGTTTCCCAGAAATCATTTCTTCTTTCACAAAGATCAATTCTCATCTCAAACAGACTCCTGTCTGAGAACATCGAGAATTGTAAATATTTATTGATTATCTTTTAGATTCGCTCAGGAAATACGGTCCCTGATAAGTCGACACAGACTGCTCTTATGGTCCGTTATCGTCTGGGTCGTTCGCTCAAAGCCAGAAGCGTTTTGGCACATTGGTAAATAGATAAAGTGTTATTGCTAAAAGATAGTCCAACCCGCAAACAGAATAAAGCTCTTTTGTTAAAAGATACACCTCAAGTATTAAGGTAATGAATGATAACGTTAACCGATTTATTCATATTGTTTACAGACATATTTTTATTTACTTATCGGAATGTCTCTGATATTGACGGTCACAATTTTATCATTCTGAATTGAATTTATAGTTTTAAACAAAAAGTTTGTGTAGCTAAATAAATGGTTTCAAAATGTATACATAAGAATGATTAATGATTATCTCCATTGCATCAAAGGGAGCCGCGATAGCTCAGTGGTTAGTGAACTGGACTACAAAGGACAAGGGGTAAGGTTCGATCCCAACCGACGGCTTCCGGCTTCACCCAGCCTTAAATGGGTACCGGATTTTTTCTGGGAAAGTAAAGCAGCACGGGCGTAATACCGACCACAATACCCCAAAAATCATGTGCTGAAGGTCTGTAAAAATATATGGTCACTAACACCATATTTCCCTACACGCCACTTGGCGTGACGGGGGTACTTTACTTTTTTTTTAACCATTGCATCAACATAACTGTAAACGAGAGATTCAATTAAGGGAAGGAAATTAAATATTTTGGAAGTCTAGAGATATACCAGAACACACTCAGAACTAAAATCATTATCATCATCGATTGCCGTCTCCGCATCGAAGGTTGGCTACCATGGAGCGCCTAACCACTCTGTCTCTTGCTTTGATGGTGCAGATTGTCATAGGTTGACTTGTCCATCATTTGATGTTACTCGTCCATGTTAATCTTGGTCTGCATCTGCCTCTTTTACCTTGAATTTTCCCTTCCAATATTACTTTTATTAGGCAGTTGTGTCTTTTAACAGGCCCCAACAATTTTATTTGCCTTGCTCTAATTGTGTTTAGTAGTTCTCTTTTCATTTTTAGTTGTTTTAAAACTTTATCGTTTGTTTTCCTGTTTTTCCATCCAATTCTACTTATCCTTCTATAAATCCACATTTCGAAGGTAAAAGCAAAGCCATTCAACACAGCAATAATACAGACATACTCAAGAACTAAAATAAACTAAAGAGATAGACTGAAGATGCAACAAAGTTTCTCAAATTATAGGGCAGAAGTCAGAACTACTGGCCAAAATAAAATAAAAATAGTTGCAAAACAAGCTGTCCTGAACACTTTCTTCATTTAATTGTTGTACTGCTAGTGAAAGCTAGACTTTGTTATATCGAAAAATCCATAATTCGTTGAATCCCCTCCTAAGTAGGCGACTGTCAACTCCAGTTCTGAGTTTATTTATCAGTTGTCTTTGGTTTCCCTTGTAGTGCTCATGTCTGGCATCCCGTTTTGTTAGCGTGATGCGCTTGTATTCTGTTCTAAGTTGTAAATACACATCCATTGCCTGAACCACTTATTTGTTCTGTCTCCTTCAGAACGCCGAGAACTTCAACCCAGTTTGTTGCTCGTCCATTCCCAAAAACAGCCAACCCAGGGAGTTATCTACTCGTCCATTTCCTACAACAGCCAACCCAGCGAGTTGTCTACTCGTCCATTCCCTACAACAGTAAACCCAGCGAGTTATCTACTCGTTCATTCCCAACAACAGCCAACCCAGCGAGTTATCTACTCGTCCATTCCCAACAAGAGCCAACCCAGCGAGTTGTCTACTCGTCCATTCCCAAAAACAGCCAACCCAGGGAGTTGTCTACTCGTCCATTTCTTACAACAAACAAACCCAGCGAGTTGTCTACTCGTCCATTCCCTACAACAGTAAACCCAGCGAGTTGTCTACTCGTCCATTCCCTACAACAGTAAACCCAGCGAGTTGTCTACTCGTCCATTCCCAACAACAGCCAACCCAGCGAGTTATCTACTCGTCCATTCCCCACAACAGCCAACCCAGCGAGTCTGTTTACACGTTCATCCCTCATTACACTTGAGTGCTCTAGCACAAAAATTAAACATTTTAAATTATAGTATATATATTATTCTAATAATATAATTTCATTATAGAGACTCCAACCACTGCCTTGAAACAAGGTTCATTTTCCTCTTCCTGAATAAACTCATTGAATCACCCGAAAAGCATACACGGGTAAAAGTCTGTGTTTCAATCCAAGTTTTTGACTCAGTTACTGCAATTACCTCTATCGTGAATAGTTCAATTACCTCTATCGTGACTTAGTTACTGCAATTACCTCTATCGTGACTTAGTTCAATTACCTCTATCGTGACTTAATTACTGCAATTACCTCTATCGTGAATAGTTCAATTACCTCTATCGTGACTTAGTTCAATTACCTCTATCGTGACTTAGTTACTGCAATTACCTCTATCGTGACTTAGTTACTGCAATTACCTCTGTCGTGACTTAGTTCAATTACCTCTATCGTGACTTAGTTACTGCAATTACCTCTATCGTGACTTAGTTCAATTACCTCTATCGTGACTTAATTACTGCAATTACCTCTATCGTGAATAGTTCAATTACCTCTATCGTGACTTAGTTCAATTACCTCTATCGTGACTTAGTTACTGCAATTACCTCTATCGTGACTTAGTTACTGCAATTACCTCTGTCGTGACTTAGTTCAGTTACCTCTATCGTGACTTAATTACTGCAATTACCTCTATCGTGACTTAGTTCAATTACCTCTATCGTGACTTAATTCAATTACCTCTATCGTGACTTAAGTACTGCAATAATCTCTATCGTCAATGTATTTGTAGTCAAGACAAACGAACCGTTATATTCCTTGATAATTCTCCTCTCGACATGAGCTGTGAGTGTTAATCTCCACATCTACCAACAGACACATCTGTCTTGAGGGGATCTTTGCCCTCAGATTTGTTCTAACAAATAAAAGCCAAAACTTCTGCTTTTCCGGCTACTGGGTGTTGTTGGCTGCGTTCTGTTTAGTTTGGTGCCCATGAGATGGATATGGAGCACTTTGCTGGCACTCGTATCCCTTCTCTACCAGGTTCTATGTCTTCACGTTAACAGATCTGTTGGAAAATGTTTTTGTCCAGAGCCATTCAAGATTGATCTCTCTTTAACCTGCAACCTTTTTGACTCCTGATCTCGCTGTGCAGTGGGTGATGTGTGTCAGTCCTGACTCTTGATCTCGCTGTACAGTGGGTGATGTGTGTCAGTGCTGACTCCTGATCTCACTATATAGTGGGTTATGTGTGTCAGTGTTGACTCCTGATCTCGCTGTACAGTGGGTGATGTGTGTCAGTCCTGACTCTTGATCTCGCTGTACAGTGGGTGATGTGTGTCAGTGCTGACTCCTGATCTCACTATATAGTGGGTTATGTGTGTCAGTGTTGACTCCTGATGTCGCTGTACAGTAGGTGATGTGTACGTGCTTTACAAATTGTTGTCATGGTGGGAAAATCAAGGAGGTAACGTGTTGCTCTGCATGATGATGATGAGTAATCTGTGCATGCAAGAATAGCGCGTATAAACCTCATCCTGTGACATTAGACTTAAGAACAAAATGGAAAAAAAACAATCACTGACGAAATGACATATTTTGGACACATGACACAAAACAGCACCAGTGAAATCTAGAAATAGGACGTTAAAAACTAGAAATAATATATTATCTTAAGTACTTAACAATATAAGCGATAAAATGGTTTGACTGCATGAGAAGATAGAAAAAAAACGAAATGAAATACAGCATTAATGAAGAAACGCTACAGTAATAGTAGATTAAAGGGCCGACCAAGTAAAAAATGGATTTGTGGAGTAATTTTTGGAAGGTAGGAGATATAATCGATATCATCTTTTGAAAGCGACTGAGCACCTAATGGATTGCCCAAAATGCTGTGTTGTCAAATTTAACAAGAGTGAACAAAGAAAATGATAGTGGAAGAATAGAGAAATTGAATAATAAAAGACTGGACAGTAATGGCGCTCAAACAAACTTAAAAGTCGGCACATGGTAATGTTGTGTGGAGAAAAATTGTAAAGATAATTCAACGGGCTGGCCCTCCAAAGGTTCTTTAGATTTCCAAATTGAAATCACATGTCTTTGCTTTCGCTAAATAACTTTCAGCCGTCAGTTCCGGATAAGCCGTTCAATGGTGGCGTTAATCTCAAGTTGACAGTTTGAGAGTCTCTGTGATTGGTTGCCATGGGAACACAGCTTATTCCACAAGTTAGTAGTTTGGTTTCTGGGATTATTTGAGGAGTGATGGGGTGATTGTCGAGAAGGAATCGAGGAGATAGAACGAGTCGCAAATTCTGTGTGAGATTCAACATAATACACATATATTAAAACTATTGAACCTTCAGGATGAGTTAAGTTAGGCACATAACATAAAATGTTGAGAATACCATGGGCAGCTAAGAAGAGTAATGAAAACGTTCTGAAAGAGGCCAAAGCAAAAATAGAGCTAATATCCAACATTAGAAAGAAACAATCATCATTTTTTGGCCATGTAATGAGAAGGGAAGAGCTGGAATATATTGTAACAACTGGGAAAACTGAGAGATGAAGAGATAGAGGGAAGCTAAAGGAAAAAATACCAGACAACTTAAGAGAATGGCTTGGCAGAAGGTCAACAACAGAAATGATAAATAGCTGTCGAGATCAAAAGTTATGGAGAGACATGATGACCTACGCCCGCAGGCACTGCACTTGATGATAATGATGATACGCGCGACCCCACATAGTATCTAGTATTTTTATATATTTATATATCTGCGTATCCAGATCCTGTTCCGTTTATTGAATATGCTACTAAAGACAACCATTCATTTCTCAGTTTTTATTTATTTCTCAGCCAACCTCGGGTCTGCCTGTCTGCGACTTGACAACACGAGGACATTTCACCAGCTTCTTTCCAAGAATGAACCATTTCTGAGAATTAACCGTTTGAGTAACTGCCAGATTTATGCGTTACGTTTAAATATTGTCTTTACATTATGTTCTGATTGTTTGGCTGTTGTATGTTCTCGTCGAACAAACCTTGGCTCTGTATATTGAGAAGTGCAATTTCACGTAGGTTTAACTTTGTCTGGGAGCCGTGATAGCTCAGTGGTTAGTGAACTGGACTACAAAGGACAAGAGGTAGGGTTCGATCCCAACCGACGGCTTCCGGGTTCACCCAGCCTTTAATGGGTACCGGATTTTTTTCTGGGAAAGTAAAACGGCACGGGTGTACCCCAAAAATCATGTGCCGAAAGGTCTGTAAAATATATGGTCACTAACACCATAATCCCTATACGCCACTTGGCGTGATGGGGGTTCTTTCCATTTTTTTTTAAACTTAACTTTGTCTATCTTAGCATTCACATTTCCACTACATACCGCTCTTACAGAGAGTGGTACACATCGAGACTATTCTCTATCCATTAAATAATACGTCACTTCTGACACTCAATGCCGATAATTTGCCCTTACCCCAGTTATGGAGTATCAATAATGTGATAACACAGAGTTTATCGATCTTTGGCGGAAGTTGGCTATAGATAAATATGACTCGTATGCGCGCATGCGCAGTTAAGATTCAATGTTTCTATTCTGGGAGTATGTTAAAGCTTCTTGATAATATCAGGACAAGAAGGAAATAGATCGAGTTATTATGTTCACTATTTGAGATTAAACAAAGGAATAGACATAATACGGCAACAATTTGAAATTAAACAAAGTAATAAGCAGATTAAGTTAATAATTTAAAATTAAACAAAGTAGTATGCAGATTAAGTTAATAATTTGAAATTAAACAAAGTAGTATGCAGATTAAGTTAATAATTTAAAATTAAACAAAGTAGTATGCAGATTAAGTTAATAATTTAAAATTAAACAAAGTAGTATGCAGATTAAGTTAATAATTTAAAATTAAACAAAGTAGTAGGCAGATTAAGTTAATAATTTGAAATTAAACAAGAAATATTCACCTTATGGATTTTTTTAGATTAAACAATTAAATGAGAAGATAATGTTAACTATTTGATGAGAGCTGAATAGTAAATTTAGATATTATATATATATATATATATATATATATATATATATATATATATATATATATATATACAAGCAGATTACATCAATTATTACAGATTGAAAGAGTAATTCAGAGACAGAATTTTCCAAAATTAGGAAGAAACAATCATCATTTTTTGGCCATGCAATGAGAAGGGAACTGCTGAAATATATTGTAACAACTGGGAAATTGAAGGACGAAGAGATAGAGGGAAGCAAAGAGAAAAGCTACCAGACAGGTTTAGAGAATGGCTTGGTAGAAGGTGAACAATAGAAATGATAAATAGCTGTCTAGATCAAAAGTTATGGAGGGACATGATTGTCTACGCCAGCAGGCATGGTAATTGACTATGATGATGATGATGATGAGTTTTTATAACAAAATACAATAATAAATAACAAATAAACAAATCAAATAATTAAAATAATAAATAATTTTTAAAAATAACAATAATTTAGAACTTGATTTCAAACTATTATAGTTCTGAATTATTATTAATTTTTTAAATTATTGTTTATTGTTTTAAATACATATCTGTGTGTGTTGTATAATTGTTCCTGCTGATGGCCTAATGAACCGAAACGTTGTTCTAATTTGAGTCGTCCACTTATTACGTTAAGCTTTAACCACACTGCTTTAATTTTTTTTTCTAGATTTTCTTTTCATTTCTACTTACAATTAGCTTTACCGCAGCCTCACTATATTAAGCATTTATATGCATGTCTTTGCTGTGATCCTATATGCATGTCTTTGCTGTGATCCTATATGCATGTCTTTGCTGTGATCCTATATGCATGTCTTTGCCGTGATCCTATATGAATGTCTTTGCTGTGATCCTATATGCATGTCTTTGCTGTGATCCTATATGCATGTCTTTGCTGTGATCCTATCACCAGAGTATCTTATCTCTGGTAACGCGTGACCTTCAATCGCAGGAGCTTCAAATTGACTTTTATTATTTGCATCTCTTTCTCTTTGCGATAGCTGAGTGGTTAGTGAACTGGACTACAAAGGAAAAGAGATCGGGTTCGATCCTGACCGACGGCTTCCAGGTTCACCCAGCCTTAAGTGAGTACCGGATTTTTTTCTGGAAAGTAAAGCGTCACGAGCGTAATACCGACCACATTACCCCAAAAATCATGTGCCGAAGGTCTGCAAAAATGATGGTCACTATAGTCCGTTCAGAATCGTTTGCCGAGATGTTATGATTTATAATTCAAAAAGTTCTTGATGATTTCACATGATTTTTGGCATACGGTGTTAAAATGTCCATGTCACGAGAACATATGTGTTACTCGATGTCTAGCTATAACGGTTTTCTAAAGCGGCGAATTCCTTTGATCTTTGCCCATGTAACTATTATTTTGACCCTAATCAAAATGTTTTACAGTAATCTAGTGCAACGATGACCCATAGGCGTGTCCATAAATTTTACTGGGTGGCAAGTATACAAATTTTAAATTATATATAGAACTTTTGTTCGTAGAGTCAATTTGATATAGTTCCATGCTCTTGGTGTGAGTTTCCCAAATGTTGTCGCTGCCTTTCAAATACGTACATTTAGTTCCTCATCTAAGGAAAGTGTGGCTGTAATAGTGGATCCAAGATAGCTGAACTTCTGTACTGACTCAAGCAGGCTTCCATTCAAAGTAATGGTTGTTGGTTTGCTTATAACATATTTTTGATTGCTTGGGTGGTCTTGAACAATAAACTGTTTAACAAATCAACTAGGAAATTTTGCAAATCAAACTATTTATCTGTAGACTTAATCAGAGTAATGATCATTCAGAATCAGACGAGTCAAATAGGTCGATTACTGCTTTCGGCTGAACAAACAACAAACCATCCTTTTTCCAATATTCCTCTTCTTGTCGTAACACATGATCCTCACATTTTACCCAGTAGTCTTTATTTATATTTGATAGAGCCTGATTTGTAAGTGTCTCAACATCGCATAATTTGAAAGTTTTATTTGTATATGCTACGTGTCCTTTAAATTTTGCCCAAACTAGTTCTATAGGATTTAAGTGTGCATGATTGGAGGTAGTCTCAAACATCTATGGCCATGTTCTTGAATTAACTTGTCTATTTTAAATATCTTTGTACGTTGTGTCTGTTTTACAAGGCTAAGCAATTCGGGTTTCAAGTAGCTGTCGTTAACTTGTATGTGTTCTTTTATGAGCCACGTTTTGATTGCATCTTTTGTACTTGATGATGTTGGGATTCTATCTTCTACGTTAACTACGTTATGGTATGAAGCATTGTCCATTATCAGACAAGAAGGTCGATCTAATATTGGAAGGATACTTTTCTCGATCCAGTCTTAAATATGTGCCCATTCATTTCGGAGTGGTAGTCTCTATTGTCTATGGATTTTGAAATGAAAACGAGATGAGCATTCTGCAACAACCCATTATGTCTGCTACCTGCATGTGCAACTATCAAACGTTGCCCTTACTGCTTGGTACTGATCTTTTAATACTTCCATCTGCTAACTGCCATTCCTTTTCATTTGTATGATGAGCGTTGATCCAAGTTTCATCTAAATAAACAATATCATAATCATTTTCGCGCATTTCCTTCACTTCACGTAAATACTTGCTTCTAAGAGCTACTAGATGTGGCTTCTCACAAATAATGTTTTTTCCACCAGCATACTTTCTAAAGGTGAAGCCTGCACTTCTTAATATTTTCCATAATGAAGTTTTTGATATTTCAATGTCGTTGTTAGTTTTCAGCCAAAGCTTCAACTTTCTAAGTGTCACTTCTTCGTTTATATCAAACATTCGACAGATTTCTCTTTTTACTAGGTCCTTATCAAAACTGTCTAACGTTTCTTTCCTTCCTTGCTTTCTTGCATTTGTTGGCAATAAATATCCGCTTCCTTTAACTATTCGATCAAATGAACGTTTACACAAACCTAAAATATGCATTGTTCTCTTCTCAGGGTTTGATAAAGAACAATAAAGATGTCCCTTTTTACGCTCTCTGCAGAAGTATTGATAAATCTTTATAGCAATGTTATGCTCAGTAAAATATTTTGCCTTTATATTCATTCTCACATAGACTTGCAGAAGATAATATGGATAGTGCCGCCTCCTTTCTGTAAATATTGAGATTTGCCTCTGAATTATGACTCGAACTCGAGTCTACGGCCGTGATTTTGACGTCACATAATTTCCGGTTTCGGCTAAAATGTCATTTTGTGCTAAACGGGAAATTTCATATGTAACATTTCTTTATAAAAATTTATAGTGGAAACATAACTATTTTAGGACGGTGTGCATTCAGCCGTGAAGGTCATGCCTATATGTTAAAGAATCAGTTGTGAGATGTAAGCATCTACATAATCCCGCCGGTGTTTATAATATCGATTAACTTTTTTTTAAATATAGGTTAAATAAGGCATCTTTGAAACTGGATCACATTTCTTTGATAAAAAAATATTTTTATAGCGACATTAGTATTCTAAACCTAACTTCAAAAGATCAATGCAAATGAACAATAAGTTTTTGAAAAAAATAAATTAATGTCTAGGCAAACGAATCTGAACGGACTATAGAAGCGTATCTACATAGTGCTTAATTGTGGGTGTTGTTCGTTATGTGTATTTGCAAACATGAATTCAATTGGTTACAATTAGTGTGGCCGTATTTCTCAATGATTTTGTCAACATGGTACACCTTTTTCTTATTCGTATTCTTCACAAGTTGTAACAATTCGGGTTTTAAATATGTGTCGTCAAATTTGACATTTTCATTCGCAAGCCATGTCCTAATTTGCTCTTTTGTATTTGATGCAGTAGGCACTTTGTCCCATCTTGAATTCCCTAAGGAAGTGCTGATATAGTAAAACAGTAACCTTTTGCATAGTTATAAATTTGCATTTCAAACTCATTGTAATTTAGATATAAATGTTGGTATTTAAAGTCAACAAATTGTCTACTGAGTCATCACAAAATTAATAAAGATACGCCTTCCTTTCGGTAATTAATGCCCAGGCCGTGGTGCGTCATGTCGTTCAATAACAATTCAGTTTTGTGCACGGGATTTTCCTGAACTTAGTGTTTCTGCAATAGCCAAACTATTTTACGTGAACGACCGCAACAAATTAATGTATATATCCTAAATGGTGTCAAATTCGAACAGGGTGAATTTAATATAGCCTAAAGAAGAAAACTTTTAACTAGATCAAATTTCTCAGAGCAAAAAATATTTCTATAACGACATCATATTATAAGATTACATGCAAAAGTTGAAAGCAAAATAACAACGGTTATCACGTAAAGCTAATTCAAGTGTGGTTATGAATTTCTGAACGGACTATAACACCATATTCCATATACGCCACTTGGCGTGACGGGGCTCTTTACTTTACTTACTTTTATTTACATATCTTACATAATTCACAAATATAAATGTGAAAAGAAAATATTCTCGAGCTAAGCTAACGCTGCTTAAGATGTTTATGTAATGTGACTGGTTTAATAGAAGACAGAATAGACGGATTTCTGTACAGCGAACTGGCGACGGGTAATGCTGCATCGGTCGATCGGAGTTCCATTTTAAAGATGTCTGCTTGAACGATGTGCAGTTGAACAATGACACGAATATTCTAGAATTAACAAGAATGACATCATTTGAACGCATTAATAAAGATAGGCATAAAAAAAAGTCGGAGACGAAGCGAGAAGACGCAAAAATGAAACGCAGCAAAACCACAAATGTTAGCCTCAACACCCAAATACACATGTTTTATATGTAGGGATGACAGTGTCAAAGAAAAAAAACTGCTGAGCCGTAACAAGCTCTTTCTTTGCACTAGAGGGATCTACAATAAAACTGTTAAGCCATAACAAACTCTTTCTTTGCACTAGAGGGATCTACAATAAAACTGTTAAGCCATAAAAAGCTCTTTCTTTGCACTAGAGGGATCTACAATAAAACTGTTAAGCCATAAAAAGCTCTTTCTTTGCACTAGAGGGATCTACAATAAAACTGTTAAGCCATAACAAACTCTTTGTTTGCTCTAGAGGGATCTACAATAAAACTGTTAAGCCATAACAAACTCTTTGTTTGCTCTAGAGGGATCTACAATAAAACTGTTAAGCCATAACAAACTCTATGTTTGCTCTAGAGGGATCTACAATAAAACTGTTAAGCCATAACAAACTCTTTGTTTGCTCTAGAGGGATCTACAATAAAACTGTTAAGCCATAACAAACTCTATGTTTGCTCTAGAGGGATCTACAATAAAACTGTTAAGCCATAACAAGCTTTTCTTTGCACTAGAGGGATCTACAATAAAACTGTTAAGCCATAACAAACTCTTTGTTTGCTCTAGAGGGATCTACAATAAAACTGTTAAGCCATAACAAACTCTTTGTTTGCTCTAGAGGGATCTACAATAAAACTGTTAAGCCATAACAAACTCTTTGTTTGCTCTAGAGGGATCTACAATAAAACTGTTAAGCCATAACAAACACTTTCTTTGCTCTAGAGGGATCTACAATAAAACTGTTAAGCCATAACAAACACTTTCTTTGCTCTAGAGGGATCTACAATAAAACTGTTAAGCCATAACAAGCTTTTTCTTTGCACTAGAGGAATCTACAATAAAACTGTTAAGCCATAACAAACTCTTTCTTTGCATTAGAGTATCTACAATGAAACACTCAATTTAATTCTCGAGAGAGCATGCACACTATTATTAAAAAGACATAAGCCAATCCTTAAAACAAAGACATAAGCCTTGCAGACAAACAAAGTATCCTCATACTTTGTAATTTATATTTCTACTATTACAAACAAAGACATGAGCAAACTATTATTAACAAAGACAGAAGCCGACTATTATTAACAAAGACATAAGCCGACTATTATTAACAAAGACATGAGCAAACTATTATTAACAAAGACAGAAGCCGACTATTATTAACAAAGACATAAGCCGACTATTATTAACAAAGACATGAGCAAACTATTATTAACAAAGACAGAAGCCGACTATTATTAACAAAGACATAAGCCGACTATTATTAACAAAGACATGAGCAAACTATTATTAACAAAGACATAAGCCAACTATTATTAACAAAGACATAACCGACTATTATTAACAAAGACAGAAGCCGACTATTATTAACAAAGACATAAGCCGACTATTATTAACAAAGACATGAGCAAACTATTATTAACATAGACAGAAGCCGACTATTATTACAAAGACACAAGCCGACTATTATTAACAAAGACATGAGCAAACTATTATTAACAAAGACAGAAGCCGACTACTATTAACAAAGACATAAGCCGACTATTATTAACAAAGACATAAGCAAACTATTATTAACAAAGACATAAGCCAACTATTATTAACAAAGACATAAGCCGACTATTATTAACAAAGACAGAAGCCAACTATTATTAACAAAGACATAAGCCGACTATTATTAACAAAGACATGAGCAAACTATTATTAACAAAGACATAAGCAAACTATTATTAACAACGACATGAGCAAACTATTATTAACAAAGACATGAGCAAACTATTATTAACAAAGACATGAGCAAACTATTATTAACATAGACATAAGCCGACTATTATTAACAAAGACATAAGCCGACTATTATTAACAAAGACATGAGCAAACTATTATTAACAAAGACATGAGCAAACTATTATTAACAAAGACATAAGCCGACTATTATTAACAAAGACATAAGCCGACTATTATTAACAAAGACATAAGCTGACTATTATTAACAAAGACATAAGCCGACTATTATTAGCAAAGACATAAGCCAACTATTATTAACAAAGACATAAGCCGACTATTGTTAGCAAAGACATAAGCCGACTATTATTAACAAAGACATAAGCTGACTATTATTAACAAAGACATAAGCCGACTATTATTAGCAAAGACATAAGCCAACTATTATTAACAAAGACATAAGCCGACTATTGTTAGCAAAGACATAAGCCGACTATTATTAACAAAGACATAAGCCGACTATTATTAACAAAGACATAAGCCGACTATTATTAACAAAGACATAAACCGACTATTATTAACAAAGACATAAGCCGACTATTATTAGCAAAGACATAAGCCAACTATTATTAACAAAGACATAAGCCGACTATTGTTAGCAAAGACATAAGCCGACTATTATTAACAAAGACATAAGCTGACTATTATTAACAAAGACATAAGCCGACTATTATTAGCAAAGACATAAGCCAACTATTATTAACAAAGACATAAGCCGACTATTGTTAGCAAAGACATAAGCCGACTATTATTAACAAAGACATAAGCCGACTATTATTAACAAAGACATAAGCCGACTATTATTAACAAAGACATAAACCGACTATTATTAACAAAGACATAAGCCGACTATTATTAACAAAGACATAAGCCGACTATTATTAACAAAGACATAAGCCGACTATTATTAACAAGACATAAACCGACTATTATTAACAAGACATAAGCCGACTATTATTAACAAAGACATAGACTAATCGTGTTTCTTATTTTATTTAATCCACACAAAATATGCAGATGCTTGTGTTATTTAATAAAATAAAAATATGAAAACAAGGATCATTATATGAAAGAAGGAAATGACTGATTGTTGATAGGACAGTGTTAAACACGTGCGCAGAGACATAATTTGACGTACAGACAGTCAGATTAATTGACAGGAAACATCAGTTAACAAAGTACATAGGCAGACACAAAGGCACACTTCAGGCAGGCAGACGCAAAGGCGCACTTCAGGCAGGCAGACGCAAAGGCACACTTCAGGTAGGCAGACAGATGGTTCGGCGGCGGGGGGGGAGGGGGGTGTGACGGAAGATCAGACAAAGATACTGACAAACAAATAGATAGATAGACAGACAGGCAGATTGATAGATAGACAGACAGACAGACAGACAGACAGACAGACAGACAGACAGACAGACAGACAGACAGACAGATAGATAGATAGATAGATAGATAGACAGACAGACAGACAGACAGACAGACGGACGGACGGACGGACAGATAGACAGACAGACAGACAGACAGACAGATAGATAGATAGATAGATAGATAGATAGATAGATAGATAGATAGATAGATAGATAGATAGATAGATAGATAGATAGATAGATAGATAGATAGATAGATAGATAGATAGATAGATAGATAGATAGATAGATAGAAAGATAGATAGATAGAAAGATAGATAGATAGATAGATAGATGAAGATGTATGTAGTAGTTAACTATCTAGTTAGATAGATATGTAAGTAGGGAAGTAGCCAGTAAATAGATACCCTGGTAGAAAATGCATCAGATTAATATAACCGTC
This sequence comes from Megaustenia siamemsis, assembly GCA_032433765.1. Taxonomy (NCBI): domain Eukaryota; kingdom Metazoa; phylum Mollusca; class Gastropoda; order Stylommatophora; family Ariophantidae; genus Megaustenia; species Megaustenia siamemsis. The sequence goes on along the minus strand of JAVIAB010000125.1, from coordinate 93,931,376 downwards.
AGATCTAAGTAAAAAGCGAGAATGATAGAAACAAACCACCCACGTTTTCCTGAATACAGAACAAAGTTATAAATAACGGAACGAACGCAAATGATAACAGATGTTTTTGTCAGGTGTGTAGTTCTGTTCCCCTACATTCCATATTAATATCTGGCAAGCATATTACTTTGTTTAGATTCTCACAAACCATCACAATATTGATGCTTTCCACATGTAAATAAGTCGTCTCTCTCTCCACGAACACCTGAGTTTGGTGAATTATTTCCTTTCTTATTTTAGAACAGCAATATAACTTCTCAAAGACACTCTTTTGCTGTAATGGAGATAGCAAACATATATCATATATGACATATCACGCTGGCCGAGAGATGCAGAAAACTCGGTAAAATAAACATGAAATGGTATTAAGCAGTCCAACCTGTTTGATTGTATTACATAGCAATCCCTTTTTGGAACCCGCAAGGAAAAAGACGAAGAGGAAGACCAAAATATTTTTGGAGAAGACATGTGGAAGCGTAGATGAAGATGGTGGGAAGACATATGGAAGCAGAGATGAAGATGGTGGGGAAGACATGTGGAAGCAGAGATGAAGATGGTGGGGAAGACATGTGGAAGCAGAGATGAAGATAGTGGGGAAGACATGGAATGATCTTAAAAGAATGACAAGAAACAGAACGGCCTGGAAAGTGTTTGTTGCAGACCTATGCTCCACGGGGGGCTGAAAGTGTTTGTTGGAGACCTATGCTCCAGATGGAGCTCAACGTGTTTGTTGAAGACTTATGCTCCACTGGGGCTGAAAGTGTTTGTTGAAGACTTATGCTCCACTGGGGGCTGAAAGTGTTTGTTGAAGACCTATGCTCCACGGGGGGCTGAAAGTGTTTGTTGAAGACCTATGCTCCACGGGGGGGGGGCTGAAAGTGTTTGTTGAAGACCTATGCTCCACGGGGGGCTGAAAGTGTTTGTTGAAGACCTATGCTCCACGGGGGGCTGAAAGTGTTTGTTGAAGACCTATGCTCCACGGGGGGCTGAAAGTGTTTGTTGAAGACCTATGCTCCACGGGGGGCTGAAAGTGTTTGTTGAAGACCTATGCTCCACGGGGGGCTGAAAGTGTTTGTTGAAGACCTATGCTCCACGGGGGGCTGAAAGAAGAAGAAGAATCAACTCAACACGTGTTTGATTGTACCTTCTAAGATTGACCATAATCATCAATATTATCATTTCACACCACATTTTTGTGCAAAATAAAAAAAATAATCATTAAAAAAAAAAAAAATTTAAATGTGTCGAATTGTCCTTGTTCTAGGGCCAGGACAGATGATGCCCACGAGCTTTCGGGTCTCTTTTCTCCTAATACCTGAAGATTTGAGCATAGAGCACAAGCTCCGTAGTTCCTGTGAGGACTAATATGGATATTTCAGAATGCAAGTTTTATCTTTGACTGTAGGAAGTTTCACTTTTTCTTTTAACATTGGCCCCGGGAGGGGTTGAAGAGAGCCTACTCTTTCAACTTTCAGCTGCCAACACGCTAAATGTGAACACGGGAGCTCATTTTATCGTTGGCTCCAATAGGTCTAGGTACTAGATTGAACATTCATACCAATAGCATTTTTTTCCTTACTTTCATCACTTCATCTTGTACCCGTTTGGTTGTCGAGGAAGATACAAAAGTTCTGGTTCTCGCTCTTTTGGCAGCTTCAATCATTGTCACTTGATTTTGTTATAGCGTTTCTTTGATGTTATCTGTCCATCTTACTCTAGGTCTGCCTCTTACTCTTCTTTCTTCTCCTCTTTTAATATATGATTTGTATGGTAAGGAATCACACGACATTCTTTCTACATGGACAAACCGGTTTATTTGTTGTTTCTCTGTGTAGATTAGGTTTGGCTGAATGCCTACTCTTTCTCTTATAATATCATTTCTCATTCTCTCTTGTCTCGTTACTCCAAGCAATTTTCTCAGACATCTGTGGTGACATGTTTTCTTTGCTGCTTAGTCGTAAGTGACCATGTTTGGCATCGTTAGCACAATATCGGAATGAATATACTTTTTATAAGATATTTCTTGGTGGTAATAGGTATTGCTTTGTGTTGAAGTATAGGGGACAGCTTTCCAAATATTTGTTTTGTGTTGAAGTATAGGGGACAACTTACCCAATATTTAGTTTTGTGTGTGTAAGTATAAGGGACAATTTATCTAATATTTGGTTTTGTGTGTGGAAGTATAAGGGACAATTTATCTAATATTTGGTTTTGTGTGTGGAAGTATAAGGGACAATTTATCTAATATTTGGTTTTGTGTGTGGAAATATAAGGGACAATTTATCCAATATTTGGTTTTGTGTGTTGAAGTATAGAGGACAACTTATCAAATATTTCGTTTGTGTTGAAGTATAGGGACAACTTACCCAATATTTAGTTTTGTGTGTGGAAGTATAAGGGACAATTTATCTAATATTTGGTTTTGTGTGTGGAAGTATAAGGGACAATTTATCTAATATTTGGTTTTGTGTGTGGAAGTATAAGGGACAATTTATCTAATATTTGGTTTTGTGTGTGGAAGTATAAGGGACAATTTATCTAATATTTGGTTTTGTGTGTGGAAATATAAGGGACAATTTATCCAATATTTGGTTTTGTGTGTTGAAGTATAGAGGACAACTTATCAAATATTTCGTTTGTGTTGAAGTATAGGGGACAACTTGCCCAATATTTGGTTTGTGTTGAAGTATAGGGGACAACGTCCCAATATTTGGTTTGTGTTGAAGTATAGGGACAACGTCCCAATATTTGGTTTGTGTTGAAGTATAGGGGACAACGTCCCAATATTTGGCTTGTGTTGAAGTATAGGGGACAACTTACCCAATATTTGGTTTGTGTTGAAGTATAGGAGACAACTTCCCAATACTGGTGGGTGTGCCTTGTTGCATCGGATGTCTATACCAGGGATCGCTAGAAGAAAAAAAAAGCTTTATTTTTCCAAATGGTGTCCAAACCGTTACCTCCTGCTTGTGACGTGACGACCTAGCTTCGACGCTACACCCTCCACCACATTCTCCATTTCCTATTGCCGTCCACGTCATTTCTTGACTAATCCCTTCACTTTTGATTCGTTTGATGTGAAGTTCTTTCCTATCTGATTTTACTAGGATTTGTTAGCACTTGTTTTCCAGTGTATGGAGTTACCTTTCTTTTGGCTGATTTAACGTTAAGCCCTGTTGTTGATTCAGCGGTCTGTGTGAGGAGCTGACACCCTTCGACAATACCATGTAATGATATCTGCAGGTATTTATGAGTTTCCTTGTAGTTACATGGAGCAAAGTGTTCCATCTATCAGGTTTTTGAGGAAGTAGATTCGCTTTGATGTCAGTGAGTTTGGGACATCCAAACATGTGATCTTCTATTGTTTCTTGCCAGTGATCACAGAGAGGACATGCTGCGGTTTGGTTTACTTGCATTCTGATGATGTAATTGTTTAATATTACGTGACCAGTTTTCGGTCTGAAGATGGTAGTTTGGTCTCTTCTTTTACTTTGTTAAGTTGTCATGAGGGGTTTGGCTTTGACATGTATTTTAAAAAGGTATATATATATATGTTTTTTTTATCCATGCGCCACCCATTCAGTCATTCTTCTCTGTTGTTGCAGTTTATGATTTATTTGCCTGCATTTGACGGTGTGAAACTGTGTCTGTCTTTAGCTGTCACATCCATTCATTGGTCTGTACACAACCAACGCATCTTTTGAACTGCCTAAGCTTCGTACATTTAGTTCCATTTTATTTCCATATTTTAAAACAAAATATTTTAATAATCGCCATTTACTCGTGTATCTTGATAAAGGACCAGAAAGTAAACGAAAAAGAGATTGCCATAGAGAAACACTAAACACAACACTGAGGAGAGAGGCAACAACAGCAGGCAACATCTCCCTTTATCGAGATTTAGAGACTTCCAGAGAGTGACGTGTGGCGAGATACAATACGGGTACAGAACTCCGTCAAACACGGAGAGTTTATCATTTCTGCTTTGTGTCTTGTCTTCGGATAGAAAGAACGAAAGCATATTTATTTCCCCTTAAAAAATGTAGATGTTATGTATAAAACAAGGGAGGAAATTGGAAATTGGTGTATGAAGCAAGGAGCTAGTAATGGGGTGTCATGAAGTACTCAGTAGCCTCCGTCAGTCATAGTTTGACTGGATTTTGCAGAGCCCCTAGGAATGTTTTTTTTTATTTCGCGCGTGCATGTTCTTTTTCTATGAATCTGTCTGCTTCTTGTTTGAGTTGGGGCTTTAGAGTGTTTTTTCCAGAAATTGTGGTCTGCAGCTATCTCTTCCCAGGCTGCAGGGTTCATGCTCAGACTCCTCATGTCACGTTTACCCAAGTCTATAAATCGAAGTTATGGGCGCCCCCTAGTGATTTTTGTCATCTGTTATTTGTCAATAGAGTATATCCTTCTGGCATGCGGCCATCTTTCATATGGTGGAAGTGGCCAAATAGCGTGACCTACATTGTTTGAGCAGCGTGTAGATATTCCGGAGGCCTGTGCAGTCATGACCTCCACGTTTGTCACTTTGTCCTTCCAGGTGATACCAAGAATACGGCGCTAACATTGCATGTGGAATGTATTTAGCCTGCTTTGCATAAGTTGTCCATCATTTGCTGCCATACAGAAGGATGCTAATGATGCAGGCGTTTTAAACTGTGACCTTTGTTTTAATTGTCAGTTTGCTGTTTTGTCAAACACGCCTAGAAAGACGCTATGTGGTAGCAGCTTTACCAATACGTCAATTTCTGGGTCTAAAGATAGTTTAAGACGCGCGAGTACAACTACAAAAATAAAACACTGTTCTGAATCTTCCAACAACAGTAAGACACACATGATAACCGTGTTCTGTGTCCGTGTGTAACACAAACACAACTATATTTTGCTGTCCTGTATCTGTGTATTAAAAGGCCCCCAAACAATGTTTCCTATTATGTATCTCATGCTGGTACAAACGTCGTGAACAGCTCGACTTCACATGCCCTCGGCTACAAAGCCTCCCAAAATAATTAGCGATGTATTCTCTAAAAGTTCAGTTCTGGTGGGGAAAAAAATCAACTCCGCAGAGAGATAAATCATTTACAAATCTGATTACAGCCAGTATTTTCTTCCATTTCTGTTTTCTGGCTTTCCTCCTGAATCTGCCTTTACACAAGTCTCGGAATTATTTTATTTTAGCGCATTAAAATATTTGCAAGTTTTCAACGCGTGCCTTCATGGTTTCGTTTCACGGCTGTTTATCTTTGATAATTTTACCACTTTTTGTTTCACGCTCTAGAATTTGTAAAAAAGAAAAAAATACAACTATACTATTCAAGTCTCAGTGAAGCAGGAAAAAAAAGTATAAAAGCAAACAGGAATTACTTGATTCAAGGAACTGTACGGGAAAACACATCTGAAGTATCGACGAAGAGGATTTCTATGAAGAATACAAACGTTTAGAAAAATAGCTTAAAAATTGATTAAATGAAAAATACTGAGATATTATACTAGAGAACGCCGATTAACGACAATTCTGATTAAAACTGATATTTACATTTTCATTTCATGAAAAATACTGAGATATTAAGCTGGAGATCGTCGACTACCGTCCATTGCTGATTAAAACAGTATTTATTTTTTGATTTCATGAAAAATTAAGCGCTTCCGGACAACTTGATGACATCACATTTGAATACCCAACAGTCGAGAGGGGAAGTAAAAGCAAGTTTGTGTGTTTGTTTACTTTATTGTAACACTTTTTATTTGATCCACTATTAACACCAGGCACTCAAGGAAGCTCCGGACAAATCTTGAAGGCTCATTGCTCAACACCCACGATAAGGGAGCAAACACAACAACTACAGCCTTAACCCTGTTACGCTCTCCTAGCTGATGATGCAGATTTAGTTGCTGACATTTGCAATCTGCAACTAATGTACAACTTACAGTTGCTAGTTATTGATGCTTTCATTGATTTGTACGTGTGTGTCTTCCAGACAAATAAATACACAAGTTTCTTCTATTAAACGTTTTAAAGTGATTACAGAAATTCGTGTCTTGAAATAAAACAAAATAAATGTCGTGCTTCAAATTAAATATTGCATGCTCCGAAGCTCTCAAATTGCCAATCGTTATTTTTTTTTAAAATTACTAACGTTAATTACTAAAATATCGTTCAGACATATATATTTCTATCTATCTATCTATCTATCTATCTATCTATCTATCTATCTATCTATCTATCTATCTATCTATCTATCTATCTATCTATCTATCTATCTATCTATCTATCTATCTATCTATCTATCTATCTATCTATCTATCTATCTATCTATCTATCTATCTATCTATCTATCTATCTATCTATCTATCTATCTATCTATCTATCTATCTATCTATCTATCTATCTATCTATCTATCTATCTATCTATCTATCTAGCTACCTACTACCTACCTACCTACCTACCTACCTACCTACCTACCTACCTACCTACCTATCTATCTATCTATCTATCTATCTATCTATCTATCTATCTATCTATCTATCTATCTATCTATCTATCTATCTATCTATCTATCTATCTATCTATCTATCTATCTATCTAGCTACCTACCTACCTACCTACCTACCTACCTACCTACCTACCTACCTACCTACCTACCTATCTATCTATTTATCTATCTATCTATCTATCTATCTATCTATCTATCTATCTATCTATCTATCTATCTATCTATCTATCTATCTATCTATCTATCTATCTATCTATCTATCTATCTATCTATCTATCTATCTATCTATCTATCTATCTATCTATCTATCTATCTATCTATCTATCTATCTATATATCTATCTATCTATCTATCTATCTAGCTACCTACCTACTAACCTACCTACCTACCTACCTACTTACTTACTACCTACCTACCTACCTACCTACCTACCTACCTACCTACCTACCTACCTACCTACCTACCTATCTATCTATCTATCTAATCTATCTATCTATCTATCTATCTATCTATCTATCTATCTATCTATCTATCTATCTATCTATCTATCTATCTATCTATCTATCTATCTATCTATCTATCTATCTATCTATCTATCTATCTATCTATCTATCTATCTATCTATCTATCTATCTATCTATCTATCTATCTATCTATCTATCTATCTATCTATCTATCTATCTATTGTTCTTTCGAGCCGAAGACGGCACTTAGGGCAGAACCACAATCTCAAAAGCAGAAACCTTGCGTGCCAAAGTGGCACATATTGCAGAGATCACTGCTCTAAAATCTATGGCGCTGTTTCCATAACAATACTTTTTACAATGACAGCTTGTCAAGCCATCGATCAACCTTCTTAGTCGCCTCTTACGACATGCCTGAAAGGTCACAGTGTCACTATTCTCTACTTCCCTCATAATGAAGCCCCGGTAACGCACGGGATCATATATATTTACTTCAGCTAAAATATTTGACGTTTTGTGTCTGGTATAATAAATTGAAAACACTTCCAACTTCTCTTCTTCTTTCCCTTTTCACTGATACCTAAAAGGTGTCGTGGTTTATATAATTTATCGTTCTTGAGCTGCTCGAACTGTCTGAATTAGTGATTTTCCTTTGTTGTTACATGTCTCTGTCACTGCATCTATCCATCTTCTTCTGGGTCTTCCTCTTGGTCTTTTTCCATGCATTCTCGAGAAGAACGCCCTTGATGGTGATTGGTGAGGATTCATTCTGACCAGGTGGCCAAACCATTTAAGTTGTTGTTGTTCTATATATTCTTGGCAGGATTTTGTTCCTACTATTTTTCTTATGGTTTCATTTGGTATTCTATCTCTTCTTGTGAAACCACTTCCATAAAATACCTAATTTAACAATGAGAGCAATGCACTTGGCTCAGGACACCGTACTCCATAAACCATGTTACATGTCCAAGATTATAACTTAAAATTACCACTTTGTTATGAAAAAAATTGCCGTGAACTTACTAACTCGTGAACATTTTTCTCCATAGGAATGATCTCCCTTCCATCAGAGAGAAAGCAAACTTGAATGACCTTGACCAGAACTGCTTGAATCAAAACAATACTTTAGCTGCCCCTTAACTTACTAACACGGCGGACATAACAAATCCAAGAGAATTAACAGACAAAGAAGATGTCGCATTGATTACATTAATACAAAGAGATGTCGCATTGATTACATTAATACAAAGAAGATGTCGCATTGATTACATAATACAAAGAAGATGTCGCATTGATTACATTAATACATAGAAGATGTCGCATTGATTACTTAATACAAAGAAGATGTCGCATTGATTACATTAATACAAAGATGTCGCATTGATTACATTAATACAAAGATGTCGCATTGATTACATTAATACAAAGAAGATGTCGCATTGATTACATTAATACAAAGATGTCGCATTGATTACATTAATACAAAGATGTCGCATTGATTACATTAATACAAAGAAGATGTCGCATTGATTACATTAATACAAAGAAGATGTCGCATTAATTACATTAATACAAAGATGTCGCATTGATTACATTAATACAAAGATGTCGCATTGATTACATTAATACAAAGAAGATGAAATAAACAAGTTTAACAACAAACGACGAAGGTCGCAAATTTTGAATTCTAAAGCGTTTTGGCTCAGTCATGTATCATCTCATACTATGGCATTATTAAAAGTCATGTATTCATCTCATACTGGGGCATTATGAAAGTCATGTACTCATCTCATACTAGGACATTATTAAAGTCATGTACTCATCTCATACTAGGGCATTATTAAGTCATGTACTCATCTCATACTAGGGCATTATTAAAGTCATGTACTCATCTCATGCTAGGCATTATAAAGTCATGTACTCATCTCATGCTAGGGCATTATTAAAGTTCATGTACTCATCTCATACTAGGGCATTATTAAAGTCATGTACTCATCTCATACTAGGGCATTATTAAAGTCATGTACTCATCTCATACTAGGGCATTATTAAAGTCATGTACTCATCTCATACTAGGGCATTATTAAAGTCATGTACTCATCTCATACTAGGGCATTATTAAAGTCATGTACTCATCTCATACTAGGGCATTATTAAAGTCATGTACTCATCTCATGCTAGGGCATTATTAAAGTCATGTACTCATCTCATGCTAGGGCATTATTAAAGTCATGTACTCATCTCATACTAGGGCATTATTAAGTCATGTACTCATCTCATACTAGGGCATTATTAAAGTCATGTACTCATCTCATACTAGGGCATTATTAAAGTCATGTACTCATCTCATGCTAGGGCATTATTAAAGTCATGTACTCATCTCATGCTAGAACATTACTAAAGACATGTACTCATCTCATTACCTGACAGCTTAAGAAAATGGCTTGGCAGAAGGTCAACAACAGAAACGATAAATAACGGTCGAGGTCGAAAGTTGTGGAGAGACATGATCACCTACGCCAGCAGGCCCGGTACCTGATATTGATGACACGTCTAATGCTAGAACATTACTAAATACATGTACTCATCTCACGATAGAACATTATTAAATACATGTACTCATCTCATGATAGAACATTACTAAAGACATGTACTCATCTCATGATAGAGCATTACTAAGACATGTACTCATCTCATGATAGAACATTACTAAAGACATGTACTCATCATGATAGAACATTCTAACCAAAGTACGAGGACAGTCTAAATAGTTCCCATGTGGGTATCATCGAATAAAATCAGCATCAAATGAAGAGGACACAATAACCAAACCTTATCGTCTGTGTGGTTACCGGAGCCCTGACTACAGTTAAAGGAGAAAGGAGCCATTGTCATGTGTCATGCATGTCTTAAGAGGCTATAAGATGCTTGGGGGTCAAAGTTTTTGTCAGAGCATTCGTGCATCTGGGTTTAATCCATCTTCAGTGCTTTTTCTAGTGTGTGTGTTGCGGGTGTACTTCATACTGGGGAAACGTGCTGAGGAGGGGATTGTTCATACTGGGGAACGTGCTGAGGAGGGGATTGTTTATACTGGGGAACGTGCTGAGGAGAGGATTGTTCATACTGGGGAACGTGCTGAGGAGGGGATTGTTCATACTGGGGAACGTGCTGAGGAGGGGATTGTTCATACTGGGGAACGTGCTGAGGAGGGAATTGTTCATACTGGGGAACGTGCTGAGGAGAGGATTGTTCATACTGAGGAACGTGATGAGGAGGGGATTGTTCATACTGGGGAACGTGCTGAGAGGGGATTGTTCATACTGGGAACGTTCTGAGGAAGGGATTGTTCATACTGGGGAGCGTGCTGAGGAGGGAATTGTTCATACTGGGGAACGTGCTGAGGAGGGGATTGTTCATACTGGGGAACGTGCTGAGGAGGGGATTGTTCATACTGGGGAACGTGCTGAGGAGGGATTGTTCATACTTGGGGAGCGTGCTGAGGAGGGGATTGTTCATACTGGGGAACGTGCTGAGGAGGAGATTGTTCATACTGGGGAACGTGCTGAGGAGGGGATTGTTCATCCTGGGGAACGTGCTGAGGAGGGGATTGTTCATACTGGGGAACGTGCTGAGGAGGGGATTGTTCATATTGGGGAACGTGCTGAGGAGCGGATTGTTCATACTGGGGAACGTGCTGAGGAGGGGATTGTTCATACTGGGGAACGTGCTGAGGAGGGGATTGTTCATACTGGGGAACGTGCTGAGGAGGAGATCTGAGCACGGTGGAGTTGTTTGTTGTGCAATGCAGATGATCTGTTGTTGTAGTCGGTGATTAATATTGTATCTTATATTATCTTGATGTTATTTGTTCACATCACATTTATTGTTGACAACATCAATCATCACATTTATAGTTGACAACATCAATCATCACATTTATAGTTGACAACATCAATCATCACATTTATAGTTGACAACATCAATCATCACATTTATAGTTGATAACATCAATCATCACATTTATAGTTGACAACATCAATCATCACATTTATAGTTGACAACATCAATCATCACATTTATAGTTGACAACATCAATCATAACATTTATAGTTGACAACATCAATCATCACAGACTTCTCATTTATATTATATAATCACAATCATGTTTATTGATTTATAATTCTTGGCACGTGATGCAATATTGTGTGTGCACTTCTCTTTAATTCTGGACGTTAAGAGACTATCGTCGACGACTATTGAACTGTCTATAATTGCATATCTTTGTGCAACATGTAACATTCAATCTCTCCATCAACTTACTTACGATTAAAGGAAATATGAAGCACAACTTGGAAACTCTCTTAAACACTTTCACAGCAACTAAATGTTGTTCATATTTTCTAATTCACTTGTTCTGTCTACTTCTCGACTAATATCTAAAGTCACAGATATTTTTACTACTCTCTAGTCTGTCCCTTCATAACTTCTCTACTAACTTAGAACTACAAACTACATTCTGACTTTCAATTCGTAACTTCTGACGAAAACTTCCTGACTAAACTTCTGACTTGTGGTCCTAACCTTTCCTAACCTCTTTTTCTGACTACATTGCGGGCCTGACTTAACTTCTGAAACCTATTGTGTCGAATGTTAAATAATCGATCACAATTCTTCACGTGGAATATCTGCAGCCAATGAATTTGTTGCAATTGTCTCGAAGTGACAATTTGCAACCCCTTGAGCCAATCAACTCCCAACATTCTGACCAAAATTTCAACTATTCCCAAGACTCTACAACAACAAATTGTTTTTGTGACTTCCCTATAACATCTGGTCAGTTTGACCTCTCGTGAGTTTCAAAATAATGTTTACTTCATGACTTTGACCTGTCCTGGAAGTTTTTTGTTAAACTATTTATCGGACGGTCAAGAGCCATGCGTTATTTCCACTTCCACAACCTGCTTGGAAAATGTCCATTATCTAAACTTATTATCTATCTATTCTATCTATTGACCTTTCGAGCCGTAACCGGCCCATAGGGCGTAGACCAAGATACACCTTCTCCTATATGAATTTTTGTTCTAGCAGTTTTCTTTAGAGATATTTTATCAAATCTCGCCATCTGTCTCTGTTTCTGTGCAAGCAGTTCTATCTCATTGAGGGAGCCGATTCCTGCTGCTCTTGCCTCTCTCATCAATGTTCTTCTCAGTGTCTCCCTGGGTCTTCTCTTTTTTCTTTTACCTGTTGTTTCCATATGAGGGCTTGCTTTGCTATTCGATTATTATCTCTTCTCATCACATGTCCAACGTATGACCATCGTCTTTTCTTTATTACTGAAGATATTAGTGGTTGATTGGCGATTTCTCTAATTTCCTCGTTTGTTTGAATTCGTTCCATTCTATACCAAGTATTTTCCTTAGACATTTATTTTCGAATGCGTTCACTTTGCGTTAAACTTATTATGGCCAGTACTATTCTACCTTTTCTCACCTGAGACCTCAGCTTTGTCTATACCCTCTATGGACTTCCATTCCCACAACTTGTTGTTATTCTGTCACTAATACTGATGACCCACTATTCTATGTCACTGCGAAAGTCTATTAAGAAGTGGGTACGGCTAAGTACCTGCCCCATACTTTCATTCACCTTTACTATTACACTGTTGACTACACTGAGCTAACTAAAATGAAACGAATCATGTCATTCCTTATTCAAAGCTCCATCCACGGGAAAGGGGAACCCGTAAAAATAAACCCCTGCAGCCTAGCAGTTACCATCGGGAGAAGGAAAGGCTATGGGAGAACACCCAGACAGAAACCAGGGGCAGGATGTGTTCAACAGCCCAGGCCGACATCCTCCCAACGAGAAGGAAAACACCTACGTCAAACCAAGATCCAGACTACTGAAGACAAACGGAGTGAGTTAGTCACGGGGCAGGTTTAGGGGACAAATCAGGATATATATGCGTACACGAGGACCGACCATATGACAAGCTCATCGTGTGTCATCATGTTGCCCTTACCCCTCCATACACGAGGACCGACCATGTGACAAGCTCATCGTGTGTCATCATGTTGCCCTTACCCCTCCATACACGAGGACCGACCATGTGACAAGCTCATCGTGTGTCATGATGTTTGCCCTTACCCCTCCATACACTAGGACCGACCATGTGACAAGCTTATCGTGTGTCATGATGTTTGCCCTTACCCCTCCATACACTAGGACCGACCATGTGACAGCTCATCATGTGTCATGATGTTGCCCTTACCCCTCCATACACGAGGACCGACCATGTGACAGCTCATCGTGTGTAATCATGTTGGCCGTACCTCTCCATATACGAGTACCGACCATGTGACAGCTCATCTTGTGTCATGATGTTCCCTTACCCCTCCATACACTAGGACCGACCATGTACAAGCTTATCTTGAGTCATCATGTTGCCCTTACCCCTCCATATACGAGGACCGACCATGTGACAAGCTCATCATGTTGCCCTTACACCTCCATATACAAGGACCGACCAAACTATCAGCTTATCTTGAGTCATGATGTTTGCTCTTACCCCTCCATATACTAGGACCGACTAAACTATCAGCTTATCTTGAGTCATGATGTTTTCCCTTACCCCTCCATATACTAGGACCGACCAAACTATCAGCTTATCTTGAGTCATGATGTTTGCCCTTACCCCTCCATATACTAGGACCGACCAAACTATCAGCTTATCTTGAGTCATGATGTTTTCCCTTACCCCTCCATATACTAGGACCGACTAAACTATCAGCTTATCTTGAGTCATGATGTTTTCCCTTACCCCTCCATATACTAGGACCGACTAAACTATCAGCTTATCTTGAGTCATGATGTTTTCCCTTACCCCTCCATATACTAGGACCGACTAAACTATCAGCTTATCTTGAGTCATGATGTTTTCCCTTACCCCTCCATATACTAGGACCGACTAAACTATCAGCTTATCTTGAGTCATGATGTTTGCCCTTACCCCTCCATATACTAGGACCGACTAAACTATCAGCTTATCTTGAGTCATGATGTTTTAACTTACCCCTCCATATACTAGGACCGACCAAACTATCAGCTTATCTTGAGTCATGATGTTTGCCCTTACCCCTCCATATACTAGGACCGACCAAACTATCAGCTTATCTTGAGTCATGATGTTTGCCCTTACCCCTCCATATACTAGGACCGACCAAACTATCAGCTTATCTTGAGTCATGATGTTTTCCCTTACCCCTCCATATACTAGGACCGACCAAACTATCAGCTTATCTTGAGTCATGATGTTTTCCCTTACCCCTCCATATACTAGGACCGACCAAACTATCAGCTTATCTTGAGTCATGATGTTTTCCCTTACCCCTCCATATACTAGGACCGACCAAACTATCAGCTTATCTTGAGTCATGATGTTTTCCCTTACCCCTAAATATACTAGGACCGACCAAACTATCAGCTTATCTTGAGTCATGATGTTTGCCCTTACCCCTCCATATACTAGGACCGACCAAACTATCAGCTTATCTTGAGTCATGATGTTTTCCCTTACCCCTCCATATACTAGGACCGACCAAACTATCAGCTTATCTTGAGTCATGATGTTTTCCCTTACCCCTCCATATACTAGGACCGACCAAACTATCAGCTTATCTTGAGTCATGATGTTTTCCCTTACCCCTCCATATACTAGGACCGACCAAACTATCAGCTTATCTTGAGTCATGATGTTTGCCCTTACCCCTCCATATACTAGGACCGACTAAACTATCAGCTTATCTTGAGTCATGATGTTTGCCCTTACCCCTCCATATACTAGGACCGACTAAACTATCAGCTTATCTTGAGTCATGATGTTTGCCCTTACCCCTCCATATACTAGGACCGACCAAACTATCAGCTTATCTTGAGTCATGATGTTTGCCCTTACCCCTCCATATACTAGGACCGACTAAACTATCAGCTTATCTTGAGTCATGATGTTTGCCCTTACCCCTCCATATACTAGGACCGACTAAACTATCAGCTTATCTTGAGTCATGATGTTTGCCCTTACCCCTCCATATACTAGGACCGACTAAACTATCAGCTTATCTTGAGTCATGATGTTTTCCCTTACCCCTCCATATACTAGGACCGACAAACTATCAGCTTATCTTGAGTCATGATGTTTTCCCTTACCCCTCCATATACTAGGACCGACCAAACTATCAGCTTATCTTGAGTCATGATGTTTGCCCTTACCCCTCCATATACTAGGACCGACCAAACTATCAGCTTATCTTGAGTCATGATGTTTGCCCTTACCCCTCCATATACTAGGACCGACTAAACTATCAGCTTATCTTGAGTCATGATGTTTGCCCTTACCCCTCCATATACTAGGACCGACTAAACTATCAGCTTATCTTGAGTCATGATGTTTGCCCTTACCCCTCCATACACTAGGACCGACTAAACTATCAGCTTATCTTGAGTCATGATGTTTGCCCTTACCCCTCCATATACTAGGACCGACTAAACTATCAGCTTATCTTGAGTCATGATGTTTGCCCTTACCCCTCCATATACTAGGACCGACTAAACTATCAGCTTATCTTGAGTCATGATGTTTCCCTTACCCCTCCATATACTAGGACCGACTAAACTATCAGCTTATCTTGAGTCATGATGTTTGCCCTTACCCCTCCATATACTAGGACCGACAAACTATCAGCTTATCTTGAGTCATGATGTTTTCCCTTACCCCTCCATATACTAGGACCGACTAAACTATCAGCTTATCTTGAGTCATGATGTTTGCCCTTACCCCTCCATATACTAGGACCGACCAAACTATCAGCTTATCTTGAGTCATGATGTTTGCCCTTACCCCTCCATATACTAGGACCGACTAAACTATCAGCTTATCTTGAGTCATGATGTTTGCCCTTACCCCTCCATATACTAGGACCGACCAAACTATCAGCTTATCTTGAGTCATGATGTTTGCCCTTACCCCTCCATATACTAGGACCGACTAAACTATCAGCTTATCTTGAGTCATGATGTTTGCCCTTACCCCTCCATATACTAGGACCGACTAAACTATCAGCTTATCTTGAGTCATGATGTTTGCCCTTACCCCTCCATATACTAGGACCGACCAAACTATCAGCTTATCTTGAGTCATGATGTTTGCCCTTACCCCTCCATATACTAGGACCGACTAAACTATCAGCTTATCTTGAGTCATGATGTTTGCCCTTACCCCTCCACCATGAAACAGGACGAAGAGTCAGTTTCGCATGATCAAAAGACTTGAACGCTGAAGAAGACAAATATAACCTGCAGTGTTCGAACTTCCAGCCATCAAGATAACACTCTGGAGACGATGACAAAGGTGGTTAGAAACATCAATAACACTTGATCTCCCAAGTAAATTTTGAAAAGTATAGATAAGAATCACACTGTGGTGAGACCAACATTGAAATACAAATATGCCTACAAGACATGAATGGAAACAAAAAAACTGACAAATATCCCACTACAGAAAAATCAAATAGAAGAAATTGCACAACATTCGACAAAAAAATTAAGTCGAAGTTAAAAGATAAAATTTGGAAGAGAAAAGAGTGAGACTCTATTACATAAATGTTCTACTGCTGCTGAGCCTGGCACTTAAATTTAAGTATTGGATGAATCAGCCACGAAAATAAAAACAGCGTCTGGCATTGACTGCCGAAGGTCTTAGCAACCGGTATCCAACTTGGCAACTAACTATCTGTACGGATAAAATAGGTCAAATTGTTACTTAAAACAAGCACTGGCGGGGGTTTGAGAACGAAATGCGACTCAAATTGAAGTATAATTGCTGGAAGGCAGTCGCTTTAATCCCATTATATAAGAAACAAACGTGTGACGATGGATTCAAACAAGAACAATATACAATTCAGTATTTCTGCCAACGTCGTGCTATCAGTGTCAAGCATGGATACTAACAGCAAAGGAGAAAACAAAATATTTGCTGGAATTGAAATTGGGTGTTTTCGACGAACATTTCATGTGACAATGAGAGGCAACATTAGAAATAAAGAAATGAGGAAACTATTGTCATCCAGCGACAATAAGTAATTTGGTTTGGACTGCATCTAGCACATCGTGAGCTGTGTTTTTCACCCGGATCGTGTTTCGATATTCAAATTGCTTAAGTTCAATGATGATATCGTATGACGAAGGACAGTTCAGATGCGTTCACTTTCGGTGTCGCCTGGCCTTATGTCTTTTAACGTGTGCTGTTGCTGCAATAATGGGGACTGCAGTTACTTTTCTTTGTATGGATCCTTCAATGAGATGAGTTTTAATTCGGATGATTCGACTGGCACGGACGGGTTAGAGCAATTAGTTTCGATTGAAGTAATACCGAGATCTTTGACTATAACTATAACTATAACCATAAGAATGGTTGTGACATTTGACACGGTTACTGGTAAACAGCATTCCACAACAAGACAAGCATTAACAAAATACAACAGAAGAGATTGAGGAAGACTTACAAATAGAAGGACAAGCGAAATATCTCACGACACACAAAGTACAATGTGCAATGCGAACCAAAGTGGACTGTCAAGAACGTTCTATTTTTCTCGACCCTCGTCGTTTTAGTTCGTCTATGCTGAAAAGGCAAACTCAACAACCGAAAATAGGGTCGGAACACTGGTTTGTATCTTCTCGGAACATTATTGTTTGTTTGTTGTAAGGATCAGCACCACTGCACATCTGGCGACCCCAGAGGTGCTCCGAGATACCTTCGAAAAAATGCGAGGGGAATCTTGGTCCTCGTGCACGAACTCCGTAACATGGGATCTAGCATCTACCATGTGGGTAGATTTCTGCTGAGAATTTTGCCCGGGCAACGGCCACATTTATGGTTGACTCTTTTCATTATTAACTGCCAAGAGATATTCTGTGGGAGTTGAAATAAAATATCTGGCCCGAACACTTTGTATCGACTACACTGGGCATGTGGGCACAAAGAAAACCCCAGGGAAAACCTAGACGTGATATAAAAGTCGTCAGGACAGATATAGAATTAACATTATTTTCTTCTGTTGTACATATTAAATGAAAAGACAATTAGAGAGCACAGCGATGAGATATCTCAGAAGAATGTTGAGAGATCCCTGGACAGCTAGAAAAGCCAAAGAGGACATTCTCAAAAAGGCAAACACAAAAAGGGAGCTCTAAGAAACATTAGAAAAAAAAACAATCGACATTTTTCTGGCACATCATGAGAAGAAGAAAGTTGGAATACTTGGTTATAACGGGCAAAATACAGGACAAGAAATGTCGCGGAGGACAAAGAGAAAAAGCACTAGATAGCTTGGTGTCATGGCACGGAAAACAGTCAACAACAGAATTGATACGATGCACCGTGGATAGAAAATTGTGGAAGGACATGTTAGCCCACGCTAACCGGTAAAGCACATGATAATGATGATGATCTAATTGCTTTTACTTCTCATTTTGTTACATCTCTGTCTCCCTATTGTTCTTACAGATTTGTTTGTTAATCACTTTTTTTTAAAATTCAGTTTTAAAGATTCCAAACCGCATGGTGCATGCTGGCATCAATAATGACAGGATTCCATTTCCGGAGGTTGAGGCCAAGTAACGAAAGAGAATTATGGGTCTTCCCTGCGTTCATTGGCTGCTCCCTCTCAGGGAACCCACCAATCATTGTCAATTAAAGAATAGCTCCTTCTTGTATTTTCCATCTCCCTCTTTCCATCTTCCATTTCCCATTTTACCCTCTCTCTCTCTCTCTCTCTCTCTCTCTCTCTCTCTCTCTCTCTCTCTCTCTCTCTTTCTTTCCTTGCTATCCCAGTCAAAGAATTTTATTCTCTAGCAGTATCCATTTTCTCATCTCACCTTCCATTTCACTGTTTTTTTTTTTATTTATTTTTTTTTTGTCGAGTGCATTGTGAAATTGAGAGGCGTAAAAATATGAGCAAATAAAATGACAGGGAAGAAAGGCTGACAGAGATATGATGTTAGAGATAGATAGAAGCACAGTCGGAGAGAAGGACAGAGATATGATGTTAGAGATAGATAGAAGCACAGTCGGAGAGAAGGACAGAGATATGATGTTAGAGAAAGATAGAAGCACAGTCGGAGAGAAGGACAGAGATATGATGTTAGAAAAAGATAGAAGCACAGTCGGAGAGAAGGACAGAGTGACAGAGAGAGAGATATGTTAGAGATAGATAGAAGCACAGTCGGAGAGAAGGACAGAGATATGATGTTAGAGAAAGATAGAAGCACAGTCGGAGAGAAGGAAAGAGTGACAGAGAGAGAGAGAGAGATATGTTAGAGATAGATAGAAGCACAGTCGGAGAGATAGAAAGAAAGACAGAGAGATATATATTAGAGATAGATAGAAGCACAGTGGAAGAGAAAGAAAGAGGGACAGAAATATGATGTTAGATATAGGTAGAAGCACCGTGGAAGCGATAGAAAGACATACAGAGATATGATGTTAGAGAGAAACACAGTCGGAGAGATAGAAAGAAAGACAGACAGAGAAACACAAAAAGATAGACATGAAAAATAGACTGACCAAGATGTAGGCTAATAGAGAAATCAAGACAGAAAAAGAGATACGAAGAGATAAACAGTAAAACAATGAGGTAAAGCGATAGAGAAATTGAGAGAGATGGAGAAAGAAAGATAGACAAAAGATGAGATAAAAGAGAAATAGGCGCATGAACAGACAGAGAAATCGACTGAGAAATCTACGGAGAGAGATAAGTTGAAAAAAAAATATAGAACAAGCAGTAAGAGAAATAGAGAGATAAAGAAATAGATCCTTATTCAGAGCAAGATATACATAGAAACAATGTGAGAGACACACAAATAGATTTTAAAAAAAACAGAGACAGAGAAAAAGACAGACAGACAGCTAGTGATAGATACAGAGAGAGATAGACAGAGTGATGGTGAAAAAAGTAGACAGATAGAGTTAACTATAGAGATAGACTGAAAGAAGAATAAAATGAAAGAGCTAAAAATAGAGACAGATAGACTGAGAAATAGATAGTTAATCATAGTGATAGACAGAGAAGTAAGCAAAGAAATAACAATTGATCTAAAGAGACAGAGACAGACTGACAGTAAAAAAGACTGAGTTAAACAGAGATATTATGACAGAAAAGTAGACAGAAAGAGACACAAAGACGGGTGAGTGCAGACAGAGAAAACAGCAGAAACAGGCGGATAGAGAATGGACAGACAGTGAGAGAGAACTACAGAAAGTGAAATAGACAGAAAGAGTCAACTATAGAGACATCGACACAGAAAACCGAAAAAGAAAGAAAGCGGGATGAGCAGATGGAGAAATAGAAAGAAATAAAAACAATTGACATACATAAAAATAGGCAGACAGACAGAATGACAGAGACAGACAGACAGACAGACAGACAGAATGACAGAGACAGAGAGACTGGCGGATGAACAGACAGACACACATACAGACGGACAGACGGACAGACAGACAGAATGACAGAGACAGAGAGACTGGCGGATGAACAGACAGACACACATACAGACGGACGGACGGATGGATGAATGGAATGAAATGAATAGACAGATAGACAGACCGACGGCAGACAGACATATAGATAGATAGATAGATAGATAGATAGACAGACAGACAGACAGACAGACAGACAGACAGACAGACAGACAGACAGACAGACAGACAGACAGACAGACAGACAGGCAGACAGACAGACAGACAGACAGACGGACGGACGGACGGACGGACGGACGGACGGATGGACGGACGGACGGACTGACGGACGGACTGACGGACAGACAGGCAGGTGAAGCAGGAGGCAGATAGATAGATAGATAGATAGATAGATAGATAGATAGATAGATAGATAGATAGATAGATAGATAGATAGATAGATAGATAGATAGATAGATAGATAGATAGATAGATAGATAGATAGATAGATAAATAGATATATAGATAGACAGACAGACAGACGGATGGACGGACGGACGGACGGACAGACAGGCAGGTGAGGCAGGAGGCAGACAGATAGATAGGTAGACAGATAGATAGATAAATAGATATATAGATAGACAGACAGACAGACATACAGATAGATAGATAAATAGATATATAGATAGACAGACAGACAGACATACAGATAGATAGATAAATAGATATATAGATAGACAAACAGACAGACATACAGATAGATAGATAGATAGACAGACAGACAGACAGACAGACAGACAGACAGACAGATAGACAGATAGATAGATAGATAGATAGATAGATAGATAGATAGATAGATAGATAGATAGATAGATAGATAGATAGATAGATAGATAGATAGATAGATAGATAGATAGATAGATAGACAGATAGACAGATAGACATATAGATAGATAGATAGATAGATAGATAGATAGATAGATAGATAGATAGATAGATAGATAGATAGATAGATAGATAGATAGATAGATAGATAGATAGATAGATAGATAGATAGATAGATAGATAGATAGATAGATAGATAGATAGATAAAACTTACTGATCAGCACAGAAATCCATAATCCCAAATCCACAGCGGAAACGTACATGCTCTCAAAAAATGCACAAAATCGGCCTGAAAATCGTCCAGTGAGGCATATCGCGATAGTTATAGACAATGCTCCATCTCCCCTTTGTAGACTCGTCCAGATCACATGTTTGTAGAGACATTAGAAAGTTGACCTAGTCGGTAACAACGTTGACAGACACAAAAGAACCTCGTCCCAGATCGAGAACGAAGTCTTCCTGGTTCCGACACTATTCCCAGTTCTAGCACGTCTTTCCAGGACTAACTTCGCTCACTCGTTGCTTCATTCCCCGCTAACGCGCGAGCCCAGGAGCGAGTAGCAGCGTTTCGAGTGCTGAGAAAAAAAAATGTAACGGGAAATCCAATAAGCAACGACCTACCTCTTCTCCTCTCCTCTCACCATCCCAAGTGTTTATCTCCTGCCTCTTGTCTCCTCATCCTTCAAGTAGTTATTTTCCAGACCGTCCGTTTACCACTCCTTCACAAGCATTGTCATTGCTGTAATTTAGATTTCTGTCTTTTCGTCTCTTATTTTTAACCCATGCCTTTATTCGTCTTTTTTTTCTTTCTCTCTTATCTGTGTGTTCTTTATCTCTCCATTATTCTTCAATACCAAAAGTATTTCTTTCATTTTTCTTAATAATTTCTAATCTTACTTATTTGTTAGACTCTTCTAGTTTTTAACCCACCAAGCTGTTATTTTGTAGATGCAAACGATAAGGAATTATTTTTCTTTAAATTAACCAGGGTCACGAAACGGTGTTAAGTCTTTTTTCAACTGAATGTTTCACTTGTCTAATCTGTATAACTTCTATCATTGTTCCGCTTTATTACATTTATTTAATCATCATTTTCATCATCATCATCATCATTATCATCATCATTAGCATCATCATCATCATCGTGTGCCATTCCGGTTGGCCTTGGCGATCATGTCCTTCCACAACTTTCTATTCAACGTGCATTGTATCAATTCTGTTGTTGACTGTTTTCCAGGCCATGACACCAAGCTATCTAGTATTTTCTCTCTTTGTCGTCCGCGATCTCTGTTTCCCTGTATTTTACCAGTTGTAACCAAGTATTACAACTTTTTTCTTTCCATGATGCGTCAGAAAAATACTTATTATTTCTTTTTGATGTTTTCCTAAGAGATCCCATTTTGTGGTCGCCTCTCTGAGAATTTCCTCGTTGGTCTTTCTAGCTGTCCAGGAAACTCTTGATATTCTTCTGAGAAATTCCATCTATGTAGCCTCTAATAGTCTTTTCATTTGTTTGTTTACTGTCCACGATTCGCTCCCATAGGTCAGAATTGGCTGTATATAACACCGATGAACTCTCTTTCTCACTTTTGTTGACATAGATTTGTTGCATAAGACGTTTTTCATTTTCTGAAATGCCTCTTATAGAACACTCAAAACTGAGTTTTTGTTGGAGTTTTTTCTTTGCCGCTTTCTACTGGAGTGACGGTATATTTGTATGAATAACCTACTGGGCTAGTGTCAATAAAATGTATCACCGGAAACGAAATTAACCCGATGCAGCTTGTCACTGCATTCTTGTAGAGTTTTGCTTTGCTCACTTCTGAATGTCAAACTAATACTGAACTGCTACTGTGAGAAAAAAGTCAAGTACCCCGTCACGCCAAGTGGCGTATAGGGAAATATGGTGTTAGTGACCCTATATTTTACAGACCTTCAGCACATGATTTGTGGGTAATGTGGTCGGTATTACGCCAGTGCTGCTTTACTTTCCCAGAAAAAAATCCGGTACCCATTTAAGGCTGGGTGAACCCGGAAGCCGTCGGTTGGGATCGTACCCTACCGCTTGTCCTTTGTAGTCCAGTTCACTAACCACTAAGCTATCGTGGCTCCCGAACTGCTACTATAGTGTTGTTTATTTATTAATTTGTTCTTTTAATAATTAAGAAACCCATGCGAGTGCTTCCACGCAATTGACACAGTTCACTGCTTCGTATCTGATCCCCAACATCTGATCCTATGCAAATTTGATTTCCTTAACGCTAGACCAATAACAAACAGGCCCTAAACTCCCACGTGATGAACTCACTGTCTCTCGCTAAACAAGATGAATATTAATGAGGTCACCCAAATCCCATTGGTCCTTCTCGAGCTCAAGTGCGTGCTGACATTGATGAAGTGGATGGCACCGTTATGTTAGCCGATGCTGATTGGAAAGAGAGAAAAAAAAAAAACCACATCACGGCAATTCAGCCTAAAGCAATCTTTACATGTTTCAATTTTTTTTTAGCAAGAACAAAATAACTACCATCATGAGACCAGTTCATCAAATATTATTCGCCGCTGCAGCCTTATCTATAGCTTCATGGAAATAAAAAAAAGCGAATCTATTCATGGACGTGAAAATAATATACAAAAGAAATAACTGTCGAGTTGTCTGCCCTTTGTGGAACATTGTACTTATCACAAATGAATCAATTCAGAGGAAGAGGTATGTTTACAGCAATCGGAAATATTTTTCCTGTTAAGACAAGTATCTCCCGGATAGGGTAGGGCTGAATACTTGCGTTGCAGACAAACATTTCCTACTGTATCCGGGAGATACTTGTCTTAACAGGAAAAATATTTCCGAACTGTGATCGCAGCCTTATGCTATAGTCATGGGAAAGCCTTCGCGAAAAGACATTGCCTACGAAGCTAATTTTTTAGTTAGCTGAGTGGCAGTGTTCCCTAGTGTTTGGCTTTTCGTGGCAAGGCGCTGTGCCACTGAGTACAGGTTGGATCCTGCCTTGGTCCATATTTTTTTCTACTGTTGATTATTTGTCATTTTTTCCGAGTGCTGTAAACATACCTCTTCCTCTGTACTTATCACAAGCCCGTGTGAAAGAATCTCTGTCTCTAGTGTGTTGTCATGTTGAAGGTCTCTCTGAGTTCTTGAAATCATTTTCTCCTTGATCTGTCTCTCTATCGTCTTCCATGAATCATTCCTTCTTTTGTTGTTCTTTCCATCCCACTATGTCTGATAAAGCGACCGTAATATTTTAATTTTTTTCTTTAAGATGCCGTTTATAAGTTTGTTCTTATCAATGTGTGGATCTTTATGTCTTCATTACACGTTTCATTATCCGATGTATCGTTAGGATTTCTCTGTAACATTTTGTTTCGAATGAAGCAATTTTCCTCATGGTTGTTTGCGAGATTATCCATGATTTTTAACCATATGTTGCTTTTGGGAAAGATACATTAAATGAGATAAATATAACAATACTGGTCTCTCTGGCCTAAAGCACATGCATTTTGTATTAGTCCACTACTAATGCAGCAATAGTTATGGGTGGACAGGCTAGATTTAGTGTAGCCTGTAGCGAGTGATGACGTGTGAGCTACATGTAAACCAAAAACTCAAGTATCAAGAGTACCCACAGCTGAAAGAAAGCACCACAAGTATCAAGAGTGCCCACAGCTAAAAGAAACCATCTCAAGTATCAAGAGTGCCCGCAGCTGAAAGAAACCACTTCAAGTATCAAGAGTGCCCACAGCTAAAAGAAACCACTTCAAGTATCAAGAGTGCCCACAGCTAAAAGAAACCACTTCAAGTATCAAGGGTGCCCACAGCTAAAAGAAACCACTTCAAGTATCAAGAGTGCCCACAGCTAAAAGAAACCATCTCAAGTATCAAGAGTGCCCACAGCTAAAAGAAACCACTTCAAGTATCAAGAGTGCCCACAGCTAAAAGAAACCATCTCAAGTATCAAGAGTGCCCACAGCTAAAAGACACCATCTCAAGTATCAAGAGTGCCCACAGCTGAAAGAAACCACCTCAAGTATCAAGAGTGCCCACAGCTGAAAGAAACCACTTCAAGTATCAAGAGTGCCCACAGCTAAAAGAAACCACTTCAAGTATCAAGAGTGCCCACAGCTAAAAGAAACCACTTCAAGTATCAAGAGTGCCCACAGCTAAGAGAAACCACTTCAAGTATCAAGAGTGCCCACAGCTGAAAGAAACCACTTCAAGTATCAAGAGTGCCCACAGCTAAAAGAAACCACTTCAAGTATCAAGAGTGCCCACAGCTAAAAGAAACCATCTCAAGCATCAAGAGTGCCCACAGCTGAAAGAAACCACTTCAAGTATCAAGAGTGCCCACAGCTAAAAGAAACCATCTCAAGTATCAAGAGTGCCCACAGCTGAAAGAAACCACTTCAAGTATCAAGAGTGCCCACAGCTAAAAGAAACCACCTCAAGTATTAAGAGTGCCCGCAGCTGAAAGAAACCACCTCAAGTATTAAGAGTGCCCACAGCTGAAAGAAACCACCTCAAGTATTAAGAGTGCCCGCAGCTAAAAGAAACCACCTCAAGTATCAAGTGTGCCCGCAGCTAAAAGAAGCCACCTCAGGTTTGATATTCTTAGTTTGCCACCAGAGGCGGTTGTGGGCAAAATGGCGTCAGTCGTTTATAACTCGCATAGCTGAAGACGTCACGAACTTTAGTTGATTCCGAGATTTCTTTTCCTCCCCACAGTCCTTAGTAAAATTATAGATGGATGTGGCTTCGGTAAGTCATGCAACCCTTGCTTTATCGGCGTTTTGACTTTACGACCTCCCTGCTCTCTCTCACTTAATGTGTGAGACCCCCCTTTCCTCTTTCCCTACCATCATGCTCAACTTGACATCTGTCCTCTATCTGCCCTCTATCTGCCCACTATCTGTCCTTCTTCTGCCTTCTATCTTCCCTCCATCTGCCCTCTATCTTCCCTCTATCTGCCCTCCATCTGCTCTTCATCTGCCCTCTATCTGCCCTCCATCTGCCCTCTATCTGCCCTCTATCTGCCTTCTATCTGCACTCCATCTGCCCTCAATCTGCCCCCCACCTGCCCTCTATCTGCCCTCTATATGCCATCTATCTGCCCTCTATCTGCCCTCCATCTGCCCTCTATCTGCCCTCTATCTGTCCTCTATCTGCCCGCGATCTGCCATCCATCTGTCCTCTATCTGCCCTCCATCTGCCCTCTATTTGCCCTCCATCTGCCCTATATATGCCCTCCATCTGTCCTCTATATGCCCTCCATCTGCCTCTATCTGCCCTCCATCTGCCCTCCATCTGCCCTCCATCTGCTCTCCATCTGTCCTCTATCTGTCCTCCATCTGCTCTCTATCTGTCCTTTATCTGCCCTTCATCTGCCCTTCATCTGCCTTCTTCTTCAACTGCTTCCAACTTCTCAGCGTCGTATCGCTTCTTGTCCCTAGGAGGGCATTCCCATATAAGGAGCGCTCTTCGACCTACGGGTCCATCGATAAACTCTTAGTCAGGGATATCCTGTGGGAATCCTCCATCGTGCATGTCAATGCCAAGGTCAAGCCATAACCGTTGATGTCCGAGACTTTGCGTGCAGGTTGTCCATTTGGGAGTATCCGGAAGTTTTAATGTTGAAAACATGGCCGCGCTATTTGATGGTCAAATCCCAGCTACAAACAGACCGGAAGTACGGTTTTCCCCGGCATGAAATGTCCATGCTTCGCTGCCATAAATCCGGATACATAAACAGAGCTTTACTTTTTAAAATAAAAATGGCATTTTAGTTCCTATCCCAGTAATTTTGCAGATTTTATGAGAGAAAATGTCCAGATTTTATGAGAAAAAATGTCCAGATTTTATGAGAGAAAATGTCCAGATTTTATGAGAGAAAATGTCCAGATTTTATGAGAGAAAATGTCCAGATTTTATGAGATAAAATGCCCAGAGTTTATGAGAGAAAATGCCCAAATTTTATGAGAGAAAATGCCCACATTATATGAGAGAAAATGCCCAGAGTTTATGAGAGAAAATTCCCAGAGTTTATGAGAGAAAATGCCCACATTATATAATAGAAAATGTCCAGAGTTTATGAGAGAAAATGCTCAGAGTTTATGAGAGAAAATTCCCAGAGTTTATGAGAGAAAATGCCCACATTATATGATAGAAAATGCCCAGAGTTTATGAGAGAAAATGCTCAGAGTTTATGAGAGAAAATGCTCAGAGTTTACTTCAGGCCGCCAATTCCTCAAATTTATTAGGGAGTGGTTGCAGTTAAATAAATGTGTGACACCAACAAAAATGTGAATTTTTCATGTGAATTAATGTTGTGTTTGTGATATTATAGTCTTGCATGTCACATTCATGTACAGCATACACAAGACCTCAAATTGGAATAATTCAACCGTTAGCTGCTTCGATGGTCCTACATGCTATAACACAGTTTGTGAAAACATCACAAATGTGTCTTCTTTCTTTCTTCACTTCCTCTCGTTCGGGTGTCGATGGAGGTACCAAGTTCCCCTTTTGACGGAGTAAATCATTGTTAATTGATGTTGCTGCTTTTTTCGTTAATGTTGTCTGTCCATCTTACTCTAGGTCTGCCTCTTGCTCATCTCCCTTCACCTCTTTTAACATATGCCTTGAATGGTAAGGTTCCATCTAAGGGCAGAATCCCCTTACAGAAAAGACAATCTGCTGCCTTGCAGGAAGATTGGGGACAATCAAAGGCTAAGAAAAGCAAACCTGAATAAAATGCTGGCTGAAGGCGGATGCACTGGGCCACTGGCGCAGAACACGGTGCAACGTTTTAACGGGTGTTCAGTCAGAGTGGATCTGGCAGACTCTAATTGTGATGTTCTGTCTGTGGGGGCGATCAACACACTTAACCTGACAGCTGACTTCATGTGGGAGTCTGGAATCCTACTCTGATTGAGTCCTGATCGCAGAGATACACTTAGAGAGAGAGAGAGAGAGAGAGAGAGAAAGAGAATGGTAAGGAATCACAGGGCATTTTTTCTAGACAGGCAAACCAGTTTATTTCTTGTTTCTGAATGTAGCTCTAGGACTGGTTCAATGCCTATTCCTTTTCTTATAATATCATTTTCCCTTCTGTCATTTCTGGTTACTCCAAGCGGTTTTCTCAAATGACTCTTGTCTGTGGGGGGGGGGGGGGCGATCAACACACTTAACCTGACAGCTGACTTCATGTTGGAGGCTGGAATCCTACTCTGATTGAGTCCTGATCGCAGAGATACACTTAGAGAGAGAGAGAGAGAGAGAGAGAGAGAGAGAGATGGTAAGGAATCACAGGGCATTCTTTCTAGACAGGCAAACCAGTTTATTTCTTGTTTCTGAATGTAGCTCTAGGACTGGTTCAATGCCTATTCCTTTTCTTATAATATCATTTTCCCTTCTGTCATTTCTGGTTACTCCAAGCGGTTTTCTCAAATGACTCTTGTCTGTGGTACCAAAACGTTCTGTTATGCTTAGTCATAGTTTACAATGCTTCAAATTGGTAGCATAATGTAGGAATGAATATACTCTGTGTGTTCTAAAGTATATCTTTATAATTAAAGATTGTAAGAGTGTTTTAGCCAAGAAAAGATACGCAGACTCGGAACGGAATTTAGTCTTCCGCATGGCACTTCTTCCTGGAGTAAAAAAAAAATCATTTTTACCTGGTGATCTATCTCAGGTAATTAAAATAAGCTTCATGACTTCAACTAATGAAACATCTCGTGCTACTTATGATAGACTTCACAACATCAGTTGTTGAGACATCTAGTGCTACTTACGATATACTTCACAACATCAGTTGTTGAGACATCTAGTGCTACTTACGATATACTTCACAACATCAATTGTTGAGACAGTTAGTGCTACTTGCGATCTACGTCACAACATCAGTTGTTGAGACAGCTAGTGCTACTTGCGATATACGTCACAATATCAATTGTTGAGACAGCTAGTGCTACTTGCGATCTACGTCACAACATCAGTTGTTGAGACAGCTAGTGCTACTTGCGATCTACGTCACAACATCACTTGTTGAGACAGCTAGTGCTACTTACGATCTACGTCACAACATCAGTTGTTGAGACAGCTAGTGCTACATGAACACATTAGTTACGATACCACCGCTTTCCTTGTCAACATTCGTTCTCCCTTTTCACGTATTGTTTTTATTTTTCTATTTTTGGATCAAACCACTTGCTACCTCCATCAACATATGTCAACCACATGATCTAAACATATCTTCCCTACAGATCTATTCCCATATTTTTCTCTTATTCTCATATGTTTTCTCTCTCTCTCTCTCTTTGCCGATCCAGTATCTATCTATCCATCCATCCATCCATCCATCCATCCTTCCATCCATCCATCCATCCATCCATCCATCCATCCATCCATCCATCCATCCATCCATCCATCCATCCATCCATCCATCCATCCATCCTTCCATCCATCCATCCATCCATCCATCCATCCATCCATCCATCCATCCATCCATACATCCATACATCCATATATATATATTTCTCTCTCACTATCACTCCCCTCTTTGTCACTTATTCAGTTTGACAGTCACGTGGCTGTATCTTCTTTCTGTCTCTATGTGTTATTATCACTCACTCTGATAGATCCCATCATCATCAAGTGACTTGCCTGCTGGCGTAGGTGATCATGTCTCTCTACAACTCTCGCTCTCGACAGTTATTTATAATTTTTGTTGTTGCCCTTCTGCCAAACAATTCTACTAGTCTGTTTTATATCTTTTATCTTTCCTTCCCTCTATCGCTTCGTCCCTCAATTTTCCCTGTTGGTTATTTGGTTATGGAAGGCCCCGATATCGCTGTAAACGAATTAAAATCCATAATTGCTCAACCGCCCGTGCCAGTGTAATCATCTGAATTATTATCTCATCTCCCAAACAAAGAAAGGTAACTGTAGTCCCAATCGTAGCAGTCTCAGCACACGCCAAAAGACATAAGGCGAAACCGCGGAGAAAGTGAACACAGTCAACTGTTCCCTGTCATACGATATCATCATTCATTGTAAACAATTGAAATATCGAAACATGATCAAAACGGATGAGACACACAGCTCACGGTGTGCACAGAGCACTTAACTCAGTAGCTCCTGCAACAAGCCGGACTTGGAATATGAGGAAACTGCAACAAGGAACACTTTTCATGCATAGCCTTCAATTGTTCCCGCCGCCTATCCACAATATACCGGAAGTTCTTTCCCAGTTGTTACAATATATTTCAGCTGTTCCCTTCTCATTACGTGGCCAAAAAAATATGATTGTTTCTTCTTAATATTGAATATTAGATCTTTTTTGCTTTAGCCTCTTTCAGAATGTTTTCATTACTCTTCTTAGCTGTCCATGGTATTCTCAACATTTTTCGGTAGATTTACTTACGAACGGTCTCTCTCTCTTTCTCTCTGTCTCTCTCTCGATCTGCCCCTTCATCTCTTTTTCTCTGTGATTAAAAGGATAATTCTTCAACTTCAAATGTTAACAAAAATTAGATGAACACAAGATCCCAGTAAAAGACACAAGACAATTAAATAAACAGAAGATCCCAGTAAAAGACACAAGACATATCAGCACAGATCTCATCCGTCTACAGTTCCCCTCCATGGAACTGTGAACATGGAAGGAGGTTCCCCTCCTTTCTTACATTTCCCCTTCTCCTGTTACATGTAAAACATCTACCCTCCCCTCCTCTATTTTCCCTCTCCTGTCACAAATAAGACTTCCTCTCGCCGCCATTTTTCCCTTCTGTGGCCAATTTTAATATCGACCTGATTTCCGGAACTTCCGAAGCCGTTTCCAGACGGAAATGTCCCCTGTTCTTCAGAGGTCAGAGTTCACATGTCTGCGCATGGCTAAACGGAATTTGAAGACTTCCAACTAATGAAATTCTTCCTTTCCTTCCTTCCAAAGATGGCTGATTATTCTGTTGCTAGGAAAGGCACGTGTTTGTCTACATCGTGAAGTAACTTAATTGAAAAGATTTGCTATACTAGAAACATAAGCTAAACACGTTTTTCTTGTTTCCCGTATAGCAAAGCATGTTATGTTTGTTCAACACTTTTATATTGACTTAAAAACATATGTCATGAACACGACTTAATGAAAAAAAAATAGAGCCATCAGAAATATGAAATTACAGAATAATAGGCACACTCGTGTGTAAAAAAAAATAATAATAAAAATAATAAAGTTAGGACGGAACAGAAAATGAAGAAAGTTTTAGTTTAGATTAGGGAAAAGGCAAATAATTACAGTGCTGCGGTAAAACTGATAGCAGGGAACAAATGGTGGGGTGTGACACTCCTCCAAGCTATGGTGTCAAGTTTAAAAAAAAAAATTGACGAAGCAAAATAGTTGAAGTTTCTGCTACATCCGGGCTTCTTCAGAAAACATGGCCAACATCCGGCCTTCTTCAGAAAACATGGCCTACACCCGGCCTTCTTCAGAAAACATGGCCAACTTCCGGCCTTCTACAGAAAACACGGCCAACATCCGGCCTTCTACAGAAAACACGGCCAACTTCCGGCCTTCTACAGAAAACATGGCCAACTTCCGGCCTTCTTCAGAAAACATGGCCAACTTCCGGCCTTCTTCAGAAAGCATGGCCAACATCCGGCCTTCTTCAGAAAACATGGCCAACATCCGGCCTTCTTCAGAAAACATGGCCAACATCCGGCCTTCTTCAGAAAACATGGCCAACATCCGGCCTTCTTCAGAAAACATGGCCAACATCCGGTCTTCTTCAGAAAACATGGCCAACTTCCGGCCTTCTTCAGAAAACATGACCAACATCCGGCCTTCTTCAGAAAACATGGCCAACTTCCGGCCTTCTTCAGAAAACATGACCAACATCCGGCCTTCTTCAGAAAACATGGCCAACTTCCGGCCTTCTTCAGAAAAATGGGCCAACTTCCGGCCTTCTTCAGAAAACATAGCCAACTTCCGGCCTTCTTCAGAAAAATGGGCCAACTTCCGGCCTTCTTCAGAAAACATGGCCTACACAAGCAGACAATGAAAGGTATATATACAGACAGAATAGTTTAGTTTTTAGTTTAAAAAGAGCACTTAAATGTTATGTACAACCAGTCTGAACATATGGATGTGAATCATGGACAACAGACAAGAAAATCACTGGAGGCTGTAGAAATGTGGTTTTACAGAAGAATGTTGAGAATACAACTTAAGATAAGACAGATAAGAAGAGTAATGAAAACGTTCTGAAAGAGGCCAAAACAAAAAGGGAGTTAATTTCCAATATTAGGAAGAAACAATCATTTCTTGGTCATGCAATGAGAAGGAAACAGCTGTAATATACTGTTACAACTGGGAAAATTGAGGGATGTAGAGACAGCGGGAAGGAAAGAGAAAAAGTACCATACAGCTTAAGAGAATGAATGTCAGAAGGTCAAGAACAAAAATTATAAATAAATGTCGAGATCGGAAGTTGTGGAGAGACGTGATCAACTACGCCAGCAGGCATGGTACTTGATAATGATTAGTCTAGTTTAGTTTAGTCTTCATTGCACAACAGGCCAATCTATAAGTACTTGATAATGATTAGTCTAGTTTAGTTTAGTCTTCATTGCACAACAGGCCAATCTATAAGTACTTGATAATGATTAGTTTAGCCTAGTTTAGTTTTCATTGCACAACATGCCAATCTATAAGTACTTGATAATTATTAGTTTAGTTTAGTCTTCATTGCACAACAGGCCAATCTATAAGTACTTGATAATGATTAGTTTAGTCTTCATTGCGCAACAGACCAATCGATAAGTACTTGATAATGATTAGTTTAGTTTAGTTTAGTCTTCATTGCACAACAGGTCAATCTATAGTGCTGAGATGCCCTCCTCAACACGCCCCTCCAGCATAAAGCACGCTCGCTACACTAGCGAAAGAAATGAAGATGGTCAGCCCAGATTCACGAACTCTGTTGTTTTGTCCCCAAATCCTCCTTGGTCGCCTCTTACGACATGCATGGCAGGTAACAATGACTTCTTCTCTCACGTGACCGTTGTGAGGGCCCCGTAGACATACAACGAAAATGGAGAAAGATTTATTGAATGCAATTCGGTAAAGACAAATAAGTCACTTTGAACATTTGAAAACGCATAAAAAGTAATAAAAAATATTCTTAAAAGAAAATTACGGGGGAAAGGAAACAAAGAGGTAGTAGAAAATGTACTCAAATAGGCTGACAATATCAAAGTATGAACATGAAGATCAGTCATCCTGTTAGCTATGACAGTTTACACTCGTTATAGAGACGGTGCATGATAATGATGATGATGATGAGGATGATGAGAATGATAAGGATGATGAGGATGATGATGAGGATGATGAGAATGATGAGGATGATGAGGATGATGAGAATGATGAGAATGATGAGGATGATGAGAATGTACCTAAACCAAACGTGAAACACTCATTTAAAAAAATAATGTACCTACTAACAACATTATAGAAGAAATCATTTTGAAACAAAATGAATCACTGACAAGAAACGGCGAAACGTAAATAAATAAATACAATGAAAATACAAATGTGAAAATGTCATCGCAGGATCTCAAACATAAGCTGGAAAGCTTACACTTCAAATGAACTAATAAGATACGAATCGAAACAAGAAAACGTGTCTTCTTTATTAGAAGAAGGCGTTGAAAATACATCGGTACTCTCAACATTCTTCTGTAAAACAACATTTTTACAACTTCTAGTGATTCTCTTGTCGTTTGTCTCATTGTCCATGGTACTCTTAACATTCTTCTGTAAAACACAATTTTTACAACTTCTAGTGATTTTCTTGTCGTTTGTCCCATTGTCCATGATTCACATCCATATGTTAAGACTGGCTCTACATAACATTTAAGAACTTTTTTTCTTGTTTCTATTGTCAAAAATGGATTGCACTGTATCGTCCTCATTTTTGAAAAGCTGCTATCCCTGAGCCATTCTGCATCTCACCTCTTTTGTACATCTTCCGTCTGAAGTCAACAAAGTTCCCAAATATTTAAATTCATTTACCTGTTTTAATATTGTTCCACTTGTCTTTATTTCACACTGAGGTGATGTCTTTTTCTTTGTTGTTACCATTACTTCTGTCTTTGTACTATTAAGGCTGAGTCCTTTATTTTTTTTTGCTTTCCTTCACTGTAATGTGTAACATTTCTTTCACCTCATTTTCACTCTTATCGCCACCGATAAAATCGCTACACAGAACAATTACTAGGGAAGGCTGGACTATGTGACTAGAAGACTATAAGGACCTACAAGAGACTACAAGGACTTACAAGAGACTACAAGGACCTACAAGAGACTACAAGGACCTACAAGAGACTACACGGACCTACAAGAGACTACAAGGACCTACAAGAGACTACAAGGACCTACAAGAGACTACAAGGACCTACAAGAGACTATAAGGACCTACAAGAGACTACAAGGACCTACAAGAGACTACAAGGACCTACAAGACCTAGCAACAAATCGTCAGTCCTGGAGAACTATCCCTTCAACCCTATGTCCTGACTTTGGCTCTAGAGGAAAATGGATGAATGAATAAAACAAATCAATTAATTCCATTCTTATTTCTGGATAAACGCCAGATTAAGAGGAAGACCGAGAAAGAGATGGATAAAGGTAATGCTAGAGTCACTAGGAGGAATAACATCAGAAGAGGCCAACAGAAGAGCAAAGAATCGCAGATTGTTTCTCCCCTCGACGCCAACGGCAGCAGAGAAAGGATAGAAGAAGAAGAATTAATTCCATTTGGCGCTTCCATTATTCATTTCTTAAAGAGACTTTTGTTAAACAATCGATGAGCTCAATTATCTGAGGATAGTTTATTAACAATTACTTTGCTGGTTTGAGTATTTGTCCAGTTTGTTTTTGCTGAAATAAGTAAGAATCTGTCATATGGCAACCACATTGTGAAACAAGTAGGAACGATAACCCAGCAATCTTCTGGAACCATCTGTTTGCTCTTACAACTAATTATCTACTAAAAACGGCTAAGCACCAATGAGTTTCCCCGAGATGCTGTAATATCTAGCAATAATGAACAAACACAATGTAGAAGACAGCTTCGGTTAAAACCTCTCTTCAAATTTACTTTCAATTTCGTCAAATTTTCTGGGTGAAATTAAAAATCCCCGGAGATAAGTCAAAATCGATTTATTGTAGTTCATTTAATCAACATTTTCTTATCAGTCACGTTAAGGTATTTCAAAATCCAGGGTGGTGGTGGTTGGGGGGGGGGGGGGGAGGAAAGAGTGAATCATGTTTAGTTCCATCCAATCCGTTTGGGGGCGTCAGTGCGCCCTGAATTCTGTTTTCTAAAAGTGAGTCTGTTCAGGAAAATGTGGCATCCAGCGCAACTAATGAGAATGTTATCTGTCGTAAGTCTGTCGCACGCTGTGTCTGGTACGAAGACATTACATCGCACTCAATCTCACCCACACATACTAAAACCCACACTCACTCATTCACTCACACATATTCATTCAGTTCCGTTGCGCTGCATAACAAAAATGAATTCTTTAAAATGCTAAAAAGTGGCATGGGGATAAAGACCCTGATAGAAATACAACCTTGATCAAGAATAGTTTCTAACACATTTTACCTACACAATTATCATAGATAAATCCTATCCCATCTATATGGGTGTCACAGCTAGGGTTGCCAGGTCTAAATTCTCCTCTTAAGATTTACGTTTGTTTCACTACATTTTTCGGTTTACATTTTTCTTTTCCCATTTTGTACGTTTTTCACGCATCCGCAAAATTCTTCTATCTATTGACCTTTTGAGCCGTAGCCGGCCCACAGGGTATAAGCCAAGATACTCTTTCTCTTATCTAAATTTTTATTCTAGCAGTTTACAATCCTTCTAAAGATCTTTTATCAAATCTCGTCATTTGTCTCTGTTCTGTGCAAGCAGCTCTATGTCATTGAGGGAGCCGAGTCCTGCTGCTCTCGCCTCTCTCATCAATGTTTTTCTGTGTCTCTCTGGGTCGGCATCTTTTCCTCTTACCTGTTGTTTCCCACATGAGGGCTTGTTTTGTTATTCGGTTATTATCTCTTCTCATCACATGTCCAACATATGACCATTGTCTTTTCTTTATTACTGAAGATATTAGTGGTTGATTGGCGATTTCTGTAATTTGCTCGTTTGTTTTGAATTTGTTCCACGCTATACCAAGTATTTTCCTTAGACATTTATTTCCGAATGCGTTCAACTTTGTTCTATGTCTCTTGTTGTTTTCCAGCTCTCACACGCATACGTAAGGGTTGATAGTACATTTGATTTGAATAGTCTAAGTTTTGTGTTTGTGAAGATGAGTTTTGATTTCCACAACTTTTCAAAGCTTCTGAAACCAAAATTATTGGGCATTATTTAAAATTTCTCAGAATTTTTAAAACGTTGTACCATTGTTGCTCGTGGCTAGTAAAAACGTCGATAGTTTCGATATAGTAGGTTGGTATCAGTGGTTGAGCTACCTGGCCAAAACAGCGTAACCTAATACTTCCGGTCTCGTCGATGTGATTTGTCGTGTGTTCAACAGTATATTGAATGTTTGCATCTGTCTAGTTTATAGTTGTCTGTAGCTAGTTTATAGTTGTCTGTAGCTAGTTTATAGTTGTCTGTAGCTAGTTTATAGTTGTCTGTAGCTAGTTTATAGTTGTCTGTAGCTAGTTTATAGTTGTCTGTAGCTAGTTTATAGTTGTCTGTAGCTAGTTTATAGTTGTCTGTAGCTAGTTTATAGTTGTCTGTAGCTAGTTTATAGTTGTCTGTAGCTTAAAGCGAGTGGCCAAACCAGTCCTGCCATGAAAAAAGTGGTAGCGGATAGCCTCAATTAGTTATTATTGCGGTAGTAGTAGTAATATATTCCTGTGTGTTACCGGGGTCTCATTATGAGTAAAGAATAGTGACACTGTGACCTTCCAAGCATGTTGTAAGAGGCGACTAAGGAGTTTGATGATCGATGGCTTCACAAGCTGTCATTGTAAAAACTATTGTTATGGAAACAGACCATAGATTTTAGAAGCAGTGATCTCTGCAATATGTGCCATTTTGGCACGCTAGGTTTCTGTTTTTGAGATTGTGGTTCTGCCCTATGTGCCGTCTTCGGCTCGAAAGGACAATAGATAGATAGATAGTAGTAATATAAGTGGTAGTAATAGGTACCGGAAGATTACACATCACATATAGTAACAAATATATGGATGCAGAATGGCTCAGGCAAAAGCAGCTTTCTCAAAAATGAGGAAGATACTATGCAATTCATTTTTGACAATAGAAACAAGAAAATGAGTCCTTAAATGTTATGTAGAGCCAGTCTTAACCGAATATAAGTGAGAAGAAGTGTTAAGAAGAGTAATGAAAATGTTCTGAAAGAGGCCAAAGCAAAAAGAGAGCTAATTTCCAATATTAGGAAGAAACAGTCATCATTTTTTGGCCATGTAATGGATAGAGAACAGCTGGAATATATTGTGACAACTGGGCAAATTGAGGGACGAAGAGATAGAGGGAAGCAAAGAGAAAAGATACCAGACAGCTTAAGAGAATGGCTTGGCAGAAAGTCAACAACAGAAATGATAAATAACTGTCGTGATCGAAAGTTGTGGAGAGACATGATCACCTACGCCAGCAGGCTTGGTACTTGATGATGATGATAGTGAAAAGGAGAGCTCCGCCAGGCCATGTATCGTGTAGGGAATATGGTGTTAGTGACCGTCATTTTTATACTTTCGGCACATGATTATTATGGTAATGTGGTCGGTATTACGCCCGTGCCGCTTTACTTCCCCAGAAAAAATCCAGTAACCATTTAAATCTGGGTGAACCCGCCAGCCGTCGGTGAAGATCTAACCCGACCTCTTGTCCTTTGTAGTCCAGTTCACTATCCACTGAGATATCGCGGCTCCCATCACATCTAGAGCCAGTGCCATAATGTCAACTGCCATTAAATGATTTATCATATATTGTGAACACCTTCCTTTCCCACTGGACACAAACCTGGCAACCCTTGACACAGCTACGAGCCATCACAGCTAAGATCTATCACAGCTACCAACTGTCACAGCTAAGATCTATCACAGCTACCAACTGTCACAGCTAAGATCTATCACAGCTACCAAGTGTCACAGCTAAGATCTATCACAGCTACCAAATGTCACAGCTAAGATCTATCACAGCTACCAAATGTCACAGCTAAGATCTATCAAAGCTACCAACTGTCCCAGCTAAGATCTATCACAGCTACCAACTGTCACAGCTAAGATCTATCACAGCTACCAACTGTCACAGCTAAGATCTATCACAGCTACCAAGTGTCACAGCTAAGATCTATCACAGCTACCAAGTGTCACAGCTAAGATCTATCCCAGCTACCAACTGTCACAGCTAAGATCTATCACAGCTACCAACTGTCACAACTAAGATCTATCACAGCTACCAACTGTCACAACTAAGATCTATCAAAGCTACCAACTGTCACAGCTAAGATCTATCACAGCTACCAACTGTCCCAGCTAAGATCTATCACAGCTACCAAGTGTCACAGCTAAGATCTATCACAGCTACCAACTGTCACAGCTAAGATCTATCACAGCTACCAACTGTCACAACTACACGTTGTCACAGTTACAAACTATCATAGCTATGGGCTTTGTCCTCTGCATGCAACTGCATCTGTAATTATCGTAGCTATAAGCTGTGACATCTGTAATTATCGTAGCTATAAGCTGTAACATCTGTAATTATCGTAGCTATAAGCTGTGGCATCTGTAATTATCGTAGCTATAAGCTGTGACATCTGCAAGCTAAACGCTATAGCAGCTGTAACCTATCACAACTACAAGCTATCACAGCTATATGTATTGGGAGCCAAAAAGTTCACTAGTAACTGGGAAGAAAGTAATTAGCGACTCATATCTGACTTAGTGCGTGAGGATCGGCGAACAACAAAGGTAATACAGACACTACTCCACCTTCTACTGGTATCCCTAAAAACAGATTAACCTTTCTGACCCAGTGAGTAGAGATAGTATAGGGAAGGCAATCTGGTACCCTACAAAATCCTATGCTGAAGACGGATGTTCTGGGCTCAAATATGGCGGTTTGCTGTAAATTAACGGCACAGAACTAACGTAATGCCCTTATAAGGAGACGGATAAATAGGATTAGTTGTCGAGTGAAAGCTGGAGAAGGATAAAATGAGGAAGAGGAATAAGAAGTAGAAGTAAAGACCTCTATAAGCAATTACAAATGCAAACCATCACAATTTCAAGCTATCACATCTTTAAGATATTACCTCTTTAAGGATATCACATCTTTAAGACATTAACTCTTCAAGGATATCACAGCTTTAAGATATCATTGCTTCTAGTGTATTGCATCTTTAAGATTTCACAGATACAGCATATAAGTGCTTTAAGATATCACAACTGCAAGCATATCAGATCTTTATGATATCACTTCTACAAGCACATCACAGCTTTAGTATAGCACAGCTACAAGCATATCACAAGATATATCTTCCACATGTTATCCCAGCTACAAACACATCACAAGATATATCTTCCAGATGTTATCACTGCTACAAACATATCACAAGATATATCTTCCAGATGTTATCACTGCTACAAACATATCACAAGATATATCTTCCAGATGTTATCACTGCTACAAGCACATCACAATATATATCTTCCAGATGTTATCACTGCTACAAGCACATCACAAGATATATCTTCCAGATGTTATCACTGCTACAAACATATCACAAGATATATCTTCCACATGCTATCACTGCTACAAGCATATCACAAGATATATCTTCCACATGTTATCACAGCTACAAGCATATCACAAGATATATCTTCCAGATGTTATCACTGCTACAAACATATCACAAGATATATCTTCCAGATGTTATCACAGCTACAAGCATATCACAAGATATATCTTCCAGATGTTATCACTGCTACAAGCATATCACAAGATATATCTTCCACATGTTATCACAGCTACAAGCACATCACAAGATATATCTTCTACATGTTATCACAGCTACAAACACATCACAAGATATATCTTCTACATGTTATCACAGCTACAAACACATCACAAGATATATTTTCTACATGTTATCACAGCTACAAACACATCACAAGATATATTTTCTACACGTTATCACAGCTACAAACACATCACAAGATACATCTTCTACATGTTATCACTGCTACAAACACATCACAAGATATATATTCTACATGTTATCACACCTACAAACACATCACAAGATATATCTTTTACATGTTATCACACCTACAAACACATCACAAGATATATATTCTACATGTTATCACACCTACAAACACATCACAAGATATATCTTCTACATGTTATCACACCTACAAACACATCACAAGATATATCTTCTACATGTTATCACTGCTAAGCACTCTCTACAGTCCAAGTTCTCAAATTTTTATTTGCCTGATTGGACTTTGTAAAATTGAACCAA
The DNA here is from genome assembly GCA_032433765.1 of Megaustenia siamemsis. Lineage (NCBI taxonomy): Eukaryota > Metazoa > Mollusca > Gastropoda > Stylommatophora > Ariophantidae > Megaustenia > Megaustenia siamemsis. The sequence goes on along the minus strand of JAVIAB010000125.1, from coordinate 93,890,391 downwards.
AACTAGAACAACTCAACGTCTTTAATCTGGACACATTTTCAAATAATACATACCAGAATTGTTTGTTTCCTGTCTGTCCCGAGGGGGCTGAATTTTCCTAGAATATCATTCTCCTTATTTCTCACATCGGTAGCCGTATGATCAGGTGTCCGTCGCCATATACACAGATGTTCTCCGACTTCAGATCTACACTCATATTTTATCGTCGAGAGTTTTTTTTTTGTATTTTTGGTAGTTTCATTTTTCCTATAAATTTTGACCAGTTTTGGCCTACACTTTTCGCTTTGCAACTGCCATAATTTCTTCAGCGTACACAGAATGCACACACGACCTTCTGTTCTCGTCGTTATCAGAGAGAGGTAGATATAGGATCTCTCTACCCAGAGATAAATGGAGCGTAAAGCCACGAAGAAATTACGGATTCCTTGTTGAAAATTACCACCGCCTGTAGTTATAATAGAACCCGAGACCTTTTTGTCCAAATGTCGACGTCTTACCTCTATACCACCAACATCACGCGTACCCAGAGTTGAAAATACGACTTGTTCACACGTAGCGTAGAATATATTCATGATTTCGAAGATGCTCAACCCATAAGGACGTTATCATAACGTTAGATAATACCAGATATTAACCAATAGTGAAGATGAGAGAATTAAAGTATAAACGGAGAAAAAACAAAACAGTAATTTTAGCCAAGATTACACGAGTTAATATATAAATATTTATAATCTCAGCCTTCTTTAAATATGTTGAGATTTGAAGAGTGTATTTCAGTTTTCTATTTTTGCAGCATAGCGTTATCAATTGCAGATATTCAGTTTACGCTGTAATAGTCAAAAAAGAAAGAAAGAAAGAAACGAAATCTACAACTTACATTAAAGTTTAAACATTGAAGACAAAACAAAGCAATAAGTAATGCTAGTTTTTCTATCAGAATTGGCTTAAATAAGACAAATGAGGGATATGGTGCTATTGCACATACTTTTCAGTGATCAATGACACTTTTTATGAATCTGACTTCTGTTACACCATTCAGCTCCCTGTGGAGCATATGTTTTCAACAAGCAATTTCAAAGTCGTTCTCTTTCTTGTCATTCTTTTAAGATTATTCTGTGTCTGCCTAACCATCTTCTAGAGTTTCAGTCCAGTCTAATAACCTTTTCAGACTTGTCAACCAGTTAGAGAATCATCTAAAGTTTCTGTCCAGTCTAATAACCTTTCCAGACTTGTCAACCAGTTAGAGAATCATCTAAAGTTTCTGTCCAGTCAAATAACCTTTCCAGACTTGTCAACCAGTTAGAGAATCATCTAGAGTTTCAGTCCAGTCTAATAACCTTTCCAGACTTGTCAACCAGTTAGAGAATCATCTAGAGTTTCAGTCCAGTCTAATGACCTTTCCAGACTTGTCAACCAGTTAGAGAACCATCTAGAGTTTCAGTCCAGTCTAATAACCTTTCCAGACTTATCAACCAGTTAGAGAATCATCTAAAGTTTCAGTCCAGTCTAATAACCTTTCCAGACTTGTCAACCAGTTAGAGAATCATCTAAAGTTTCTGTCCAGTCTAATAACCTTTCCAGACTTGTTAACCAGTTAGAGAATCATCTAAAGTTTCTGTCCAGTCTAATAACCTTTCCAGACTTGTCAACCAGTTAGAGAATCATCTAGAGTTTCAGTCCAGTCTAATAACCTTTCCAGACTTGTTAACCAGTTAGAGAATCATCTAGAGTTTCTGTCCAGTCTAATAACCTTTCCAGACTTATCAACCAGTTAGAGAATCATCTAGAGTTTCAGTCCAGTCTAATAACCTTTCCCAACTTATCAACCAGTTAGAGAATCATCTAGAGTTTCTGTCCAGTCTAATAACCTTTCCAGACTTGTCAACCAGTTAGAGAATCATCTAGAGTTTCTGTCCAGTCTAATAACCTTTCCCAACTTATCAACCAGTTAGAGAATCATCTAGAGTTTCTGTCCAGTCTAATAACCTTTCCAACTTATCAACCAGTTAGAGAATCATCTAGAGTTTCAGTCCAGTCTAATACCCTTTCTCAGCTTGTCTCAGAATCTCTATCGATTATCCGAAAATGTAAGAAATTCTTTATTTGATTAGGCAGTTGAAAAATCTCTCCTTTTTGTCCGGCTAGTCTATTAAAGCCTCATATTTACTTCATCACTGAATGAATCTCTCATGGTGTTTCGTCCGGTTTTCCGAATTCAAACTCACAATAACGCTCTTTTTATCATTCGACCCATTATCGCAGTGACTGGCATCGGCTTTCAATCAAGCACGGACCACCGGTTGTAGCAACTGTCCCAGATTTAAACGTCTCAGCTCAACATCCGACTTTCCTGTAACTTGTCATGACAAAAACAGTTGCCCAGACTCATTTCTTCACCCTGATTTGTGAAGCCATTTAGATCATGTCTTCATTATTTCCCCTTAATTCATGACTTTTAGCGACATGTTATCTCCCTCTGTTTATATAATTGACACCTGTTTCCTTCATTCGTAAAGTGCTATGAACTTTCAAGCAATCTATCTTTGTCAACCGCAAAGAAATTTCTCGAATGTTGTATAAGGTGAGTCCAGACATACTGTCACGAGCCTTGAGCTGATAAATGCTTTCTTTGCACTTATTAATATTGACGTCTACAAGTATACGAAGAAGTTGAAGTTCTGACAAACAGGACTAAATCTCGGGCCTGATATTCACAAGTAAATCTCGATCCTGGCATACAGAACTAAATTTCGACCCTAACACACAGAAGCCAATCTCGGTCCTATCACACAGAAGCCAATCTCGGTCCTAACTCACAGAAGCCAATCTCGGTCCTAACTCACAGAAGCCAATCTCGGTCCTAACTCACAGAAGCCAATCTCAGTCCTAACTCACAGAAGCCAATCTCAGTCCTATCACACAGAAGCCAATCTCGGTCCTATCACACAGAAGCCAATCTCGGTCCTAACACACAGAAGCCAATCTCGGTCCTATCACACAGAAGCCAATCTCGGTCCTAACACACAGAAGCCAATCTCGGTCCTATCACACAGAAGCCAATCTCAGTCCTAACACACAGAAGCCAATCTCGGTCCTATCACACAGAAGCCAATCTCGGTCCTAACTCACAGAAGCCAATCTCGGTCCTAACTCACAGAAGCCAATCTCGGTCCTAACTCACAGAAGCCAATCTCAGTCCTAACTCACAGAAGCCAATCTCGGTCCTATCACACAGAAGCCAATCTCGGTCCTAACTCACAGAAGCCAATCTCGGTCCTAACTCACAGAAGCCAATCTCGGTCCTAACTCACAGAAGCCAATCTCGGTCCTAACTCACAGAAGCCAATCTCAGTCCTAACACACGGAAGCAAATCTCGGTCCTAGTATACTGAAATAAAACTCGGTCCGAACACACAGAAGCCAATCTCGGTCCTAGTATACAGAAATAAAACTCGGTCCTAACACACAGAAGCCAATCTCGGTCTTAACTTACAGAACTAAATCTCAGTCTTGATATACAGAAGCAATACTGGACAACCAGACATAAATCATAAACATTTTAGAGGCTGCAAATAGAAGAATGTTGAGAATACCAGGAACATATAAACAAGCCATAAGATTTTCTAAAAGAGACCAAGATAAAAACAAAGCTTCTTACTAATGTCAGGGGAAATAGCCACCATTCCTGACCACCAGAGGTGAAAGGTCGAAGCGAACTGATTGAAACAATCAAGGGAAGTTATTGGACAGAATTAGGAGAGTAGCGTGGCAGAAAGCCAACCGCAGAAAATATGTTTAAGTGTAGAGAAAAAAGTTGTGTATGATACAGGATCGCACCAGCTGGAATGGAAATTGATGATGATGGCAATGATGATGATAATAATGATGCAGATTTATTTTGTCTAAACCTCAGTACTTTCTTTACCTCGTCGCTAATGACTCCTCAATACCAAGCTAGCCAACCCCAGTACGGTTTGTACATTGAAAGTACTGAAGTCTTTGGGTTTGTACAGAGCCTGATTTTATTTGCCAAACGGTCATCGATTCTCTAGCGATCTGGTCACCAGAGATAATGAACAGACTCATGTATTCACGTTATCTCTTCTGTTCGAGGCACCAAATCGTTGAGTTTAGCTGTAATGTTAACATGTTATAGTTATAGTTATAGTTAGTTAGTCGAAGGCCCCGGAATCACTGCAAACGAATGGAAATCCATAACTGCTCAACCGCCCGTGACAGTGGAATCATCCGAATTAACATTTCATCGAATATCCAAACAAAGAAAAGCAGCTGCAGTCCCCATGAAAGGCAGCAGGCGTCAAAAGACATAAGGCGTTTCAGTACCGAAATTGAACGCAACTGAACTGTGCTTCGTTATACGATATCATCATCCATCGTAAGCAATCTGAATATAGAAACACCATCCGGATGAAACGCACAGCTCACGGTATGCACAGAGCACTAAACTCAGTAGCTGCAGTTGTAAGCTGGACTTGAAATATTAGGACACTGCAACAAGGAACACTTTTCAGACAGAGCCTCAACGGTCACTGCAACCTATCCGCAATATTGACCGGAAGTCAACATGTTATCTGTGGTACAGTGTTTTAACAATCTTTATTTGGAGCACTCAATAGCCTTAGTGGCCCAGTGATTAGTTAACTGAACCACTAAGGAAAATAAGTTCGGGGTTCGAATCACATATACGGCTCCCTTCTTCACCCAGCCTTAGTTATCAATTGATGTTTCTAGGAAAGTGGGACTGCTTGACGTAATACTGATCATTTTTGCTATAAAATGTACTATTATGTACTCCATTTTTGACAATAGAAACAAGAAAAGAGTACTTAAATGTTATGTAGAAACAGTCTTAACATATGGATGTGAACCATGGACAATAGGACAACAGACAAGAAAATCACTGGAGTCTGTAGAAATATGATTTTACTTAAGAATCTTGAGAATACCATGGACAGCTAAGAAGAGTAATGAAAACTTTTTGAACGCAAAAAGTGAGCTAACATCCAATATTAGGAAGAAACAATCATTATTTTATGCCCACGTAATGAGAAGAGAACAGCTGGAATATATTGTGACAACTGGGAAAAGTGAGGGACGAAGAGATAGAGTGAAGCAAAGAGAAAAGATACCAGACAGCTTAAAAGAATGGTTTGGCAGGAGGTCAACAACAGAAGTGATAAATAAATGCTGAGATCGAAGGTTGTGGAGAGACATGATCACCTACCCCAGCAGGCCATGTATTTGATGATGATGAGTCATTGACAAGCATTGAATTCTTCTATAACACAATAAGAATTCCTCTAAAACAAAATAAAAATTGATCTAAAACACAATAAGAATTCCTCTAAAACACAATAAGAATTCCCATAAAACACAATAAGAATTCCCATAAAACACAATAAGAATTCTCATAAAACACAATAATAATTATTATAAAACACAATAAGAATTCCCATAAAACGCAATAAGAATCCTCTAAAACACAATAAGAATTCCCATAAAACACAATAAGAATTCCCATAAAACGCAATAAGAATTCATCTAAAATACAATAAGAATTCCCATAAAACACAATAAGAATTCCCATAAAACACAATAAGAATTCCTCTAAAACACAATAAGAATTCCCATAAAACACAATAAGAATTCCCATAAAACACAATAAGAATTCCCATAAAACGCAATAAGAATTCCCATAAAACACAATAATAACTCATCTAAAATACAATAATAATTCCCATAAAACACAATAAGAATTCCCATAAAGCACAATAAGAATTCCCATAAAACGCAATAAGAATTCCCATAAAACGCAATAAGAATTCCCATAAAACACAATAAGAATTCCCATAAAACACAATAAGAATTCCCATAAAACGCAATAAGAATTCCGATAAAACGCAATAAGAATTCCCATACACAATAAGAATTCCCATAAAACACAATAAGAATTCCCATAAAACACAATAATAATTAATCTAAAACATAATAACAATTAATCTAAAACACAATAAGAATTCCTGTAAAACACATTAAGACTTTATCTAAAACACAATACGAATCAATCTAAAACACAATTAGAATTCCTCTAAAACATAATAACAATTCATCTAAAACACAATTAGAATTCCTGTAAAACACATTAAGAATTCCTCTAAAACACAATAAGAATTCCTTTAAGTTTTCAAGACAAACCAAAACGTTTCGGCAAAAGCCTTCATCAGGTTTAACAAACACAAATTATACACATTAAACACGAAAATCCAAGTCAGAAAACACAACACAGCTAAACAAATGACGGAAAAAATGGGGGGTTAGAAAAATTAAAAAATAATTTTAATACTCATTTATATTTGATAGCTGTGCTTATCTCATAAAGATGATAAACAAGCAAACAAACAAACAAATAGAAACATTCATAAAGAGGACCCAACATCACAACAAACGACACAACGGACATTATGCAACCTGCATCTGTATATATTTGTCCAATCTCAGAGTTTCCCAAAACACATATTTATTTTATTTTTATTTGTAATCGATCAGGTCTTCACTCTATTTGCTGCTTCCACTTCTATTTCATAAATCCGCCGATCCTATGTCACTTCTAAGTGATATAGTTTCATATCCCTATTCCTCCCTGCGTTATCTCTAATATTTCTCTTTTCCCCCCCATGCAACCCATATCCTATCTTTCTTTTAATCTTCTTCTTGTTTTCCTCGTACCCTATGTGACACCTCCTTTCATTAAAAAAAAAATTTGTCCTAATTTTCATCGTTTGGTTCCTTTTGTCTTATTAAATCCTACCTGCCCTATTGTCTATTAATCGTTTAATCAGACTCAACATAAATCCTGGCCACCGTCTTAACCGCCGATTCTTCGGAGCTGTATTGTTGTGCTTTCTGAAACACGATTTCTGTGTTTAATTTGTATAGCTTGATGTAGACTTTTGCTGAAACACTTGTAGTAGCTTGTTTCTTTCTGTTAGTCTAGCTGCCAAATACAAATTTATGTTTATTTTATACGTTACAGTTTCCATCTTCCCTTAGAGTGAGAATGCTGAAATTAAATTGAGCAGCAAAACAAAGTTAAACTATAACAAGCATTTATGTTTAAAACATTTATGTTTCGCATCTCTACGCATCTTGGTGTATCTTGATGCCTTTACCTCTATGTTTAAAACACTTGTTTCTAAATATTTGTTGAATAACTTGAATGCTGCATTTCGTATCCGCTCCATCGATTTCTTGTTTCTAGTCTGGGAACGTTGCCATCTGAGAGCATTGCTTGAGTACGACGGGCTGATTTGTGGGGATCATTCCTGCAATGAATTGGCAGACACTCTCTGAATTTTGATATTTTCCTCCATCGTTGCTGTGTGTTGTAATTTGATTGAGGCTTGAGCGTGATCTTCATGATAAGCTCAGCTGCTTAACTTGAGACCAACTCTACATTATTTTAAGAAGAATGGATGTCAAAATTCCATTAAATCTCATAAACTTTAATCACCATACCTCTATGATTAGTAGATTATTTAGAATGTTATGTTTTATTATAAACGACATATATGAATATAAGCTGTGATACTGAGACCGTACAAGTTGATGCTGAAGATGATAATGATGCGATAAAGATCATGACGATGTTGATGATGATAATAATAATGATGACATCGATGACGATAATGATGAGAATGATTACGATGATGACGTTATTGATTATGATGATGATGATGATGACAACAATGATATTAGATAGTTCACAATTTCAAGAAAGTTAGTTCTATCGAAACAACCAAAACAATTGTCCGGAGTTAAAGAGTTTAAAGGTTTAGTGTTTTCTAAACTCCACCACTCGATAGATTTACTTTCCCTCCTTCTCCTTGCAATTTGTCTATAACTTTTCATTTCTTTTTTAGAAACTGTTGATCATTACATCACCGGCTCCAACTTGAGACAGAGTGTCCCCGTGGTTTTCTTCAGCTGGTGAATAGAGGCAACATGTCCAGTGTAGCACTGGTCCCAGCTTGAGATAGAGTGTCCCTGTGGTTTTCTTCAGCTGGTGAATAGAGGTAACATGTCCAGTGTAGCACTGGTCCCAGCTTGAGATAGAGTGTCCCCGTGGTTTTCTTCAGCTGGTGAATAGAGGTAACATGTCCAGTGTAGCACTGGTCCCAGCTTGAGACAGAGTGTTCCCGTGGTTTTCTTCAGCTGGTGAATAGAGGTAACATGACCAGTGCACCACTGGTCCCAGCTTGAGACAGAGTGTTCCCGTGGTTTTCTTCAGCTGGTGAATAGAGGCAACATGTCCAGTGCACCACTGGTCCCAGCTTGAGACAGAGTGTACCCGTGGTTTTCTTCAGCTGGTGAATAGAGGCAACATGTCCAGTGCACCACTGGTCCCAGCTTGAGACAGAGTGTCCCCGTGGTTTTCTTCAGCTAATGAATAGAGGCAACATGTCCAGTGCAGCACTGGTCCCAGCTTGAGATAGTGTTCCCGGTGTTTTCTTCAGCTAATGAATGGAGGCAACATGTCCAGTGCAGCCACAAGGAATTGTTGAGGGTAAAGTATTGATTTCAACCCCGATTAAAAAAATAATAATAATATAACCCCACGGTGGACTAGCCCTGCATTCATCTTTTTGGAGAATGAGACTTATTTATTCTTTTTTGTAGGATGGTAACATTAAAAATTTAACTGAGGAATGAAACAGAATAATGAAAACATGAAGAAAAGGGTGGACCAGATTTAGGACATTCTGTAAAGGTGGATAGATTGTGTTGATGTGGAAACACCATGGTGAAAGGTGTCTTGATCACTTACTGGTCTGAGACTATTTCTGGAACACATGACGCTTGTAATGAATGAGCTAAAAGTAGTCAATGATTCACAACTAACTGATGACACCAACGAACCAAAACAGATTAAGATGTTTCTTTACTTTCTCTTGCTGGCACTGGAAACATACTAACCGTCCTGGCCAAAGAGACAATGCACAGGGAAGGAAGGAAGGAAGGAAGGAAGCTACACCAACAAAATAGTATTGTTGCAGCTTTACATAAGTAATGGACAGCACAGAATCAAACGACGTTGCGGCTTATATAGCCTTCATCTGGAACACTAAACAACACATACACAGATATGTAAGTAAATAAAATTAACACTACATATCATTATCATCATTTAGTGCCATCTCCAGTTTCGAGTTCTTTTACAGTCTCGAGTTCTTTTACAGTTTCGAGTTCTTTTACAGTCTCAAGTTCTTTTACAGTCTCGAGTTCTTTTACAGTTTTGAGTTCTTTTACAGTCTCGAGTTCTTTTACAGTTTTGAGTTCTTTTACAGTCTCAAGTTCTTTTACAGTTTTGAGTTCTTTTACAGTCTCAAGTTCTTTTACAGTTTCAAGTTCTTTTACAAGTCTCGAGTTCTTTTACAGTTTCGAGTTCTTTTACAGTCTCGAGTTCTTTTACAGTTTTGAGTTCTTTTACAGTCTCAAGTTCTTTTACAGTTTTGAGTTCTTTTACAGTATCGAGTTCTTTTACAGTTTTGAGTTCTTTTACAGTCTCGAGTTCTTTTACAGTTTTGAGTTCTTTTACAGTCTCAAGTTCTTTTACAGTTTTGAGATCTTTTACAGTCTCGAGTTCTTTTACAGTTTTGAGTTCTTTTACAGTCTCGAGTTCTTTTGCAGTCTCGAGTTCTTTTACAGTTTTGAGTTCTTTTACAGTCTCGAGTTCTTTTACAGTTTTGAGTTCTTTTACAGTCTCGAGTTCTTTTACAGTTTTGAGTTCTTTTACAGTCTCGAGTTCTTTTACAGTTTTGAGTTCTTTTACAGTCTCGAGTTCTTTTACAGTTTTGAGTTCTTTTACAGTCTCGAGTTCTTTTACAGTTTTGAGTTCTTTTACAGTCTCGAGTTCTTTTACAGTTTTGAGTTCTTTTACAGTTTTGAGTTCTTTTACAGTTTTGAGTTCTTTTACAGTCTCGAGTTCTTTTACAGTCTCGAGTTCTTTTACAGTTTTGAGTTCTTTTACAGTCTCGAGTTCTTTTACAGTTTTGAGTTCTTTTACAGTCTCGAGTTCTTTTACAGTTTTGAGTTCTTTTACAGTCTCGAGTTCTTTTACAGTTTTGAGTTCTTTTACAGTCTCCAGTTCTTTTACAGTTTTGAGTTCTTTTACAGTCTCCAGTTCTTTTACAGTTTTGAGTTCTTTTACAGTCTCGAGTTCTTTTACAGTTTCGAGTTCTTTTCACGTGAAACTATTCAGCACAGCAGCTCGAAGGTCAGCAAACAAGAAACATACAACTTCTGGTTGGAATATTCATGAACCTGAAACAGAAATATATTTGTTCTATTTGAATTCGCACGCAACGCCACTAGAAGGTTTACCGTTGAAATATACAAAACCATGAGCCAGATGTCTCACTTGTCGCAGTGTGTTAGTTAAGTCATATCTCGGCTTAAAATTATTCCGCACATTACCAGTCTTTAGCGTTTGTATGTCGAGTAATCGGTTCCCTTATCTTTTGTTTGTATGTGGAGTAATCGGTTCCCTTGTCTTTTGTTTGTATGTGAAGTAATCGGTTCCCTTATCTTTTGTTTGTATTTGGAGTAATCGGTTCTCTTATCTTTTGTTTGTATGTGGAGTAATCGGTTCCCTTATCTTTTGTTTGTATGTGGAGTAATCGGTTCCCTTGTCTTTTGTTTGTATGTGAAGTAATCGGTTCCCTTATCTTTTGTTTGTATGTGGAGTAATCGGTTCTCTTATCTTTTGTTTGTATGTGGAGTAATCGGTTCCCTTATCTTTTGTTTGTATGTGAAGTAATCGGTTCCCTTATCTTATATTTGTATGTGAAGTAATCGGTTCCCTTAACTTTTGTTTGTATGTGAAGTAATCGGTTCCCTTATCTTTTGTTTGTATGTGAATTAATCGGTTCCCTTATCTTTTATTTGTATGTGAAATAATTTATTTCTCTTATCTTTTGTTTGTATGTGAAGTAATCGTTTCCCTTATCTTTTGTTTGTATGTGAAATAATTTATTTCTCTTATCTTTTGTTTGTATGTGAAGTAATCGTTTCCCTTATCCTTTTTATGTGACAAAAATCAGTTCCCTTATATTTTGTTTGCATGTTGCTTTAACTGCGATAGCAGGCATATATTTACAGTCAACATAATCTACACATTTCTGAGAATACAACTATGACTAATACAAGTTTCAAAATATAAACAACAGAAAATATGAAAATCTATACCCTGGATAGGAAATTACGAAAATATATATCTTCCATTCTCGTTGATAGACTTACAAGTTGGTGGTAGGTTCACTGTAATATTTATATGAAAATAGATAGATCTACTGAAAATATATATTCATCTCTTCAATGTATGAGTAACTCTAAAATGGCTGTCTGGCTCTAAGGTGCCTTCTCTAAAGGTATGATCATAAAATGGCTGTTTGATTCCAAAATGTCTAATTTTAAAACATGTTTCTGACTTTAAGATGACTAACTCTAAAATCTCTGGCTAGCTCTAAAATGTATATTTAGCTGTAAGTCAGACTCTAAAATGTCTGTCTGAGCTCTAAGGTGACTCACCCTAAAACGTCTTCCTGACTAAAATGGCTGTATTCCAAAGGGGGTATCTAGCTCTAAGTCTAACTCTAAAGTGCCTGTCTGACTCTATAAATATCTGTCTGACTAACATGTCTTTATAAATTCCAAAAGGAATATCTAGCTCTATGTCTATCTCTAAAATGTATGTCTGGCCCTAAGATGTCTAACTTTAAAACATTTGTCTGATTCTAAGATGTCTGACTCTAAGATGTCTGACTCTAAGATGTCTGACTCTAAGATGTCTAACTCTAAGATGTCTAACTCTAAGATGTCTGACTCTAAAATGTCTAACTCTAAGATGTCTGACTCTAAGATGCCTGACTCTAAGATGCCTGACTCTAAGATGTCTGACTCTAAGATGTCTGACTCTAAGATGTCTAACTCTAAAATGTCTGACTCTCAGATGCCTGACTCTGAGAAGTCTAACTCTAAGATATCTGACTCTAAGATATCTGACTCTAAGATGTCTGACTCTGAGATGTCTAACTCTAAGATGTCTAACTCTAAGATGTCTAACTCTAAGATGTCTAACTCTAAGATGTCTGACTCTAAGATGTCTAACTCTAAGATGTCTAACTCTAAGATGTCTAACTCTAAGATGTCTAACTCTAAGATGTCTGACTCTAAGATGTCTGACTCTAAGATGTATAACTCTAAGATGTCTAACTCTAAGATATCTGACTCTAAGATGTCTGACTCTAAGATGTCTGACTCTAAGATATCTAACTCTAAGATGTCTAACTCTAAGATGTCTAACTCTAAGATGTCTAACTCTAAGATATATAACTCTAAGATATCTGACTCTAAGATGTCTAACTCTAAGATGTCTAACTCTAAGATATCTAACTCTAAGATGTCTAACTCTAAGATGTCTAACTCTGAGATGTCTAACTCTAAGATATCTAACTCTAAGATGTCTAACTCTAAGATGTCTAACTCTAAGATGTCTGACTCTAAGATGTCTAATTCTAAGATGTCTAACTCTAAGATATCTAACTCTAAGATGTCTAACTCTAAGATATCTAACTCTAAGATGTCTAACTCTAAGATGTCTAACTCTAAGATGTCTGACTCTAAGATGTCTAACTCTAAGATGTCTGACTCTAAGATGTCTAACTCTAAGATATCTGACTCTAAGATGTCTAACTCTAAGATGTCTGTCTCTAAGATGTCTAACTCTAAGATGTCTAACTCTAAGATGTCTGACTCTAAGATATCTGACTCTAAGATGTCTAACTCTAAGATGTCTAACTCTAAGATGTCTAACTCTAAGATATCTGACTCTAAGATATCTGACTCTAAGATATCTGACTCTAAGATATCTGACTCTAAGATGTCTAACTCTAAGATATCTGACTCTAAGATATCTAACTCTAAGATGTCTAACTCTAAGATATCTGACTCTAAGATGTCTAACTCTAAGATATCTGACTCTAAGATGTCTAACTCTAAGATGTCTAACTCTAAGATATCTGACTCTAAGATATCTAACTCTAAGATGCCTAACTCTAAGATGTCTAACTCTAAGATGTCTAACTCTGAGATATCTAACTCTAAGATGTCTGACTCTATGATATCTAACTCTAAGATGTCTAACTCTAAGATATCTGACTCTAAGATATCTGACTCTAAGATATCTGACTCTATGATATCTAACTCTAAGATGTCTAACTCTATCAATTCTGTCTAGCTCTAAGATACATAGTTCAACTCTAAAATGTCTATTTAGCAATAAAATGTTGAACTCGAAAGTGTCCAATTCAAAACGTCCAACTCTACAATGTATATCCAAAACTTAAATCAATGTCCTGTTGAAAATGTCCGTGCTGCGAAATATATCTTTCCATAAAATAAGCGGTAAAAAAAAATGACTTTTTCCTTGTCTGACCTCTCATTTTATACTAAAAATAGTTCTATTTTTAACTGAAGTTTCTATTTCTATGGAGAGTAAACAAACAAATGAAAAGCCGATGAGAGGACACAGAGATGGGATTTCTCACAAGAATGTTGAAAGTTCCCGGGACAGCTAAAACAAGACCAACGAGGAAATTCTCAAAGAGGTCAACACAAAAAGGGAGCTCCTAAGAAATATCAGAAAGAACTAAACAACATTTTTCGGGGACATCATGAGAAGAGGAAAGTTGGAATACTTGGTTCTGTCTATCTATTGACCTTTCGAGCCGTAGCCGGCCCATAAGGCGTAGACCAAGATACTCCTTCTCTTATCTCAATTTTTATTCTAGCAGTTTTCAATTCTTTTAAAGATATTTTATCAAATCTCGCCATGTGTCTCTGTTCTGTGCAAGCAGCTCTATTTCATTGAGGGAGCAGAGTCCTGCTGCTCTTGCCTCTCTCATCAATGTTCTTCTCAGTGTCTCTCTGGGTCTTCCTCTTTTCCTCTTACCTGTTGTTTCCCACATGAGGGCTTGTTTTGTTATTCGGCTATTATCTCTTCTCATCACATGTCCAACATATGACCATCATCTTTTCTTTATTACTGAAGATATTAGTGGTTGATTGGCGATTTCTCTAATTTCCTCGTTTGTTTTGAGTTCGTTCCACGCTATACCAAGTATTTTCCTTACATATTTATTTTCGAATGCGTTCAACTTTGTTTCTATGTCTCTTGTTGTTTTCCAGCTTTCACACGCATACGTAAGGGTTGATAGTACATTTGATTTGAATAGTCTAAATTTTGTGTTTGTGCTGATGAGTTTTGATTTCCACAACTTTTCAAGGCTTCTGAAAGACATTGCTGCTTTAGCTATTCTGATTCTAATTTCTTTACTTGTATCCCCTTCTCGATCAATGTGACTTCCAAAATAGATAAAGTGATCGATCTCTTCCACTGGTTTGTTTTCCATGTATATTTTGTCGTCTCTTGGAATTAAGCTTTTCATGACTTTAGTCTTTTCATGATTGATCTCAAGCCCAATTTTGCTGACTATTGATGATAGTTCATTTGTGTTTTCCTGTATCGTTTTTATCTGAGTAAAATACTTGGTTACAACTGGCAAATAAAGAGAAATCGCGGATAACAAAAACATAAAATACTAGATGGTTTGGTGTCATGGCATGGAAAACAATTAACAACAGAATTGATACGATGCACGATGGATAAAAGATTGTGGAAGGACATGCTCGCCTACGCCAACCAGTTTGGCACATGATGATGATGATCTAATTCTTCACGATGTTTTTTTCCTTGTAAATATCAACTTTAGTCAATAATATTTACTCCAATATGCATCTAGAAGTGTCTGTCTTTTTCAAAAAGTATGTTATGTTTCTAAAATATCCGTCTTTGTCAAAAGTTTGTTATGCTTCTAAAATATCCGTCTTTGTCAAAAGTTTGTTATGTTCCTAAAATATCCGTCTTTGTCAAAAGTTTGTTATGCTTCTAAAATATCCGTCTTTGTCAAAAGTATGTTATGTTTCTAAAATATCCGTCTTTGTCAAAAGTTTGTTATGCTTCTAAAATATCCGTCTTTGTCAAAAGTTTGTTATGTTCCTAAAATATCCGTCTTTGTCAAAAGTTTGTTATGTTCCTAAAATATCCGTCTTTGTCAAAAGTATGTTATGTTCCTATAATGTCTGTCTTCGTCAAAAGCATGTTATGCTTCTAAAACGTCTGTCTTTCCTTTGAATATGTAATGTGGTAGAAAATGTGTGTAAATGTAACACAAATGTAAAAGTAATGTTATGCTATATGTCTATCTTACTTTTAAGTAATTTTACATCAAATGTTTTTTTTCCTGCTTATGATCGCTACATATGTTTATAGACAGCAAAAATTACAAGTGAAGAATGCTCAAAACAAGCTGGAGAATAGATGAATATCATCAAAATCGTACGCAAGAGACAATCTACATTTGATGAGCAAGTTATATAAGAAAAGAGACGGCATTGAGAACATTATAACAACAGGCAGAATGAATGTAAAGAAGAACAGAGGAAAACTAAGAGAACAAATATTGAACAGCTTATCCAAATGGCATTATAAAAAAAAGATCACCAAGTGAAATTATGATATGTATGAAGAACCGAATGATGTGGAGAGACATGATCGCCTACGCTAACGGGCATGGCACCTGATGATGATAGTGATAACATATGTCTGGCAATGCATTGTCTTTGTTTTGCTCTTAAAATGTCTGCTTTATAACATTTCGTTACCATGAGACGTCCAACTCACTATGTGAATATGTACTTTGATCTCAAATGTCTGTTATTTGATCTCAAATTTCTGTTATTTGATCTCAAATGTTTGTTATTTGATCTCAAGTGTCTGTTATTTGATCTCAAGTGTCTGTTATTTGATCTCAAATGTCTGTTATTTGACCGCACATGTCTGTTATTTGATCTCACATGTGTGTTATTTGATCTCAAATGTCTGTTATTTGATCTCAAATGTCTGTTATTTGATCTCAAATGTCAATTATTTGATCTCAAGTGTCTGTTCTTTTCTGTTAACTCTAATTTAATCACACACACACACACACACACACACAACACACATACACACATATAAGTATTAGTTTAAAATCGATGTTCTATTCTGTATTTAGCTTTTATAAATATGTCTATTTTTCTCGATAATTCCCGTATTCTTCCTAAGTTATCTCTCTTCCACTAAAACACCGATCTATCTATACATTATTTCTCTTTCTATAAATTGCTTGTCTTTCTATAAAGTGTTTATCTCTCTATAAATTGTTTGACTTGCTATAAATTCTTTCTATAAATTGTTGATCTCCCTATAATTTTCTTTTTATCTCTCTATAAATTGTTTTTTTCGGACTAAATTGTTTATCTTTCTATAAATTGTTTGTCATTATCTGAGATGTTTGTTACTTGTTGAAATATCCTCATCCCCCCCCCCGCACCCCATCCCACCACCCCCACCCCAAACTGTCACCATGTTCGATCTACACCGGAAATAGATTGCCCACCAACGAAACTCTCTACCGACACTTTTAATTTCACTGTTGTCTGGACGATTTCAACAAATCTCCCTGGTTGGACACACTTCCATAAATCTCCCTGCTTGGATACACCTCCTCTATGTCTCCCTCATGATAACCAAACCTTTTAATTCGGTAACTGTTTATTGTTTCAAGTTCTTTTCTTAAATCAGTCAATATGTTTAAAAGGTTTGTCCTCACTCATTATGTAGACAACGTTTGTCCTCATTCATTATGTAGACAACGTTTGTCCTCATTCATTATGTAGACAACGTTTGTCCTCACTCATTATGTAGATAACGTTTGTCCTCACTCATTATGTAGATAACGTTTGTCCTCACTCATTATGTAGATAACGTTTGTCCTCACTCATTATGTAAATAACATTTGTCCTCACTCATTATGTATACAACGCTTGTCTTCACTCATTATGTAGACAACGCTTGTCTTCACTCATTATGTAGATAACATTTGTCCTCACTCATTATGTAGTTAACATTTATCCTCACTCATTATGTATACAACGCTTGTCCTCACTCATTATGTAGACAACGCTTGTCCTCACTCATTATGTAGATAACATTTGTCCTCACTCATTATGTTGATAATATTTGTCCTCATTCATTATGTAGATACAATTTTTCCTCACTCATTTTGTAGATAACATTTGTCCTCACTCATTATGTAGATAACGTTTGTCCTCACTCATTATGTAGATAACATTTGTCCTCACTCATTATGTAGATAACGTTTGTCCTCACTCATTATGTAGATAACATTTGTCCTCACTCATTATGTAGATTACATTTGTCCTCACACATTATGTAGATAACGTTTGTCCTCAGTCATTATGTAGATAACATTTGTCCTCACTCATTATGTAGATAACATTTGTCCTCACTCATTATGTAGATAACGTTTGTCCTCACACATTATGTAGATAACGTTTGTCCTCACACATTATGTAGATAACGTTTGTCCTCACTCATTATGTAGATAACATTTGTCCTCACTCATTATGTAGATAACGTTTGTCCTCACTCATTATGTAGATAACGTTTGTCCTCACACATTATGTAGATAACGTTTGTCCTCACACATTATGTAGATAACGTTTGTCCTCACTCATTATGTAGATAACATTTGTCCTCACTCATTATGTAGACAACGTTTGTCCTCACTCATTATGTAGATAACGTTTGTCCTCACTCATTATGTAGATAACATTTGTCCTCACTCATTATGAAGATAACGTTTGTCCTCACTAATTATGTAGATAACATTTGTCCTCACTCATTATGTAGACAACGTTTGTCCTCACTCATTATGTAGATAACGTTGGTCCTCACTCATTTTGTAGATAACATTTGTCCTCACTCATTATGTAGATAACGTATTTCCTCAGTCAGTATCGCTATTTGGGAGCCGTGATAGCTCAGTGGTTAGTGAACTGGACTACAAAGGACAAGAAGTAGGGTTGGATCCCAAACGACGGCTTCCAAGTTCACCCAGCCTTAAATGGGTGCCGGAGCAGCACGGGCGTAATACCGACCACATTACCCCAAAAATCATGTGCCAAAGGTCTGTAAAATTGATGGTCACTATAGCTTGTTTCATAACTCGTGCCCAAATTTTAAAATCGATAGCTTTTTAACCGCTTGTTGTAAGTTGTTCAAAATTTGCATGTAAAGTTATAATGATTAGAACCCAACAGGGAATTAATTTCATTAAAAAAAAACATTTGGTTATTATTGTTGTTTATTTGATTTATATAAGTTTATAACGACCCATTGAATTAGTCAAAACTTAATGTTTACAGTATTTTAAGTTAAAAATAGCGAGTAAAAATCCATACACGGTAAAATTGACCTTGTTCGCACGCTTTCGCGGTGGTTTTTTTGACACAATTAGACACTTGAGAAATTGTGTGTTCCATTTCCGTTCATTCATAGGTGTAGACGTGGAAAGATAACATTTATCATGAGTCTTAAAATGAAATTCTGCAGTTTACAAAACATCGCAATAAAAATGTATGACTATTTTTGCAAAGAGGCTAAACGAGGAAGATTATTTCATTCTTTAGAAAACCCTGAGAATAGGACAAGACACATTTTGGATTTATCTAAACGGTCATTTAATCGCTGGATTCAAGCACGTGACCGTCAATGTTCAAAATATACAAAATCACAAGGAAGAGCATAAATGTGGGATAATTTCGACAGTGAACTTATTAGAAGTGAAATTCGCAAAATGTTGGGTATGAATGAAACTGTTACAATAAGAAAATTAAAAATTTAGCTGAAAAAGAACAACAGTATTGAAATATCAAAGTCTACATTATGGAGGAATGTGAGAGCTCCAGGCTTTACATTCTGAAAGTATTCCAATGGACGAAACATCATCTGTGAGAAGCCACATATAGTAGTCATGAGAAGCAAGTACTTACGTGAAGTAAAAGAGGTGCGCAAGCAAGGTTATGATATTGTGCACTTGGATGAAACATGGATCAATGCTCACCACACTAACCAAAGGGAATGGCAGTCATCAGATGGAAAGATTAAGAGATTAATACCTAGCAGCAAAGGACAGCGCTTGATAATTGCTCATGCAGGTAGTCGACAACATGGACTAATACAGAATGCAGAGCTAATTTTTCTTTCAAAATCCATAGACAATCGGGATTATCACTCTGAGATGAATGGTCACATATTTAGACATTGAATTGAAAAATCTGTTCTCCCATCACTAGATCGACCATCTTGCCTAATAATGGACAATGCAGCGTACCACAACATTGTTGCACTTGAAGATAAAGTCCCGACGTCATCCAGTACAAAAGATGCTATTAAGATATGGCTCACAAAGGAGCACATACAATTTAATAACATGTACTTAAAACCTGAATTCCTGCATCTAGTAAAGCAAAAACAAAGGACAAAGATTTTTCAAATAGATAAGATTATCCAAGAGCACGGTCATATAAGTTTGACCTGCCACCTTACCATGCTCATTTAAATCCAATAGAACTAATCTGGGCAAAATTAAAAGGACAAGTGGCAAATGAAAATACAACATTCAAAATATGCGATGTAAAGACTCTTGCTAATCTCGCTTTATTAAATATAGACAAAGATTATTGGGCTAAATGTGAAGTCCACGTCTTAAAACAGGAAGAGGAATATTGGAAAAATGATGGTTTGTGGAATGTTCAACCCCAAACAGTTATTAATCTTTTAGACTCGTCTGATTCAGAATGAAATCATATAGCCCCCACAATGTTGGCCCCTATATTACCTTAAATTAGTTCAACAAACGGTCCATTTCAGGACCACACAACTATGAAAATTGGACATACAGGTATACCTTGATATTATCGTCCGTCCTCGAACTGAGAAGACAATAATTCTCCTGGTATTTCCCCATTACGGCCACGCCTTTACCTAGTGAAAATTAATCATAGACCAGCAACTACGGTAATTTCTATTATTTAGGGGTTCACAATTTACAATTTTGACAAACATCAAAGAAATTCGCCGCTTTAAGAAAACTGCAGCTGCAAGATATTTGTTAAATCTTTTGCATTCTAATAACATTTGGAAAATTTCAAAAGTTTTTAACAAACGGTTACTGAGCAATAGCGTTTTGAAGTTGGGCAAGTGATTTGAAACGAGCTATAACACCATATTCCCTATACGCCACTTGGCGTGACGGGAGCTTTCTACTTTTTGCTTCCTATTATCGCTAATTGATAACTTCCTTTACTCTATTCTATTTTGTGTTATCAATTTTTTTTTGCAGCCTGGACATTCCCATATCAGCTCCACCACCCATCCCAATATTTCTCGATCCTTACCCACACTGATTGTTCCTGTAAGGTGTTGATTGTAGATACATCTACTTTTCCCCACTAAGCACTCCGGATCGACCAGATCCATTTTCCACCTTTAGACTCCTCTATCTCAAATGTATACATCCTTGTCCCAACCATTCTCCTCCTCTTCTCTTAAGTAGTAAAGAACTTGGCAATGTCCTATTTGTCTAAAGTAAGGCCACACTCTAACAGAGCTGCCAGAAAGCCTACCGACTATTTCATTGCCGTTGGCACCGGCATACCCCGGACAGTAAACATGATTCCCTTTACTCGTTTACTATCGCCTATCTATATATAATTTCTGCATTAATTCCCTCTTTTTTTTCTAGTTTCTGTATTGTTAACTTTACCTAAATCGGTCCGTTATTTTATATGTCAATTGTGAAACACGTAAAACCACTAGGTCAATAAGAAAAACAAACAATTCAACTAGGACACCTAGAAAAAACAAGCAGTTCAACAAGGACAACTAGAAAAACAAGCAAAACAACTTAGACAACTAAAAAAAACAAGTAAAACAACTAGGACAACCAGAAAAAAACAAGCAGTTCAACAAGGACAACTAGAAAAACAACCAAAACAACTAGTACAACTCGAAAAACAAGTAAAATAACTAGTACAACTAGAAAAACAAGCAAAACAACTAGTACAACAAGAAAAACAAGCAAAATAACTAGTACAACTAGAAAAACAAGCAAAACAACTAGTACAACTAGAAAAACAAGTAAAACAATTAGTACAACTAGAAAAACAAGTAAAACAACTAGTACAGCTAGAAAAACAAGTAAAACAACTAGTACAACTAGAAAAACAAGCAAAACAACAAGTACAACTAGAAAAACAAGTAAAACAACTAGTACAGCTAGAAAAACAAGTAAAACAACTAGTACAACTAGAAAAACAAGCAAAACAACTAGGACAACTAGAAAAACAAGCAAAACAACTAGTACAACTAGAAAAACAAGCACAACAGTTAGGACAACTAGAAACACAAGTGTGTCTCCCCAAGAATGAGGTGAAATTGTGTTTCATACGTAGTAGGGCCAATCGCCATAATCATGTCCCGTACCAGTTAACGTAATCAATCATGTCCTTCAACGATTCTATGTCCTCAGCTCATCGTATCATTTCTGTTGTTCATTGTTTACAGTGCCCTAACAATCAGTTTTGTAGTATCTTTGCTCCTTGCTGTCCGCAATCTCTCTTTCCCTGATTTGCCAGTTGTAACCAAATATTCCAACTTTCGTCTTTTTATGATGTGCCTGAAAATGTTGATTGTTTCTTTATTTAATTATTTCGGAGCTCTCTCTCTCTCTCTCTCTCTCTCTCTCTCTCTCTCTCTCTCTCTGTTGGTCTCTTTGAGAATGTTTTCGATGATCTATCTTCTTTTGTTATCCAAGTATCTCTCAATATTTTTATGAGAAATCTCATCTCTGTGACCTATATTATTCTTTGTATTTTGTTTGTCTGCTGTCTATGATTTACTTCCGTAGGTCATTTTTGACTCTACATAGCTCCGGTAAACTCTCTTTTTCACATCTATTGACATAGACATGTTGCAGAATATATGTTTTTTTTCCATTTTTTGAAATACTAAAACTGTTTAGCTTTTTATTTATGTGCTGACATCATCCGTCTGATGTTGCTTTTGTGCCCAAGTATTTGGCGCTCTGCACTTGTTTCAGGTTTGTTCCACTTGTTTCAGGTTTGTCCCACTTGTTTCAGGTTTGTCCCACTTGTTTCAGGTTTGTCCCACTTATTTCAATGTTGCATAGTGGGGATGGTTTTCTTTTCAAAGACAATTTCAGGTGTTAAATAAAAGGTTTGACCAGAACACCACGTGGCGACAGCTCTGGCAGTCATTATTATTCAGTCCACTGAAAACCCCCTTAGATGAGATAAAAGATGGAACTTTTGTCTTTTCTTTACAGCACCTCTTTCTTCTACATATATTTTCTTTATATCTGTTTTTTCTTCTTCATATTTTCATTATAGTCTGTCTTTTTTTCTTCATACTTTCATTATAGCCTTTTTTCTTCACATTTTCATTACAGTCTGTTTTTTTTCTTCATATTTTCATTTTATCTTTTTTCCTTCATATTTTCGTTATTTATTATGCTTTTTCATATTTTATTTATATTGCTGTTTTTTTCTTCTTTATATATTCATTTTATGTCAGTTTTTTCTTCATTTTTTCATTATATTTGTTTTTTTTCCAGTTATCATTTCACATGTTTCTCTTATCATGGTTTGTGTTCAGTCGTCCTGTCTTGTGTCTACTTTCACAATTTCACCTACGCCTCCTCTCTCCCGTATTTTTGTCTTCCTAATTGCGATATCTCTCTATTTACTGGCCCTTCTCTGCTTCCATCTTATACATTGTCTATTCCTCTTCTTGTAATATGTTTCTTGAAGCTCTTCACTGTATTTTTGTCTGATTTCTTTTTCTCTTACATTTTTTTCTGGTGCTTTCTTTTTATTCTCTTTTCTCTGTGTTTTTTTCCATACAGTTTCCTCATATCTGGAAAGTCCCCTATCGCTACTCATTATGTCCTTCAATTTTCTTCCTCCTGTCATTTATTTATTATTTTTGAAATAATTTCTCTGTATTTTTCTACCTTCTCTATTTGCTTTCTTGATTTTTATGTCTCTCATATTCTGAGATCTCATGGGCCCAGCTATTCCGTGCTGTCATCTCACTCCCCACAAAAAGGAAGAATCCGCACAAACAAGAAATGATCACTCTCAAGTGACAAGGAGAGAGAACTCAATATTCCTGTCCAAGGGCGGTAATCAAACCTAATGTACACTGGAAGCGGCTAGCAAAGGGAGAAAACCATTTCCAGCCTCATCGATTTTTACCATCCCAACTCCCATTTTTGTGCTTCCTCCCATCTCCCCGTCAGTTCTTGTTTGTCTAAAATATTAACGCCTTGGTAAAGTCTCCCTGATGCTCTAATCCACTCGGGAGATTAGTCTGTCACGCCGTTTCATTAATAAAACTTTATTACTTTTTACCCTGTCACGCTATTTCATTAATAAAACTTCATTACTTTTCTAATCATTTCCGCAATGGCCGACTCTTTGCGAAATCAGATCCGGTACGAACGTAATTCTGTTCCGGAAAACTCTGCTCTGAAATAAATAAATCAACACGCATGCACACGGAAGCGAGTAGATGTGACACTGTATCAATATGTATGTGACTAGAGTAACGGCTAGCCTCTTTATTGTGTAGTTCACAGCTGTTTGTTTCCATCGTAAAGTGGCACTTTAGTTCCAATCTTGGAAATGTTGCATTGTTTGTGGATGAAGATGTCCTAAACTTAGAACATCCCCTTCATTCTTACAATGGCTATTTTATGGAAGTGGTTCCAATTTGTGACACCGGACACAGAAAACGTAACATTTTTAGCAATAAATATTTGTGTACGCATGATACTTTAGTAGTTCATGCTCCAATCATCATCTTGTGCCATACCGGTTGGCGTAGGAGATCATGTCCTTCCACAATCTTCTATCTACAGTGCATCGTATCAGTTCTGTAGTTGACTGTTTTCCATGCCATGACACCAAGCTATCCAGTATTTTCTCTCTGTATCGTCCGCGATCTCTCTTTCCTTGTATTTTGCCAGTTGTAACCAAGTATTCCAACTTTCCTCTTCTCATGATGTGCCCGAAAAATGTTGATTGTTTCTTTCTGATGTTTTCTTAGGAGCTCCCTTTTTGTGTTGGCCTCTTTGAGAATTTCCTCATTGGTCTTTTTAGCTGTCCAGGGAACTTTCAACATTCTTCTGAGAAACCCCATCTCTGTGGCCTCTAATCGTCTTTTCATTTGTTTGTCTACTGTCCATGATTGCTCTAATAAAAAGATTAAGAAAAGGGCCAATCTGAGAGTAGGGGGGGGGGGGGAAGGAAGGGAGACTCAATATTTTATTTTTAACCATGGATGTTTTTTTTTTCTTTATTTAAAAATACAGCTTCTCACTTTGAGTGTGTAATAGAAAAAGTGAGTGTGTTATATGTTCATGTGAAGACACAGACGAGCAAATCAACTAAAGCATCAGGGACAAACAGCTGTGAACTGTGTATGCATAGAACTCAAACGCTCGTTTTCAAGTTTAAATTGTTTGCTTCTTGCACATTTGTGGAATTTCTCGTCACGATTTCTCTCATATCTTTTCTATAGTAAAAGTTCGAATTTTATTATCGGCAGTATACGTTGTTGTTGATGTAATGCCACGACTTGATGCGGGGTGGTGCTTTTTGACTCATTAATGTTGCAGGTCGTAATGGCTTTCTTGACATTCCTGGATTTTGCTGGAGAAGTTGGAGTTCGTCTGCTCCAGGCTCTGCTGGGAAACAACTAGTCCAGCCTGGAGGTACTGCAACACTGGGTCTTCTATATCAGTAAGAGCCATTACTACAGGGAACACGGCGATCCTAGCTTCTGTTAGCCAGCCTGGGTGGCTTGTCTTACCTAGAGGTACTGCAACACTGGGTCTTCTATATCAGTAAGAGCCGTTACTACAGGGAACACGGCCATCTTAGCTCCTGTTA
The DNA here is from genome assembly GCA_032433765.1 of Megaustenia siamemsis. Lineage (NCBI taxonomy): Eukaryota > Metazoa > Mollusca > Gastropoda > Stylommatophora > Ariophantidae > Megaustenia > Megaustenia siamemsis. The sequence continues at coordinate 93,865,371 of JAVIAB010000125.1, read as the reverse complement.
GCAAGTCTGCTTTGACGCCATTGATATCGGGGGAGACCACAAGGAGGTAGAACTGTTAGGTCTTGTTCAGCTGTCGGTGCGCCGACCCTGCTGCTAGGTCTTGTTCAGCTGTCGGTGCGCCGACCCTGCTGCTAGGTCTTGTTCAGCTGTCGGTGCGCCGACCCTGCTCTTGCGATCGAAGGTCGCAGGCGCTTATGTTTCCCAGGCAGTGTATGCTTCGGTTGTCGAACACAGACTCGAAACCTTCTTGCTTAATGAACGTACCGATGATAAGGGAGGGGTGCAGGTAGGTGGTGTGAAAAGTTCTATAGATCAATAGATGAAAGGTATTCGAGATTGTTGAGATAAAGGAGGGGTGCAGGTAGGTGGTGTGAAGAGTTCTATAGATCAATAGATGAAAGGTATTCGAGATTGTTGAGATAAAGGAGGGGTGCAGGTAGGTGGTGTGAAGAGTTCTATAGATCAATTGATGAAAGGTATTCGAGATTGTTGAGATAAAGGAGGGGTGCAGGTAGGTGGTGTGAAGAGCTCTATAGATCAATAGATGAAAGGTATTCGAGATTGTTGAGATCCTTTCCCCAGCTTGTAGATCTAGTTACTCTCTCTCTCTATCTCTCTCTCTCTCTCTCTCTCTCGGACACACACACACATTTCATTACCACCTCCTTATTCACGAAGCTCTCATTGGCTACTAGCCCGCATCTTCCATTATCACATATACTGCATGTGATTCTCATCTGTTGTCTGTTAACTATCACTCATTTCATTCCCTCTCAATGTTATTCCAATCTTTCTTCAATTCCCACCTTTAATTCTCTCTCATCTCCTACCTCCCAATCACTCCAATCTCCAATCTTCGCTCTTGTTTTAATATTTTGTATTTTGAATTATATCACATTTGTTTCTCAATCACTTCAGCCCCTCTGTTACATTTACCCGTCGCGCACCCCCCCCCCCCTCCCCTCCCAATTCTATCACTCATCTCTGTCTACAGCTCATATCTAACAAATATATCACATCTTTCACAGTTAAAATGTTGTTTTCCCCCTTACTTTAAACATTCTCTGAAAGAAACATTTCTGACGTGTTTTCTTTTTACTCTTCCCCCTTTAATCTTCTTTCTTTTCACCTTCTTCTTGTTATTTATTTATCCTGCTTATAATGTGCTCATCTCTTTATTTTACTCCTTCACTGATGCTCTTTTTTTTCTTCCTTTAGTTCTAATCTTCTTCTGCTTGTTTTTTTCTCCCATCTTCTTCTTCATTTCCTTTCACTATACCTTCACACTATTTATTTATTTTCTTCATTTTTCTTTCACTCTCTCTTTTATTCCTTCATCCTGCACTTCTTTCCTTCTTCTTAAACACAGTTAGGCTTGAACTCAACGAGTCATTCCTGATCAAGCTCACGCCAAACTCTATTTTCTCATCCACACATCCCCCCACACCCCCCACACCCCCACATCCCCCACTCCCACCTCTTTTCCTAGCGCTTATCGCAGATTTTTGTGCGTCATAAGCAAATCCATGACATCCATTAAAAAAAAAATATATGATCTAGTTATTTTCTGCCTCATTCCAACCAGTCTTTATGTTATCAGAGAATTCAAATGTTTATTTTCCCGAAATGTAATTGGCCTCTAAACGTCAACCTGGCATGTTATAGAGTGATAAATCATGAATGAGAAACAATAGAAAACAACTAGACTGACTGATAATCATAAACCTAAGAAAATACATAAAAAATAATTTTTGTTTGTTCATTACTATGAGAGACAATACAACAGCACTCCAGACAAATCCATAGGTGCTCACTAGCATTCGACATATGAAAGAAAGTGTGTATGTTTTTGGTTCCAGTAGCTCGATGGCTGTACACTCACGTACGTGTTCCCTGCAGGCTGTTGATTTTGATTGGATAAATGCCAGTTTGGCTGATGCGGTGTTCAGAAGGGCAATATACCACTAGGACTTTCTGAATGTCCTCAGAGACGCTGGACACAAGCAGAGCCGGCTAGGACTTTCTGAAAGTCCTCAGAGACGCTGGACACAAGCAGAGCCGGCTAGGACTTTCTGAAAGTCCTCAGAGACGCTGGACACAAGCAGAGCCGGCTAGGACTTTCTGAATGTCCTCAGAGACGCTGGACACAAGCAGAGCCGGCTAGGACTTTCTGAAAGTCCTCAGAGACGCTGGACACAAGCAGAGCCGGCTAGGACTTTCTGAAAGTCCTCAGAGACGCTGGACACAAGCAGAGCCGGCTAGGACTTTCTGAAAGTCCTCAGAGACGCTGGACACAAGCAGAGCCGGCTAGGACTTTCTGAAAGTCCTCAGAGACGCTGGACACAAGCAGAGCCGGCTAGGACTTTCTGAATGTCCTCAGAGACGCTGGACACAAGCAGAGCCGGCTAGGACTTTCTGAAAGTCCTCAGAGACGCTGGACACAAGCAGAGCCGGCTAGGACATTCTGAATGTCCTCAGAGACGCTGGACGCAAGCAGAGCCGGCTAGGACTTTCTGAATGTCCTCAGAGACGCTGGACGCAAGCAGAGCCGGCTAGGACTTTCTGAATGTCCTCAGAGACGCTGGACGCAAGCAGAGCCGGCAAGGACTTTCTGAATGTCCTCAGAGACGCTGGACACAAGCAGAGCCGGCTAGGACTTTCTGAAAGTCCTCAGAGACGCTGGACACAAGCAGAGCCGGCTCACGGTAAGGCAACTCGGGCAATTGCCCGGGGCGCCAGCAATCAAAGGGCCGGCTCTGGACACAAGGGCGACGCATAATTATAACTCTGAGTCTAACTGCGCCCATGAGCGGACTGCACGTTATATCATGACGGTAGCGCTACACGGGAAGCCAAAGAAGGCCTTTAAAGCAACACAATGCTGGCCTCGGTAGTTGCTGCACTTTGGGAGATGTACTAAATAGTTGATCTTAAAAATGATGGACTTGTCTGATGTGCAATGGAAATATGTCGACCAAACTAACCAAAAAGTCTCTGCTTTATCGCTGTTATTACAAATTATCACAGCCACAGGATCGCATCCTCCCTTATAGCAGTGTTGATTTCTAACATCCAGTCGTTGACAAGACAGAGTGATCAAAACACAACACAACAGGCGCTCAATAAATGTTTCAAGAACACCAGACCCAAGGGTCGACCACGAAAAAGATGGATCGACGAAATATTAGAAACACTAGGAAACATAACAGCAACAGAGGCGAACAGAAGAGCAAAAGACCACAAATTATATCTCCCCTCGACGCTAAAAGGCAAATGAGGAAGGAACGAAGTAGAAGAAGAATCGTTGAGGACTTTATAAACGAATCCCTCGTGAACGTTGACCACGGACCCATCGAAGGCCAGCCAATTGGCTACTTCATTGCCACGAACGTTCCAAACTCTATCCTCATCCTCATCCTCATCCTCATCATCATCTTCATCATTTAGTGCCGTCTCAGCATCGAGAGACTACATGTTGGCTACCATGGAGCGCCGTTCCACTCTGTCTCTTGCTTTGATGGTGCAGATTGTCATAGGTTGACTTGTCCATCTTTTGATGTTACTCGTCCATGTTAGTCTTGGTCTGCCTCTGCCTCTTTTACCTTGTATTTTCCCTTCCAATATTACTTTTATTAGGCTGTTGTGTCTATTAACATGCCCCCAAAATTTCATTTGTCTTGTTTGAGTTGTGTTTAGTAGTTCTCTTCTAATTTTTAGCTGTTTTAAAACTTCATCGTTTGTTTTCCTTTCTTTCCATCCAATTCTACCTATTCTTCTATAGATCCACACTTCAAAGGCTTCAATTCTCTGTTTTGTTTTGTGGTCTAATGTCCATGTTGTAACATTTTTGTCCTCATAATCCTACCCTCATAATGAATATATACATCACTGATGTTTCCCCGTGTGGCTGGCGAGGATTAATGAAACATGATACAACATCAACACTCTCTGGGCCAGGAATTATGGGACGCTTTGACCCACACCAGAAGCGGTGGCTACGGTTATCGATCTGGTTCACGTCACCAGCTGACTGGCTTCTAAAACCATGAAGCATTTTTGATGAACTGCGGGACTAACATTTACATTTTAAACTGAAAAGTAGAGGCCATGATAGAAACAATAGCTTTGTCATTTGTAGCATCGGGGGTATTACAGTCAGGAAATAGTAGGAGTAGTAGCCCCCGTCAGTCATAGTTGACTAGAGTAGACTTCGTCTGTCATAGTTGACTATAGTAGCCTCCGTCTGTCAAAGTTGACTATAGCAGCCTACGTCAGCCATAATTGACTATAGTAGCCTCCGTTAGTCATAGTTGACTATAGCAGTATCCGTCTGTCATAGTTGACTATAGTAGCCCCCGTCAGTCATAGTTGACTATAGCAGCCTCCGTCTGTCATAGTTGACTGTAGTAGCCTCCGTCAGTCGTAGATGACTATAGTAGCCTTCGTCTGTCATAGTTGACAATGGTAGCCTTCGTCTGTCATAGTTGACCATAGTAGCCTTCGTCTGTCATAGTTGACAATGGTAGCCTTCGTCTGTCATAGTTGACTATAGTAGCCTTCGTCTGTCATAGTTGACAATGGTAGCCTTCGTCTGTCATAGTTGACAATGGTAGCCTTCGTCTGTCATAGTTGACAATGGTAGCCTTCGTCTGTCATAGTTGACTATAGTAGCCTTCGTCTGTCATAGTTGACAATGGTAGCCTTCGTCTGTCATAGTTGACAATGGTAGCCTTCGTCTGTCATAGTTGACTATAGTAGCCTTCGTCTGTCATAGTTGACAATGGTAGCCTTCGTCTGTCATAGTTGACTATAGCAGCCTCCGTTAGTCATAGTTGACTATAGCAGTATCCGTCTGTCATAGTTGACTATAGCAGACTCAGTCAGTCATAGTTGACTATAGCAGCCTCCGTCTGTCATAGTTGACTGTAGTAGCCTCCGTCAGTCGTAGATGACTATAGTAGCCTTCGTCTGTCATAGTTGACAATGGTAGCCGTCGTCTGTCATAGTTGACTATAGTAGCCTTCGTCTGTCATAGTTGACAATGGTAGCCTTCGTCTGTCATAGTTGACAATGGTAGCCGTCGTCTGTCATAGTTGACTATAGCAGCCTCCATTAGTCATAGTTGACTATATCAGTATCCGTCTGTCATAGTTGACTATAGCAGACTCAGTCAGTCATAGTTGACTATAGTAGCCTCCGTTAGACATAGTTGACTATAGCAGGTTCCGTCTGTCATAGTTGACTATAGTAGCCTCCGTTAGACATAGTTGACTATAGCAGGTTCCGTCTGTCATAGTTGACTATAGTAGGTTCCGTCTGTCATAGTTGACTATAGTAGCCTCCGTTAGACATAGTTGACTATAGCAGGTTCCGTCTGTCATAGTTGACTATAGCAGGTTCCGTCTGTCATAGTTGACTATAGCAGCCTCCGTCTGTCATAGTTGTCTATAGCAGCCTCCGTCTGTCATAGTTGACTATAGCAGACTCAGTCAGTCATAGTTGACTATAGTAGCCTCCGTTAGACATAGTTGACTATAGCAGGTTCCGTCTGTCATAGTTGACTATAGTAGCCTCCGTTAGACATAGTTGACTATAGCAGGTTCCGTCTGTCATAGTTGACTATAGCAGCCTCCGTCTGTGATAGTTGACTATAGCAGACTCAGTCAGTCATAGTTGACTACAGTAGCCTCCGTTAGACATAGTTGACTATAGCAGCCTCCGTCTGTCATAGTTGACTATAGTAGCCTCCGTCTGTCATAGTTGACTATAGCAGACTTAGTCAGTCATAGTTGACTATAGTAGCCTCCGTTAGACATAGTTGACTATAGCAGGTTCCGTCTGTCATAGTTGACTATAGTAGCCTACGTTCTGTCATTGTTGACTATAGCAGCCTCCGTCAGTCAAAGTTGACTATAGCAGCCTCCGTCTGTCATATCTGACTATAGTGGCCTCCGTTTGTCATAGTTGACTATAGTAGCCTCCGTCTGTCATAGTTGATCATAGCAGCCTCCGATTTCATAGTTGACTATAGTAGCCTCCGTCCGTCATAGTTGACTATAGTAGCCTCCGTCCGTCATAGTTGACTATAGTAGCCTCCGTCCGTCATAGTTGACTATAGTAGCCTCCGTCTGTCATAGTTGACTATAGTAGCCTCCCTCTGTCATAGTTGACTATAGTAGCCTCCGTCTATCATAGTCGACTATAGTAACCTCCGTCTGTCATAGTTGACTATAGGAGCCTCTGTTAGTCATAGTCTACTATAGTAGCCTCCTTAAGTCTTAGCTGACTATAGTAGCCTTCGTCTGTCATAGCTGACTATAGTAATCTCCGTCAGTCATTGTTGACTATATTAGCCTCCGTTAGTCCTAACTGACTATAGTAGCCTCTTTAAGTCATAGATGACTATTTTGTTTTGAAGCGACTCTATGAAATGTTGTTTCTTTTCTTTTCTTTGGCCGTGTAATCTTTTTATTCTATGAATCTGCTTGCTTCTTGTTTGAGTTGAACCTTTAGAGTACGTATCCAAATATTATTGTCTTAAGTTATCTCTTCCCAAGCTGCATTGTTTATATTCAAAATCTTCATGTCACGTCTACCCACGTTTATAAATCGACGTTTTGGACGCTCCGTAGTTTCTTTTGCCATCTGCTACTTGTCCATAATATATTTATTTTGGTATGTAGCTATCTTTCATACGGTGTAAGCGACCAAGCCAGCTTTAACCTACGTTATTTGAGCAACGTGTAGATGTTCGGGAAGCCAGACCTGTGCGAGTGAAGATCTCCATCTTTGTCACTTTGTCCTTCCATGTGATATCAAGAATACAAAGTGAGGGAATATATATCCGAGAACACCACAAAGGTCTATCGATGTATCACAAGTTATGTACAGTAAACATGTAACAGGAATGTTACGCTGACAAGGCGCCGGGCGGTTATGTCCAAAACGAATGTAAACTGTCTGTGACGGTTGATGGGGTGGAAGAATCAGAAATGATCAACAGGCCAGAAAGCGAAAACAGCAAAGTGTGTGGTACACATGAGACATATTCAGGACACGAGAGACGAATATGGCAGACCACCGTGAAAGAGATTGGAACCTCATCACGTAACACTCCAAAGAAAGCCAGGGAGAGAAATTCTAACTATTGTTTTAAGATTGAAGTTTTATAACAACTAAAAATGAAAAGAGAACTACTAAACACAGTTCAAAGAAGGCAAATGAAATATTTGGGGCATGTTAAAAGACACAGCAGCCTAATAAAGTAATATTTGAATGGAAAATAAAAGGTAAAAGAGGCAGAGGTATATCAAGACTAACATGGACGAGTAACATCAAAAGATGAACAAGTCAATCTATGACAATCTGCACCATCAAAACAAGAGACAGAGTGGAATGACGATCCAATGTAGCCAAACTTCGACCTTGCATCACTCAATGATGATGATGATGTTACACTGACATGATCACTCATGTAAACAAATAAATAACCAAGGACACTACATAGCCAGGATATTAAACTTCCCCTCCCATTTTTGAGAAAATTAAAGTAAATAAACGTATAGGTCAATTTCTTCTTGTTATTTGTCACTAATTTATATATAACAAGTAAAGAGCCCCGTCACGCCATGTGGCGTATAGGGAATATGGTGTTAGTGACCATAATGTTTACAGACCTTCGGCACAAGATTGTTGGGTTAATGTGGTCGGTATTACGCCCGTGCCGCTTCACTTTCCCACAAAAAATTCGGTGCCCATTAAAGGCTGGGTGAACCCGAAGACATCGATCAGGATCGAGTCCTACCTCTTGTCCTTTGTAGTCCAGTTCACTAACCACTGAGCTATCGCGGCTCCCATATTTATATATCAACAGTTATAATTATATATATATATATAAATACGTGCCGTCTCCGCATCGAAGAGTGGTTACCATGGCGTGCAATTCGCCCTGTACCTAGTTTTGATAGTCCAGGTTGTATACATATATAACATTTATATATATATATATATATATATATATATATATATATATATAAGGAAGGTACTGTGCAATCGAAACAAGACAAAGAGTTCTTAATTGCTATGTAGAACCTTTCTTAACTTACAGATGTGAATCATGGATAATAGGACAAGAGACAAGAAAATTACTGGAGTCTGTAGAAATGTGGTTTTACAGAAGAATGTTGAGAATACCATGGACAGCTAAGAAGAGTAATGAAAACGTTCTAAGAGAGGCCAAAGCAAAAAGAGAGCTAATTTCCAATATTAGGAAGAAACAATCATCATTTTGTGGTCATTTAATAAGAAGAGAACAACTGGAATATATTGTAACAGCTGGGATAATTGAGGGACGATGAGATAGAGGGAAGCAAAAGGAAAACATACCAGACAGCTTAAGAGGATGGCTTGGCAGCAAGTCAACAACAGAAATAATAAATAACTGTCCAGATAGAGAGTTGTGGAGAGACATGATCACCTACACAAGGTGGCATGGTACTTGATGATGACCATATATATATATAGTTATATAAAATAATAGATAATGAAGGTAATACTTGTTATGGTTATTTCGTAGCCGATCACCGATTTAAATAGGTGTATTCTTTCCTTGAACAATGTGGATTTGTGGAAGTAAAGGGCACCAATAATGCAATATACATCTTAAGAACATTGATAGAAAGATCTATAGAGGTAAAGAAAGATCTATATATGTGCTTTATAGACTACACAAAAACATTTGACAAGGTAACGCATGTGGAAATAATCAATATGCTGGAGAAATTAAACATTGATGGCAAGGATCTGCGAATCATAAAAAACATGTACTGGCAACAAACAGCAGCTATACGAATTACAACCAAACAGGACAATTCCAATATATAAAGCAAGGAGTCAGACAAGGCTGTGTTATGTCGCCGGATTTGTTTTCACTTTACAGCGAATATATTATGAGATCAATAATAGACAAAAAAAGAATTGAAATCAATGGTCACAACATAAATAATTTGCGATATGCGGATGACACCAGTCTTAATAACAGAGACAGAGAATGAACTACAAGAAATGATAGATATAATAGTAAAAGAAAGCAACAATAGAGGTCTCAGTCTGAATAGTAAGAAAACAGAAGTAATGGTTATATCGAAGAAACAATCACCACCATCATGCAGCATAAAAATAAAGGAGACAAATCTGAAACAAGTGCAACGTTTCAAATACTTGAGCACAATAATAACATCAGATGGGAGATGCACCACAGAAATAAAAAGCAGAATAGCTCAGGCCAAAATGGCATTTCAGAAAATGAAAAATATCTTATGCAACAAATCTATGTCAATAAAAATGAGGAAGAAAGTTCATCGGTGCTATATAGAACCAATTCTGACATATGGAAGCGAATCATGGACAGTAAACAAACAAATGAAAAGACGATTAGAGGCCAAAGAGATGGGATTTCTCAGAAGAATGTTGAAAGTTCCCTGGACAGCTAAAAAGACCAATGAGGAAGTTCTCAAAGAGGCCAACACAAAAAGGGAGCTCTTAAAAAACATCAGAAAGAAGCAATCAACATTTTTCGGGTACATCATGAGAAGAGGAAAGTTGGAATACTTGGTTACAACTGGCAAAATAAAAGGAAATACAGATCGCGGCGGGCGACAAAGAGAGAAAATACTGGATAGCTTGGTGTCATGGCATGGAAAACAGTCAACAACAGAACTCATACGATGCACTGTGGATAGAAGATTGTGGAGGGACATGATCACCTACGCCAAGCGGTATGGCACATGATGATGATTCTTTCCTGACTACATTTGATTTGTGTGCATGGTCACGGATCGATTTCTATAAATAAACTACCTATTAAATAACAGGTTCACGTCATCGCTAAGTTGTTGCTAATCCAGGCTGGCTTTTCAGGTCACCGTTAAGATAGATTGTTTTTGGACTACTAAGTCATGATTGAGCTGGCCTCAAGCAAGCTCGTGTCGTTACTGTTGACTGTGGTGTCGACACGAGCAACTACACTTCACACCCAGTAAGAAGATGTCGCGATCTGCAGTGAGTGTTATTTTGATTCCAATACATTTTCTGCTGGATAAATGGAACCTTGACCACTCTAGAAGTACTGCTTTGTTAGGTCTTTTGTATCAACAGATCCCGACATCGCAGAGCTTACGTCCTACTTAGGTCTTTGGTGTCAACAGATCCCAACATTGCAGAGGCTACGACCTAGCTAGGTCTTCTTTATCAACAGATCACAACATTGCAGAGGCTACGACCTAGCTAGGTCTTCTTTATCAACAGATCACAACATTGCAGAGGCTACGTGCTACGGTAAAAGCTGGTTATCTGAAAGAAAAAAAAACATTTATCACGAACGCTGCCTTTCACGCTGGTGTGTTCATGACTATATCATGGCGTTACGGTCTCAACTCGGGGATCAATTGTGTTTCAGTATTTTCCTATTAAGACAAATATATCCCGTACCATCTGATATCGTATGTTGATATATTTCCCCAGACGCCTTATCACAGGTGATATTTTTTTTCTAAGTGCAAATTTACAGCAAATATGCCAACCTACACAAACAAAAACTTCAGTTTCAGTCTGCAAAATTAGCAACACAGTTTTTTTTTTCTTTTCTTTCTTTTTTTTTTTTGTTTTGTTTTTTTTGTAGAAAGATTTAAAAAAAAAACTGTTGGCTCAAATGTTACATCTTGTTGATAACCACGAACTGCTGTATGGTTATGACGTATAGATATCGATTCTCGTTTAAGAACAAATATTGTTATCAACCTCCTCAACTTGAAACAAAGTTGGGAAGATAGCGCATATCAATCAATAATGATAAACGTCCCCATCAACGGCAAATGCTTTATGATGCGATCTTATCTGTCGTGGTTTGTTCTAGATTTAGTGATCGCGTGTGTTTTTATAAATCGTTGGTTACTTTGATCCGTTATTTAGTCAGAGAAATGGTCGTGATTTATGTTTTTAATAATTCATGGGTTCGTGCGTGTTTCTAACACACCGGTGTATGTGCATGCATATTTGATGGCGAAGCTGTTGGTACTGTCATCATTATTTCATGTGTTCAATCATAAACCAGCTCTGTCGGCCTCAGCCATGACCGATTAGACCTGACCCAATGCAACATTATAACTCAATAGATGTTATACTATAACATGAGGTGCTATTTGGTTATGGAAAGCCCCGGTATCACTGTATACGAATTAAAATCCATAATTGCTCAACCGCCCGTGCCAGTGGTGGAACCATCCGAATTACTAACTCATCTCCCAAACAAAGAAAGGTAGCTGTAGCAGTCTTAGCACACACCAAAAGACATAAAGCGAAACCGCACATGATATATTATGCTTTAGAACGTTACCTGTAGAGCACCTGTACAAATTTGCTCCTCTGACGTGTCTCCACTACAAAGTGGCAGATGAGCCTGTTTTCCTAAATCCCTAAGAACTGTTCAAGTGACGGTAATGCTACAAGGGCGTCACTCAAGCTAGACAGGTCAAAGGGCTGGGACCAGGAAAAACGAGACACACATGTAGAAATCGGATGCACTAGGGTACATGTCTAACATAACAGTGCAACATAATTATCGCCATGAAGACGTCACAGTCTAGAAAGTGGGATAAGGTGCTCATCTCGTGGAGTACCGCCAGTCTGCGAGAGTGCTGAAACCCTACCCCAAAAAAGCCCAACCAGCGTTACTGGTATAGTTCGTTCACAAATTCGTGCCCACTGAGTTGATCAATTATCTCGGAAACTGTTTGATGAATTTCTGTAATTCTTTTACATGAAATCTAATTTTTTTCAACGACCTTCAGATTTTATAACATTTAAGTACAAAGATATATAATTTTAGGAAAATATCAAACCGCGTGCTCTAAACATTAGATTTTACTATAAATTATGTTAATTTTCTAACAATGCAAGCCAAAGGCGTATCCGTATTACACTGAATAGTAATGTAACCGACCCCTTTTAGATTACTTGCAAAAGTGCATGTACAATAACACAGTTACCTTTTTGCATAGCGATGAATTTACACTTTGAACTCTTCATGGTTTTAAAAATCAAGTGATCACTTCACAACAGCTTACAAATTACCACACATGCAGGAATATTCATTAATAGTAAATATTTTGTCAAAATACGTCTCTGGACCAATTTAACAAGAAACCGGAAATGAAATTACCAAAAAAAAACCTCGGAGTGGCACGCGTCTTAAAAGTTAAGAGTGCGAAACGGTGCTAAGATTGTGTGGTGTGCACGTGAAATGTGCCTTTTTAATTGGTGAGTTGATTACAATACATGTGGGTATTGTAAAACTATAAAATTTAGGACAAACATGAAAATAATATTTTTATATACCTTGAATAAAAATTATTTTCTAAATGCATGACAGTCGGGCAAAAAAAAAGACTGAAGGTCGATGAAAAATACGATTTCACGAAAAAGAATTACAGAAATTCATCAAACACTTTCCAAGATAATTAATAAACTCTGTGGGCACGGATTTCTGAACGAACTAGTCACCTTCCACCGTGTTGTGGAGTCAAGTCATACAGTAAAAGGGCAAGAGCCAAACACCAACACTAAATATCATCATCATCATCATTGCGTGCCGTTTCCGCATCAAAGGTTGGCTACAATGGAGCGCCATTCCACACTGTCTCTTGCTTTGATGGTGCAGATTGTCATAGACTGACTTGGCGTGACTTGACTTGTCCATCTTTTGATGTTACTCCTCCATCTCATCTTGGTCTGCCTCTGCCTCTTTTACCATGTATTTTCCCTTCCAATATTAATTTTATTAAGCTGTTGTGTCTTTTAACATGCCCCCAAAAATTTCATTTGTCTTGTTCTAATTGTAATTAGTAGTTCTCTTTTAAATTTTAGTTGTTTTAAAATTTCTTCGTTTGTTTTCTTTTCTTTCCATCCAATTCTACCTATTCTTCTATAGATCAACATTTCACAGGCTTCAGTTTTCTGTTCCGTTTTCTGGTATAATGTCCTTGTAAATCCAAATATATGACCAAAAATATGATGAGCCGAGAAAACTATTGCGGCCATCAACAGTACCATTCCGGGACAAGCTGTATGGAGATGTCATCAGCTCAAGGCTGGCTCAATGCTTTCTTTAAACTTATTGACATCTAAGTCTCTAATCTAACTATCTAAAGTCTCTACTGGATGGTAAGTAACATCCTCTTAGGTAAAAAAGTAAAGAGCCCCGTCACGCCAAGTGGCGTATAGGGAATATGGTGTTAGTGACCATCATTTGTATAGACCTTCAGCACATGATTTTTTAGGGTAATCTTCTCTTCTTCTTCTTCTTTCTTCCCTCATCTGCCTTTCAGCGTCAAAGGGAGATATAATTTGCGGTCTTTTGCTCTTCTGTTCGCCTCTGCTTCTATTATGTTTCCTAGTGCTTCTAATATTCCATCGATCCATCTTTTTCGTGGTCGACCCTTGGGTCTGGTGTTCTCAAACTGTTTGCTAAAGGCTCGTTGTGTTGTGTTTTGATCTTTCTGCCTTGTCACGTGGCCAAGCCATGTTATCTGTTGTTTCCTTATATACTCTATGGTGGGGGCTATTCCTAGGTTTTTAATGTTGGCGGTATTACGCCTGTGACGCTTTACTTACCCAGAAAAAATCCGGTACACATTTAAGATTGGGTCAACCTGGAAGCTGTCGATACGGATCGAACCCGTCCTTTGTAGTCCAGTAAACTAGCTTCTTAGCTATCGCGGCTCTCCTCCTACTGGGTAGTAAAAAAAAAAGTAAAGTACCGCCGTCACGCCAAGTGGCGTATAGGGAAATATGGTGTTAGTGACCCTATATTTTACAGACCTTCAGCACATGATTTTTGGGGTAATGTGGTCGGTATTACGCCCGTGCTGTTTTACTTTCCCAGAAAAAAAATCCGGTACCCATTTAAGGCTGGGTGAACCAGGAATCCGTCGGTTGGGATCGAACCCTGCCCCTTGTCCTTTGTAGTCCATTTCACTAACCACTGAGCTATCGCGGCTCCCAATCCTACTGGGTGCTCAACGCTAATTCCTTTCCACACAAACTCAGATCTAGTCCTGGTTTTAATAAACAAATGAATTCTTCCGCGGTTTCCCAAGTTAAACTTTTACCTACTTTCCTAACTCGTGAACTTTATTCATGCTTAGAGTTAGACATAATAAGGAAAGAAAACAACAAAAAAGTCTCAGTCTGAATAGTAAGAAAACATAAATAATGGTCATATCAAAGAAACAATCATCACCATCATGCAGCAGACAAATAAACAGGACAAATCTGAAACAAGTGCATCGCGTCAAATACTTTGGCACAATAATAACATGAGATGGAAGATGCACCACAGAGATAAACAATAGAATAGCTCAGGCCAAAATAGCTTTTCAGAAAATAAAAAAATATCTTATGCAACAAATCTATGTCAATAGAAGTGAGAAAGAGATTTCATCGGTGCTATATAGAACCAATTCTAAACTATGGAAGCGAATCATGGACAGTAGACAAATACACGAAAAGAATATTAGAAGCCACAGAGATGGGATTTCTCAGAAGAATGTTGAAAGTTCCCTGGACAGCTAAAAAGAAAAATGAGAAAGTTCTCAAAAAGACCACACAAAAAGGGAGCTCATAAAAAACATCAGAAAGAAACAATCAACATTTTCTCTGTAAGTGAAGTTTCTTGTTTCCTGCCTCTGTGAGTGAAGTTTCTTGTTTCCTGCCTCTGTCAGTGAAGTTTCTTGTTTCCTGCCTCTGTAAGTGAAGTTTCTTGTTTCCTGCCTCTGTGAGTGAAGTTTCTTGTTTCCTGCCTCTGTCAGTGAAGTTTCTTGTTTCCTGCCTCTGTCAGTGAAGTTTCTTGTTTCCTGCCTCTGTCAGTGAAGTTTCTTGTTTCCTGCCTCTGTCAGTGAACTTTCTTGTTCCCGGCCTCTGTCAGTGAAGTTTCTTGTTCACTGCCTCTGTCAGTGAAGTTTCTTGTTCACTGCCTCTGTCAGTGAACTTTCTTGTTCCCGGCCTCTGTCAGTGAAGTTTCTTGTTGCCTGCCTCTGTCAGTGAAGTTGTCTGCCTCTGTCAGTGAAGTTTCTTGTTGCCTGCCTCTGTCAGTGAAGTTTCTTGTTCACTGCCTCTGTCAGTGAAGTTTCTTGTTCCCGGCCTCTGTCAGTGAAGTTTCTTGTTCCCTGCCTCTGTCAGTGAAGTTTCTTGTTCCCTGCCTCTGTCAGTGAAGTTTCTTGTTCACTGCCTCTGTCAGTGAAGTTTCTTGTTCCCTGCCTCTGTCAGTGAAGTTTTTTGTTCCCTGCCTCTGTCAGTGAAGTTTCTTGTTCCCTGCCTCTGTCAGTGAAGTTTCTTGTTCACTGCCTCTGTCAGTGAAGTTTCTTGTTCACTGCCTCTGTCAGTGAAGTTTCTTGTTCCCTGCCTCTGTCAGTGAAGTTTCTTGTTTCCTGCCTCTGTCAGTGAAGTTTCTTGTTTCCTGCCTCTGTCAGTGAAGTTTCTTGTTCCCTGCCTCTGTCAGTGAAGTCTCTTGTTCCCTGCCTCTGTCAGTGAAGTCTCTTGTTCCCTGCCTCTGTCAGTGAAGTCTCTTGTTTCCTGCCTCTGTCAGTGAAGTCTCTTGTTCCCTGCCTCTGTCAGTGAAGTTTCTTGTTCCCTGCCTCTGTCAGTGAAGTTTCTTGTTCCCTGCCTCTGTCAGTGAAGTTTCTTGTTCCCTGCCTCTGTCAGTGAAGTTTCTTGTTGCCTGCCTCTGTCAGTGAAGTTTCTTGTTGTCTGCCTCTGTCAGTGAAGTTTCTTGTTGCCTGCCTCTGTCAGTGAAGTTTCTTGTTCACTGCCTCTGTCAGTGAAGTTTCTTGTTGCCTGCCTCTGTCAGTGAAGTTTCTTGTTGCCTGCCTCTGTCAGTGAAGTTTCTTGTTCCCTGCCTCTGTCAGTGAAGTTTCTTGTTCCCTGCCTCTGTCAGTGAAGTTTCTTGTTCCCTGCCTCTGTCAGTGAAGTTTCTTGTTCCCTGCCTCTGTCAGTGAAGTTTCTTGTTCCCTGCCTCTGTCAGTGAAGTTTCTTGTTGTCCGCCTCTGTAAGTGAATTTTCTTGTTCACTGCCTGTGTAAGTGAAGTTTCTTGTTTCCTGCCTCTGTCAGTGAAGTTTCTTGTTGTCCGCCTCTGTAAGTGAAGTTTCTTGTTCACTGCCTGTGTAAGTGAAGTTTCGTGTTGCCTGCCTCTGTCAGTGAAGGTTTTTGTTGCCAGCCTTTGTCAGTGAAGTTTCTTGTTGTCTGCCTCTCTGAGTAATGTTTCTTGTTGTCTGCCTTTGTGGGTAATGTTTCTTGTTGTCTGCCTTTGTGGGTAATGTTTCTTAATGTGCAAATTTTCTGTAGCCTACCACTGTAAATGAAGACTGTAGCGAGCTCCACATCTCTTATTCCAATATTCCTGTAAGTCGCTAGACCCCTTCTCCACGTTCAGGAAGTACAGAAACCTTTACTAAACTAGTAATAATATCAAATAATTTCTCAACAGAAATAACCATAAAAGTGTATATTAATTTATACAAACATGCAGGTACGAGCTGAATCTGGTGTAATGAAGGTAACAAAATAATATATTTATGATGTAAATATACGGGTGAATGTGGGAACCACACAACACGTTTCGACCTGAAGTCTCAGGTCACAATACACTACATTTCAGTAGTGACAACTCTTGAACAAGACGACAGATATAGCAGTACTTCTACAAAGGCTGATATTGTCGCAGCTCTAGGGATGAACAAAGACTGATATTGTCGCAGCTCTAGGGATGAACAAAGACTGATATTGCCGCAGCTCTAGGGATGAACAAAGACTGATATTGTCGCAGCTCTAGGGATGAACAAAGACTGATATTGTCGCAGCTCTAGGGATGAACAAAGACTGATATTGTCGCAGCTCTAGGATGAACAAAGACTGATATTGTCGCAGCTCTAGGGATGAACAAAGACTGATATTGTCGCAGCTCTAGGATGAACAAAGACTGATATTGTCGCAGCTCTAGGGATGAACAAAGACTGATATTGTCGCAGCTATAGGATGAACAAAGACTGATATTGTCGCAGCTCTAGGGATGAACAAAGGCTGATATTGTCGCAGCTCTAGGATGAACAAAGACTGATATTGTCGCAGCTCTAGGGATGAACAAAGGCTGATATTGTCGCAGCTCTAGGATGAACAAAGGCTGATATTGTCGCAGCTCTAGGGATGAACAAAGACTGATATTGTCGCAGCTCTAGGATGAACAAAGGCTGATATTGTCGCAGCTCTAGGATGAACAAAGACTGATATTGTCGCAGCTCTAGGGATGAACAAAGACTGATATTGTCGCAGCTCTAGGATGAACAAAGACTGATATTGTCGCAGCTCTAGGGATGAACAAAGACTGATATTGTCGCAGCTCTAGGGATGAACAAAGACTGATATTGTCGCAGCTCTAGGATGAACAAAGACTGATATTGTCGCAGCTCTAGGGATGAACAAAGACTGATATTGTCGCAGCTCTAGGATGAACAAAGACTGATATTGTCGCAGCTCTAGGGATGAACAAAGACTGATATTGTCGCAGCTCTAGGATGAACAAAGACTGATATTGTCGCAGCTCTAGGGATGAACAAAGACTGATATTGTCGCAGCTCTAGGATGAACAAAGACTGATATTGTCGCAGCTCTAGGGATGAACAAAGACTGATATTGTCGCAGCTCTAGGATGAACAAAGACTGATATTGTCGCAGCTCTAGGCATGAACAAAGGCTGATATTGTCGCAGCTCTAGGGATGAACAAAGGCTGATATTGTCGCAGCTCTAGGATGAACAAAGACTGATATTGTCGCAGCTCTAGGGATGAACAAAGACTGATATTGTCGCAGCTCTAGGGATGAACAAAGGCTGATATTGTCGCAGCTCTAGGATGAACAAAGACTGATATTGTCGCAGCTCTAGGGATGAACAAAGACTGATATTGTCGCAGCTCTAGGATGAACAAAGACTGATATTGTCGCAGCTCTAGGGATGAACAAAGGCTGATATTGTCGCAGCTCTAGGATGAACAAAGACTGATATTGTCGCAGCTCTAGGCATGAACAAAGGCTGATATTGTCGCAGCTCTAGGGATGAACAAAGGCTGATATTGTCGCAGCTCTAGGCATGAAGAAAGGCTGATATTGTCGCAGCTCTAGGCATGAACAAAGGCTGATATTGTCGCAGCTCTAGGGATGAACAAAGGCTGATATTGTCGCAGCTCTAGGGATGAACAAAGGCTGATATTGTCGCAGCTCTAGGGATGAACAAAGGCTGATATTGTCGCAGCTCTAGGGATGAACAAAGACTGATATTGTCGCAGCTATAGGATGAACAAAGACTGATATTGTCGCAGCTCTAGGGATGAACAAAGGCTGATATTGTCGCAGCTCTAGGATGAACAAAGACTGATATTGTCGCAGCTCTAGGGATGAACAAAGGCTGATATTGTCGCAGCTCTAGGATGAACAAAGACTGATATTGTCGCAGCTCTAGGGATGAACAAAGACTGATATTGTCGCAGCTCTAGGATGAACAAAGACTGATATTGTCGCAGCTCTAGGCATGAACAAAGGCTGATATTGTCGCAGCTGTAGGATGAACAAAGACTGATATTGTCGCAGCTCTAGGGATGAACAAAGGCTGATATTGTCGCAGCTCTAGGATGAACAAAGACTGATATTGTCGCAGCTCTAGGGATGAACAAAGGCTGATATTGTCGCAGCTCTAGGATGAACAAAGACTGATATTGTCGCAGCTCTAGGGATGAACAAAGACTGATATTGTCGCAGCTCTAGGATGAACAAAGACTGATATTGTCGCAGCTCTAGGGATGAACAAAGACTGATATTGTCGCAGCTCTAGGATGAACAAAGACTGATATTGTCGCAGCTCTAGGCATGAACAAAGGCTGATATTGTCGCAGCTCTAGGGATGAACAAAGGCTGATATTGTCGCAGCTCTAGGCATGAAGAAAGGCTGATATTGTCGCAGCTCTAGGCATGAACAAAGGCTGATATTGTCGCAGCTCTAGGGATGAACAAAGGCTGATATTGTCGCAGCTCTAGGGATGAACAAAGGCTGATATTGTCGCAGCTCTAGGGATGAACAAAGACTGATATTGTCGCAGCTCTAGGATGAACAAAGACTGATATTGTCGCAGCTCTAGGGATGAACAAAGGCTGATATTGTCGCAGCTCTAGGGATGAACAAAGGCTGATATTGTCGCAGCTCTAGGGATGAACAAAGACTGATATTGTCGCAGCTCTAGGGATGAACAAAGACTGATATTGTCGCAGCTCTAGGATGAACAAAGACTAATATTGTGGCAGCTCTAGGGATGAACAAAGACTGATATTGTCGCAGCTCTAGGGATGAACAAAGACTGATATTGTCGCAGCTCTAGGGATGAACAAAGGCTGATATTGTCGCAGCTCTAGGATGAACAAAGGCTGATATTGTCGCAGCTCTAGGGATGAGCAAAGGCTGATATTGTGGCAGCTCTAGGGATGAACAAAGACTGATATTGTCGCAGCTCTAGGGATGAACAAAGGCTGATATTGTCGCAGCTCTAGGGATGAACAAAGACTGATATTGTCGCAGCTCTAGGGATGAACAAAGACTGATATTGCCGCAGCTCTAGGATGAACAAAGACTAATATTGTGGCAGCTCTAGGGATGAACAAAGACTAATATTGTGGCAGCTCTAGGATGAACAAAGACTGATATTGTCGCAGCTCTAGGGATGAACAAAGGCTGATATTGTCGCAGCTCTAGGGATGAACAAAGGCTGATATTGTCGCAGCTCTAGGGATGAACAAAGACTGATATTGTCGCAGCTATAGGATGAACAAAGACTGATATTGTCGCAGCTATAGGATAAACAAAGACTGATATTGTCGCAGCTCTAGGGATGAACAAAGGCTGATATTGTCGCAGCTCTAGGGACGAACAAAGGCTGATATTGTCGCAGCTCTAGGGATGAACAAAGACTGATATTGTCGCAGCTCTAGGGATGAACAAAGACTGATATTGTCGCAGCTCTAGGGATGAACAAAGACTGATATTGTCGCAGCTCTAGGGATGAACAAAGACTGATATTGTCGCAGCTCTAGGGATGAACAAAGACTGATATTGCTGCAGCTCTAGGGATGAACAAAGACTGATATTGTCGCAGCTCTAGGGATGAACAAAGACTGATATTGTCGCAGCTCTAGGGAAGTACATTTCTTCTTTGAAAGACAACAGTCTCAAGACCTCATACAGGTCTGTAGTTGTAGCAAGTCGAAGGTCCCTGTATCACAGCAATCGAATTAAAACCCACAATTGCTCAACCACCCGTGCCAGTGGTATCATCTGATGTAACATGTCATCGCGTTGAAGGATCCAAACAAAGAAAGTCAGATGCCCCATCATAGTAGTTACAGCACACTCCATAAGACAAAAGGCATAACCGCACTGAAAGTGAACGACGCCAAACTGTCCTTCGCCATGTGATATCGTCACTCATCGTAAACATTCGGAATATCGAAACAAGATCCGGATGAAAAACACAGCTCACTGAGTACATAAGAAAAATACCAAGGCATTCAAATGGTTAGAGTCACAAGACTACACCCACGCATGTATACTGAGTGAATCGATGAGCATGATAAAAAAAAGTGGAGGCGGGCTCTGTACGCATGCAATGGGTAGAGTTGTTGCAGAAATCCAAAATACGTAAGGTCCCCTTTGTCTATGTAATGCATAGGACATGCGAGAGTGCGGGGAAATGAAAGAGCGGACAGGTTGGCTAGTTGCGCTGTCGTTGAGGACGGGCAACCAATGGATCGGGCGGACATCATCAATGCCCTCCGAGATGTGGGAAGAGCACAGGACTTCGACAAACACAGATCCACGTCACTTCTTCGGATGATAGAAATGGGAGTTAAGGTGGGCACAGTCAGAAATGAGAAACTTAGTGGCCGTGTAAGAAGACTTATCAACCAACATAGAACAGGAGTCGTCAGTCGCTGGACACTGAGGGAATTGCTGACGAGGGGATCTGAGCACCTATGGACATGTTCGGAGTGCAATGATGATGACCCGCAAATAACTCAATAACTCAATAAATTTTACAGACCTTCGGCACATGATTTTTTGGGATAATGTGGTCGGCATTACGCTCGTACTGCTTTACTTTACCAGAAAAAAATCCGGGACTCATTTAAGGCTGGGTGAACCCGAAAGCCGTCGGTTGCGATCGAACCCTACCTCTTGTCCTTTGTAGTCCAGTTCACTAACCACTGAGCTATCGCGGCTCCCGATTTGAGTAGCTGGGAGAGCAAATTTAGGCTATCATAAGGATGCTCTACCCGCGCGACGTAATATGTAACCCAGTTCCGTAGAATATGAACAATCCCGTATGTTTTTTAAAAAAATCTACCTCACGGATATACAAACAGACAAAGCTAACATCGGAAAAATATAGGAAATTTAAAAAAAAACTGACTTTCATTATAAGTACAATTTAGCGTCCAGGACTTGTAATCTCCTGCCAGTCGCAAACACACTGAAAACATATTTGTTTTCCATATCCCCAGTGACAGACAGAAAGTCAATACAATCTGCTGGTAAAACATTAAAGCGGATTTAATGGATTCTGCTGGAACAAGGAAAAACAGATGGCCGGAGCGCTTGAGAAGAATTCATTGTTTGTGTAGCGGTCTGGAAGAATGGTTGCGCTTCAAGCTTCACTTTGATTCGACTGTTGTAGAACATGCTAGCTTTTGATAACATATACTCTAATGTTATATATTGTTTTTGTTTATATATGTACATACACAATATTTATTATGCACACCATCTCTTAAAGGATAACTGTTGATTCACCTTTTGAGCTTATAATTCGATTTATCTTGAATTGTTTAGTACGATAAGCTGGAACCAGACGATGAGAGATGTCGACCTGTGTTATTTTGTGACATTGTATTTGCATAGGCCAGCACCATCATCGCCTGTCGTGTCAAATAGTTTCGTTGTTTGTTTTTTAACTTCAGATTTATCTGATCTTATCTTTTCTTAACATGTTTTAACATACTCGATTGTATCTTATCTTATCTTATCTTATCTTATCTTATCTTATCTTATCTTATCTTATCACGTTTAACTGAAAACGGTCAACATCAGAAATGATTCGATGCACTTCAAATTGAAAATTGTGGAAGGACGCGAATCGCCTACGACAACCGGTATGGCACACGATGATGATGATCATGATGATGTATTGCCATATACAAACGCATCTTGCCTTAGCGTGTAATACTACACTCAACTATATCTTATCGTATTATATCTTTACCTTATTTTGATCGACACATGCAATGAACTGTCGCTTTCAGTATTGAAATAGTGTGTCGCACTAACAATGATTACTCCCTGGAACAACTTCTCTCACATCCTCTATCCATTCAACTCTTCTTGTCTTATGTCTCTGCCTCATTCACCTCACAGCGGTGAGAAGATGAACAGTTTTAACCTTCATCCTTTCTGTTGTTGAAGTCTTTATCCTTTCTGTTGTTGAAGTCTTTATCCTTTCTGTTGTTGAAGTCTTTATCCTTTCTGTTGTTGAAGTCTTTATCCTTTCTTTTGTTACAGTCTTTATCCTTTCTTTTGTTAGTCTTTATCCTTTCTTTTGTTACAGTCTTTATCCTTTCTTTTGTTACAGTCTTTATCCTTTCTGTTGTTGCAGTCTTTATCCTTTCTGTTGTTGCAGTCTTTATCCTTTCTTTTGTTGCAGTCTTTATCCATTCTGTTGTTACAGTTGACCCATCTGTTGACCTCTCTTGCAGTTAAGTTTCCAAATATCTCTAATGCTTCACCAATTCTTTCATTTCGCTGTAGTTTGGCCTACCATTCATGAAGTATTTGTTCCCAGCTTGTCTTTTTATATTTTATTCTTTCTGTTCTATTAATTGGAAAAACCTAAATTGATCTGTTAATTTTTATGTCTTTAAAGGGACATTATTTCCAGCATATATTCTGCTACTATTACCATAAATATACGACTTCCGGTCAAAATGGCGGTTAGGCGGCAGGAACTATTGAGGCTCTGTCTGAAAAGTGTTCTTTGTTGCAGTTTCCTCAAATTCTCAGCCCTGCTTACTACGTGAGCTACTGAGTTTAGTACTCTGTGCACACCGTGACCTGTGTTTTTCCTCCGGGTCGTGTTTCGATATTTCGATTGCTTACGATGAATGATGATATCGAATAACGAAGGACAGTTCAGCTGCGTTCACTTTCGGTACCGCTTGACCTTTTGTCTTTTGGCGTGTGCTATTGCTGCTATGATGTGGACCGCAGCTGTCTTTCTTTGTTTGGATCCTTCAATTAGCTGCGTTTAAATTTGGATGATTCCACTTGCCCGGGCGGTTGAGAAATTATGGATTTTAATTCGTTGGCAGTGATACCGGGACCTTCGACTAACCACTAACCATGAATATTATACAACATAAACATAAGCGGGACAAATCTGAAGCAATGGCATAGCCTCAAATACGTTGAGCACAACAAAAACATGAAACGGAAGATACAGCACAGGCCAAAGAAGCATTTCAGGAAGCGAAAAACATCGTCTACAACAAGTATACGTCAATAGAAGTGAGAATGAGAGTTCCTTTGTGCTATATAGAGCCAATTCTGACATATGGAAGCGAATCATGGACAGTAGACAAACAAATACAATGACTGTTAGAGGCCACAGAGATGGGATTTCTCAGAAGAATGTTGAAAGTTCACTGGGCATTTAAAAAGACTAACGAGGAAATTCTCAAAGAGGCCAACACAAAATGGGAGTTCCTAATAAACATCAGAAGGAAAACATGTACATTTGTTTGGGCACATCGTGAGAAGAGGAAAGTTGTAATACTTGGTTACAACTGGCAAAATACAGGGAAAGAAAGATCGCGGACGACAAAATGATAATATACTGGATAGCTTCGTGTCATGACACAGTGAACAGTCAACAACAGAATTGATACGGTACACAGTGGATATAGAATTGTGAAAGGATTTGGTCGTCTTCCGGTACGGCACATCATGATTCTTAACCTCTGATCTTATCTCTCAAACTGCTTCCAGTTATGCTTCTAACAACTTTCATTTCGGTGGATGTTATTTGCTGTGTATACTTCTTGAGTCTAATGTCCTGGTTCTGGCTGTTGGTTGCACAATTTAGGATGAAGATAGGATAACTTTAGGTCACGAAGATCAGTACAGCTTTAGAAAGGATCACAGCATTTTGAGCCTGAATTGAGGGAGGCGTCACATTGACACCAAATTCGACGTTTTCCTTATGGACAAGGTCCAGAACTGAAGATCACATTTCCCCAGGTGTGTTTGGTTCTGTAGGGAAGACAGCGAGATCAACTAATCTACTGCATGATGAGTCTAAAACTGTAGGTACCCTTAGTGGTCCCTGATGCCGTCACATGGATCCGTGAAGGTTTAAAGGGAATGATATAGTAAGAATAAATAAAAATGAATAGTAGAATAGTCTGATATTTTGTAGCTAAATGGAAAGAGAGAAAGAACGAATGAAAGCACAAAGGAAAATAAATCCTAAGGGTCCGTAACTACAAAAAAATGGAGTCCACGGTAAAGGAAAGTTTGAGAACCGCTGGTCTACTGAAGTCAACAAACACTTACTGAGTCAAGATTTTCTATGTTTCATCTTAAGCAGCAAATGTGCCTTACCTCTACCCGTCAATCCAATCAAGGGAAGGAACACAATTAGGAGGTCTCAGGTAAGAATTCTTTCCTATGGGAGATAACTCTGAATCCAAACATGTGCCGCCTTACAGAAAGGTAAAGAAAAAAACAAAAGACTGTAGAAGCAGTCTTTAACATAAAATCTTGTGAAGACGGATGCACTTGGCCGTAAGGTATACAAAAATTGCATTTTTTAGATTTATATAAAACAGGAGATTATTTTAAGATCGTAAGGGGCATGCCTGGAATAACAATTGGAGATCATAATATAAATAATGTAAGGTATATTGATGATACAGTCTTAATCGCTAAGAATGAGAATGAGTTACAAGAAATGTTAGACATTAAAGGAAAGTAATAATAAAGGACTCAGCCTTAAAAGCAAAAAGACAAGTAACTATAGCAACATAGAAAAAGACATCCCAGCAATGCACAATAAAGACAAATGGAACAATATTAAAACAGGTAAATTAATGTAACCATATGGGAACAATGTTAGCCTCAGATGGCAGATGCACAACAGAGGTGGGATGCAGAATAGCTCAGGCAAAAGCAGATTTCCAAATAAATGAGGAAGGTACTGTGCAATCCATTTTTGACAATAGAAACAAGAAAAAGAGTTCTTAAATGTTATGTAGAGCTATCTTGGCATATGGATGTGAATCATGGATAATAGGACAACAGACAAAAAAATCACTGGAGACTGTACAAATGTGGTTTTACAGAAGAATATTGAGAATACCATGGACAGCTAAGAAGAGTAATGAAAACGTTCTGAGAGAGGTCAAAGTAAAGTGAGAGCTCATTTCCAATATTAGGAAGAAACAATCATCATTTTTTGGCCATGTAATGAGAAGAGAACAACTGGAATAACTTTGACAACTGTGAAAATTAAGGGACAAAGAGATAGAGGGAAGTAAAGATAAAAGATACCAGACGGCTTAAGAGAATGGCTTGGCATATGGTCAACAACAGAAATGATAAATAACTGTCGTGATCGAAAGTTGTGGAGAGACATGATCACCTACGCCAGCAGATATGGTACTTGATGATGATATAATAACATAATTCCAAAACAAACTTTTTAGAAGGTCTAAAAAGACATTAAAAATAACACTTATAAGAGAAGCAAAGTTAGCAGGCACACACTCCTTAGATGATATCGAACATCTCGTATAGAAATGGAGACGGGTAACGAAAAACATTACAAGCCCTCCCTATATGACGTCAAATGGCGCGGGAAGGATAAAAATTAAAAAAAAATTATTATTTCATTTTAAAAGTATCCTCGTGCATTTTCTCATTACTGGGGTCTGCCGAGACCCCAGTAGGGCCGGAGAATAAAGGCCGCGTGTCCAATGCAGTCGCAGCAAGGTGTTCTGGTCTGAGTTGTTATTTCACCCCCCAATAGACCAAAGCTTTTGATTCCATCGGGATTCGAACCCGCAATCTCCACTGCTAAGGAAACGGGCAAGAAGGACCACAAACAACCACATTGGTCATCAAAAATTATCTTAACTGGAGTATCAAAGAAAAATTTAAAAAAAATGGATAAGTTGTACAAATTATTTTCTTTCTTTCTGTTTTCTGCATTTTCTGAGAAATGACGTGGGAGAATTTACACATCAATGATCGATTTCTAGCTTCCTGTGTGTATCGATGTTCGTGTATCGGGAGTCCATCTATTTGGAAACGATAGCAAGGGCGATAATATCACGGAATGGCTACATGAAATCAATGTCTGCCCCATGAAGTATGAAATTGAAGTTGTTTAGAAACGATGATGATCACCATCATCAAGTATCATGCATGCTGCAGTAGTGATCGTGTCTCGCCACAGATTTTTATCTCTAGTTATTTATCAATTCTGTTGTTGACTTTTCACCAAACCGTTCTTTTAGACTGTGGTTATCTTTTATCTTTTTGCTCGCTCTATCGTTTCTTCATTCTGTTGTTTGTAGTTTGGATCATCATAACTGCACACCGGACGAACCCAAAGGTGCCCCGATATCCATCTCGAGAATCTCAAAAAAATTAGAGGAGAATCTTGGCCCACGTGCACGAACTCCGTAGCACGGCCTGGGGTCAAAGGTGTGAGTAGGTTTTTGCTGAAAATTTAGCCTGGGCTGCGGCCATATTTGTGGCCTACTATTGTATATGTTAACTGCCAAGGGTTCTTTAACGTGCGCAAGCGCACGTACGACCTCCAGTTTATTGTCGTTATTCGAGGGGGGGGGGTTAACATAGAATCTCACCACCCACAAGATCAGGGTGAGGGTGACGTCATAAAGAAACCACGGATTCATTTTTTTTCCAATTTTTGAAAAAATCACTACCGCTTCCGGTGGGCCTTGAACCCGAGTCCTTCCTGTCCTGAGGCCGACGTTGTACTTCTAGACTGCATAGTCCTTCTGTTGTTCTAGAGAAAATAAATGTCCCAGTTTTCCCTTCTTGAAGATAACCAAAAGTCAGAGATGGATATGAGGGAGCGATGGTCAAGACTCATCCAATATTTTATCAGAAAACATAACACAATCACATTCCAGCTCATGAGTTCAATGTCAGTGTACAACCAGCCACCGTGTTCCCTAGTTTAGCCCTGATACAGTTCAAGTAATTCGAGCCGTTACTAATAAATAGGCGTCAACGCCTACGGGGGCCAAACCTACTACAACCGCACAACGGCGTTTATCAACCCGGCAATGTATTTAACAACTAGATAGGCAATTTCTGTTGTCAGCTCCATGTTGTTATGACAACAGGTGAGAAACCAATACGATGACGTTCTATCTCATTATCGAAACATGTAGAATTAGAGCTACTATGAGATTGGCTTATCTAGTCTATACTTAGAATCACTGCGTTAAGTTTATTTAAATATTTAACTAAACTGTAAGAGATATTAATGAAGAGCAAACTCATGCTTTTTGTTTTTATATAACTTTAATGTATAAAATGAGATAGACTCAAGATGCAACAATGCTTGTCAAATCATTGGACAGCTATCACCACTATTGTCCAACAAGGAAACAACTCTAGAGGTAAAACGGGCATTGTACAATACAATCTTCATCCCAACGTTCTGCTACCAATGTCAGTCATGGACACTAGATACAAGAAGTATAAGAAAAACAACCTCTACTGAGATGAAATGTGTTAGACGAATGAAAGGAAACAGTCTGAGAGATAAGATCAGAAATGAAGAGCTGAGAAAAAAAAGATCGGAATAACCCCTGCCATAAGATATATAAAGAAACAACAGATAAAATGGTTTGGCCACGCGAGCAAAAGACCGCAAATGATATCTCCCCTCGACGCTGAAAGGGAGATGAGGAAGGAAAAAAGAGGAAGAAAATTGTGAATAAATCAGATATGTTGATATAGTTGTAATTATGATAATTTAAGATAATAGTTTCTTCAACTTACATAGCGTCAATAGCAGCCATCTATATGTCGTCAATAATCAGGTTAAAGGTGAACATGAAAGTTCCGTCTCACGTCCTGGCATCCTCAAGTTTTGTGGTCAACGCAATGTTATGGAAAGGACATGCAAATTGATGATGATGATGATGATGATGATGATATATGCTTATCTGTCCATAGGTTTGGACCACCTGATGACTAACTGACTGACTGTTTGTATATCTGTCTATCTGTATGTCTGGCTGTTTGATTGATTATCTGCCTATCTGTGTGCTTATTTGTCTATTTGAGTGCTTGACAGTGTCTGTCTGACTGCCTGATTTTACTTTCATCGATCTATCAGTCTATCTTTTCGATTTACCAAATGTCTGTCTGAATGTCTGTCTGAATGTATGTCTCACTCTATCTCTCACTAAAAAAAGTATAATAAATGTGCCAGCCTAAGGACCAGCACATACACACACATACACACACAACAACACACACCTACACATACAATGTGTGCTTCATGCCTGGCCTCCCAGCACTATTAAGTTAGTCAGCCTCACACCTGACTCTCAAATCAACATTAACTTAACATCTGTTTCTGACACGCCAATAAAATACTCTCGCGGGACCCACTTTCGCTTTGTTTCTGCTTTGTTTAAGTAGCAAAACTCACTCTGTCCCTTCTCCCCCCCCCCCCCAACCCCCCCCCCCCCTCTCTCTCTCTCTCTCCCCTAATCACTTTACAAAGATCAGTGAGTTGATAAGCATTTAAAAAACAACAAATAAAAGACATGAAATAGGGGCAAACAAAACGTAAAGCAATGTCAAAATGAGAGGTAGGGTTCGATCCCAACCAACGGCTTCCGATTCACCCAGCCTTTAATGGGTACCGGATTTTTTTCTGGGAAAGTAAAGCGGCACGGGCGTAATACCGACCACATTACCCCAAAAATCATATGCTGAGGGTCTGTACAATTTATGGTCGCTAACACCATATTCCCTATACGCCACTTGGCGTGACGGGGGTAGTTTACTTTTTTGTTAATGTCTTAGTGGCAAAAACACAAGAAAGGCCCTATACACAAGGTGTGTGTCTACAAAGTTATGTGAATGATCCGATATCTAATCAGCGCGCGCACCTGGTCCATAATGCCGGTGAGATATCGAATATTCGCCCAACATTTGTGATACACCTAGTATATTGTATATATAGTAAATGTCAATGGTAATTAATTAAGTTGTGGGACATTTTCTTGGCAAATCTATCGATCCCATTAAGGGCAGCGGCTATAATAATTGACAACCACTGCTCATTATTAAAACTGCCCCTCGACGCTGAAAGGCAGATGAGGAAGGAAAGAAGAAAGCTCATTATTAAAACACCACTTTTAATTGTCGATCTTTCTTTTCTCTTCTTTCTTCACTTCCTCTTGTACCTGTTCGGGTCTCGAGGGAGATACAATGTTCTGGTTCTCACCCTTTTGGCGGCTTCACTCATTGTCTATTGATGTTATAATGTCTCTTTGGTGGTGTCTGTCCATCTTACTCTGGGTCTGCCACTTTATTTAGCGATATCGTCTGTTTGTTAATGATTTGTTAGCAGCCTTGACATGTTCACATTCCTGAACCATAACTTGAGTATAATTCTGCTGCACAAGATTATAACTTTTCTATTAGGAAAGTAATCTCATAGTTTTGTCATATTCAGAATGAATTTTAATTATTTCATCATCATCGAGTGCCGTCTCCGCAACGAAGGTTGGCTACCATGGAGCGCCATTCTGCTCTGTCTCTTGCTTTGATGGTGCAGGTTGTCATAAGCTGACTTGTCCATCTTTTGATGTTACTCGTCCATGTTAGTTTTGGTTTGTCTCTGCGTCTTTTACCTTGTATTTTCCCCTCCAGGATTACTTTTAGTAGGTTGTTGTGTGTTTTAACATGACCCAAAAATTTCATTTGTCTTGTCTTAATTGTATTTAGTAGTTCTCTTTTTATTTTTAGTTGTTTTAAAACTTCATCGTTTGTTTTCTTTTCTTTCCATCCAATTCTACCCATTCTTCTGTAAATCCACACTTCAAAGGTTTCAATTATCTGTTCTGTTTTCTTGTCTAATGTCCATGTTTCTGCACCATATAGGAATATTGAGAAGATGTAACATTTTGCTATTCTTAGTTTTAGCCCTGGTGTTATTTGTTTTGATGTTAGTATGTTCTTCATGACATTAAAATTACTTTTTGCCATTCC
The DNA here is from genome assembly GCA_032433765.1 of Megaustenia siamemsis. Lineage (NCBI taxonomy): Eukaryota > Metazoa > Mollusca > Gastropoda > Stylommatophora > Ariophantidae > Megaustenia > Megaustenia siamemsis. The sequence goes on along the minus strand of JAVIAB010000125.1, from coordinate 93,834,901 downwards.
TATTCTTTTGTTTATTTCAGTTGTACATTTTCCATCACTGGTTATAGTATGTCCTAGGTAGTTGTAGCTCTGAACTGTCTCCAGGTCTATTCCATCACTGGTTATAGTATGTCCAAGGTAGTTGTAGCTCTGAACTGTCTCCAGGTCTATTCCATCACCGGTTATAGTATGTCCCAGGTAGTTGTAGCTCTGAACTGTCTCCAGGTTTAATGATTTACTTCTAATAAATTTGCTCACTTGTTACAAATTAGCCCATTATTTCGAGAATGAAAGATGTTGCACTGGTTGATAGATGCACATATTTTATTATAAAAATGACATCAAAATTTAACTGAACCAATTTTGAAAATAATATCAGTTTCTGTGCAAAAATTAAACAAAAGTTTATGTAGATTGGGATCTTATTGTTATGTAGTTAAAAGACGTGAATACAAACTAATTAGACATCTGGTCAGCAAGTCAGAAAATTGTAATAGTGTAAAGGATTAAAGATGTGTAATGTTTTGACTGTTTGAAATTATGTGGCAGATTGACAGTCTCGTTTTTCACTTGGGGATTTGTTTGTTTTAACTTAATTGTAGACTTGTCGTTTCTAACCTATACTCTATCGAAAGCTATGTCTGAAAAGTGTTCCTTCTTGCAGTTTCCTCATATTCCAAGTCCGGCTTGTTGCAGGAGCTACTGAGTTAAGTGCTCTGTGCACACCGTGAGCTGTGTGTCTCATCCGTTTTGATCCTGCTTCGATATCCCGCTTGTTTACGATGAATGATGATATCGTATGACAGGGAACAGTTGGCTGTGTTCACTTTCTGCGCGGTTTCGCCTTATGTCTTTTGGCGTGTGCTGAGACTGCTACGATGGGGATTACAGTTACCTTTCTTTGTTTAGGAGATGAGTTAGTAATTCGGATGATTCCACTGGCACGGGCGGTTGAGGAATTATGGATTTTAATTCGTTTGCTGTGATACCGAGGCCTTCCATAACCAATAACCAATTTACTCTATCAAACACATGTCAGTATTGTAAGTTTCCAGGTATATGCTGCTATAGTGACTATTAGCATTGAAATAATTGTTCCAGCAAGGGGGCCGTGGTAGCCTAGTTGAGACAACCACCCGACTGGGTTACCGACTGGGTTACCGACTGGGTTACCGACTGGGTTACCGACTGGGTTACCGACTGGGTTACCGACTGGGTTACCGACTGGGTTACCGACGTTCGGACAACCAATGTTCGATTATCGCTGGAAGCAGTGTGAGTTGTACACGTGGTTGGAAGGGAAAGAAAAAATACCTCCGCAGTCGTGCCAGTCGCTGGCAGATGTAGGTGCCAGGGAATAGTACTCTGGGAAGGTGAGGAATCCGTCTCGCATCGTGAATTTCGATGCTTGAAGCGACACTATCCAGAAGTCTCCGAACACTTCTGGATAGGCGGTCGAGCACATATGGGTGAAAACTCGCTTTCTTATATACCGATTCAAGTATCGTACTTTACCATTACCTTTACCTTTACCTTTACCTTTACCTTTACCTTTACCTTTACCTTTACCTTTATCTTTACCTTTACCTCTACCTCTACCTCTACCTTTACCTTTACCTTTACCTTTACCTTTACCTTTACCTTTACCTTTACCTTTACCTTTATCTTTACCTTTACCTCTACCTCTACCTCTACCTTTACCTTTACCTTTACCTTTACCATTACCATTACCTTTACCTTTACCTTTACTTCTACCTTTACCTTTACCTTTACTATTACCTTTACCTTTACCATTACCTTTACCTTTACCTTTACCTTTACCATTACCATTACCTTTACCTTTACCTTTACCTTTATCTTTACCTCTACCTCTGCCTCTACCTTTACCTTTACCTTTACCTTTACCATTACCATTACCATTACCTTTACCTTTATCTTTACCTCTACCTTTACCTTTATCTTTACCTCTACCCCTACCTCTACCTTTACCTTTACGTTTACCTTTACCATTACCATTACCTTTACCTTTACCTTTACTTCTACCTTTACCTTTACCTTTACCTTTACCATTACCATTACCATTACCTTTACCTGTACCTTTACCATTACCTTTACCTTTACCATTACCTTTACCTTTATCTTTACCTTTCTTTACCTTTAGCTTTACCTTTACCTTTACCTTTATCTTTATCATTACCTTTACCTTTACCATTACCATTACCTTTACCTTTACCTTTACCATTACCATTACCATTACCTTTACCATTACCTTTACCTCTACCTCTACCTTTACCATTACCTTTACCATTACCTTTACCTTTACCATTACCATTACCTTTACCTTTACCTCTACCTTTACCTTTACCATTACCTCTGCTGTAGAACATTAACAGCGATCATAAGAGTCACTATAAATTAATTTTTTTTAACATTTGTGGTTAAATGATGGTTATTTTACAGCATGAAAATTGTCGAATTTTGAAATATTTATTCTCATAAAGGTTTTTGGAATATTCATTATCTGACTATCAATCTTTAACAACTAACTGTTTTAGAATATTCATATAATTTAGTGCTCTAAGCACACCGTGAGCTGTGTGTCTCATCCGTTTTTATCATGTTTAGATATTCCAATTGTTTACGATGAATGACGATATCATATGACAGGGAACAGTTTGCTGTGTTCACTTTCTGTGCTGTTTCGCCCATGTCTTTTGGCGTGTGATGAGACTGCTACGATGGGGACTTCAGTTACCTTTCTTTGTTTGGGAGATGAGTTAGTAATTCGGATGATTCCACTGGCACGAGCGGTTGAACAATTGTGGATTTTAATTCGTCTGCAGTGATACCAGGGCTTTCCATAACTATCTTCACTCATACATGTGGCAACGATTTTATAACTGGAACTAAAATGCTAGTTTGAGATAAAAGTAAACAGCTGTGGATAAGGCCCACATTGGAACCTCTTTCTTTGAACGACTCCAGCTTCGAACGTTCCAACACTCAATTGGATTTTAAAAAATGTGTTTCCCGTAGCACGAACGATGTTTTCACGTTTCAGCTTCGCATGCGTAGGCGCAGTAAAAAACACGTCTTCCATAAATTCATTGGATTATTTTATGTGCGCTCATCTCATTTCGTTACGCTCGTGTGCAATCAACCTTTTCCTCCCCCCCCCCCCCCACTGTTTTGGGTGTTTTGTTGTTATCTATAATCAATATCTATTAACTTTAGACTTTAGAACGAAATGGTTCCACTTCAGGCGGAGCATTTCCCTATCTGTTCAGCCTGGCTCCAGCAACCAACAGTGTTCATCCCGATCGTCTATACTGTTCTATTGAACGTGTCGCGTTCTGTAAAATAGCGCGTTTTTATCTTTCAACTATAACATCCAGAAGAGTGTGAAAGCAACGAAGCCAATGAGGAAGATTGTAGTATTGATGACTCCAGGGGAATAGAAGCTTATCGTGAAGTGATGCACGCGTTACGGTACTAGAAAATAGGGAAAGTAAACATAATCGAAAACCTGCAGTATTGGCAGAAGCGTGAGATAAATAGACAGACAGACAAACAGAATATACCACGCTCAAGGTGTATCCACGTGCTGAAGGGCTGTATGATAGTTTAATAATCCACCATGAAGAACATGAATCCAGACAGTTTAATAATCCACAATAAAGAGGATGAAACCAGACAGTTTAATAATCCACAATAAAGAGGATGAAACCAGACAGTTTAATAATCCACAATAAAGAGGATGAAACCAGACAGTTTAATAATCCACCATGAAGAAGATGAAACTAGATAGTTTAATAATCCACAATAAAGAGGATGAAACCAGACAGTTTAATAATCCACCACGAAGAAGATGAAACCAGACAGTTTAATAATCCACCATAAAGAAGATGAAACTAGATAGTTTAATAATCCACCATAAAGAAGATGAAACTAGATAGTTTAATAATCCACCATGAACGAAGAATAGAAAATGTCACGTCTAATAACCCGCCAGGAACAAGGAACTGACTCTAGACAGTTTAATAGCTGATCATGCACATGGAAGTGGGGAATAGACAGTTTAATAATATGCTTTTGACAGGGGATAAGAAACTAGACAGTTTTATATCCCGCCGCGGACAAAGGAGATGAAACTAGACAATTTAATAATATGGCACGGGTAAGAGTCTACTTCACAATCGATGATATTCACTCCTGATCGGAAGTTATTGCGACCAACGCAAATATTTAACGGTCCATGGAGAATAATATTCGGTGTGATTGACAGCTTTTAATAAACTCGAATCATAACATCGGCCAATGTTATCTTTTCTGTCATTTCCCTAGAGGTGCAGATATAGAAAACCATATTCGGGGTATTTGTTTGATGTAAGATCGAGTCTGCATCGTAGAAATTGTTCGTATTCTTGTTTATCCTATGTGGAGGAATATGATTTAGTTTGGGGACTTACTAGATTCTGGTGTTAATAGAATTCTATCTTCAGCTGCCAATACAACAGTCTATGTAGTGAACTCGTTGCAACAATGTAGTGTGTTGTAAGCTGATAGGTAACTCCTGATAGATTGCTTCTAGCTGCCAATACAACAGTCTATGTAGTGAACTCGTTGCAACAATGTAGTGTGTTGTAAGCTGATAGGTAACTCCTGATAGATTGCTTCTAGCTGCCAATACAAACAGTCTGATTAGTGGATTTCTGGTTGGTGTGGCGGCCAAGATGGCCGTTCAGTCGATTCGATTTCAGGACTATTTTTGTTGCTATGTTGTTTCAAGTAGTTCTTTCTGGTTTGGATTTTTGTTTGGCGACAGCAGTAATCCAGTCGCATCCACCTGACCACAAAATCACTTGGCTTTGGCGAACACGCAATGAGATAGTTCTGCAGGCGACTGTCCGTGGAGTGTAGTGGAACGATACCAGGTCCCAGCTCTGCCCTGTGACGGCATGTGTGATCTGTATTCGACTGCAAATTTGCCACCAGCAGAGCTGCGGTCGGATCAAATGTTTCACCGAAGTGGAGGCCTGACTTCACTTGCTAGGACAACGATTCATAGGCACGCCTACAGATCACGAAGTCTATACCGGAAGTGGCGCTGGCGGATGGGGATTATGGTGCCCGTGACGGCCGTTACGGCGACCAGGAAGTGTCTTTCTTGAGCTGCGCGCCATTTATACAATTTAATACGGCACGCTCAATAGAACAATTTTGATGAACATAAAAACATAAAATTTTACAGAACATAACATGTACAATAGAACGATTCTGATGAACATAAAAACATACAATTTTACAGAACATAACACGTTCAATAGAACAATTCTCATGAACATAAAAACATACATTTTTACAGAACATAACACGTTCAATAGAACAATTCTCATGAACATAAAAACATACAAATTTACAGAACATAACACGTTCAATAGAACAATTCTCATGAACATAAAAACATACAATTTTACAGAACATAACACGTTCAATAGAACAATTCTCATGAACATAACAACATACAATTTTACAGAACATAACACGTTCAATAGAACAATTCTCATGAACATAACAACATACAATTTTACAGAACATAACACGTTCAATAGAACAATTCTCATGAACATAAAAACATACAATTTTACAGAACATAACACGTTCAATAGAACAATTCTCATGAACATAAAAACATACAATTTTACAGAACATAACACGTTCAATAGAACAATTCTCATGAACATAAAAACATACAATTTTACAGAACATAACACGTTCAATAGAACAATTCTCATGAACATAACAACATACAATTTTACAGAACATAACACGTTCAATAGAACAGTATGGACGATCGGGCTGAGCACTTTGTTGGTTGTTGCAGCGGGAGCTGAGGAGATATGGTAATGCCTGGTCTGCAGTGATGCCATTTCGTTCTAAAGTCTATAAGATCGGTGGACCCATTTTTAATAACGAGTCAGTGCGTTATAAGCTGAAAGGACAACTTGTGACGGTCAGATTACCTCGAGTTACCAGTTCTGTATTAAGAGACATGTAGTTGTAGTTAGTCGAAGACCTTGGTATCACTGTGGACAAATTACAATCCATAACTGCTCAACCACCCGTGCCAGTGGAATCATCCGAACTAACATTTCATCGCATTGAAGGATCCAAACTAAGAAAGGCAGCTGCATTCTCCATCACAGCAGCTACAGCACACGCCAAAAGACATAAGGTGTAACAGCACCGAAAGTTAACTCAGCCAGACTGTCTTTCGTCATACGATATCATCATTCATCGTAAACAGTAAAGAGACTTCTATCATTCATCATCAAGTACCGGACCTAGTGGCGTAGGTGATCATGTCTCTCCACCACTTTCGACCTCGGCAGCTATTTATTATTTCTGTTGTTGGCCTTCTGCCAAGCCATTCTCTTAAGCTGTCTGTTATTTTTTTCTCTTTGCTTCCCTCTATCTCTTCGTCCTTCAATTTTTCCAGTTGTTACAATATATTCCAGTTGTTTTCTTCTCATTACATGGCTAAAAAATGATGATTGTCTCTTCCTAACATTGGAAATTAGCTCTCTTTTTGCTTTGACCTCTCTCACAACCTCTTCATTACTCTTCTTAGCTGTCCATGGTATTCTTTACATTTTTTTCTGTAAAACCACATTTCTATCATTAGACCCAACGATAACAGGAGTTCGATCATCGCCTGAGTCCAGCGTAGGAAGATCAGTTTTGTTTAGCTCAGCTCAAGCCAGGCTCTCCACATTTGTGTTGGTGTAAGTTGGCAGCACTATTTTATGTATATGATACTCGTCACTATTGAATCATGTATGTGATACTCGTCACTGTTGAATCATGTGTGTGATACTCGTCACTATTGAATCATGTATGTGATACTCGTCACTATTGAATCATGTATATGATACTCGTCACTATTGAATCATGTATGTGATACTCGTCACTATTGAATCATGTATGTGATACTCGTCACTATTGAATCATGTATGTGATACTCGTCACTGTTGAATCATGTGTGTGATACTCGTCACTATTGAATGATGTGTGTGATACTCGTCACTATTGAATCATGTATGTTCGCTCGTTCGCTTTCGTCAGCTTTGACCTCTGACGAAGTCCCACCCACTCAATTTTGTGGGACTGAATTTTGCGTGTAAAGTCTGTTTTATCCCATTACAGGATGCCCCTCGCCATGCAGGCAGATTTACTCCGACTTCAGAGGTACTAATTTTTAGGGAATTAGTAAAACCCAGGTGTCCTCGCCAGGGTACAAACCCCGGCTGTTGTCGTGGTAAGCCAACCGCCTATCGATTGCGCTAACCGGACACCATAATCATGTATGTGATACTTGTCACTATTGAATCATGTATGTGATACTCATCACTATTGAATCATGTATGTGATACTCGTCAATATTGAATAATGTATGTGATACTTGTCACTATTGAATCATGTATGTGATACTCGTCACTATTGAATCATGTATGTGATACTCGTCACTATTGAATCATGTATGTGATACTCGTCACTATTGAATCATGTATGTGATACTCGTCACTATTGAATCATGTATGTGATACTCGTCACTATTGAATCATGTATGTGATACTTGTCACTATTGAATCATGTATGTGATACTTGTCACTATTGAAGCATGTATGTGATACTTGTCACTATTGAAGCATGTATGTGATACTTGTCACTATTGAATCATGTATGTGATACTCGTCACTATTGAATCATGTATGTGATACTTGTCACTATTGAATCATGTATGTGATACTTGTCACTATTGAATCATATATGTGATACTCGTCACTATTGAATCATGTATGTGATATTTGTCACTATTGAATCATGTATGTGATACTTGTCACTATTGAATCATGTATGTGATACTTGTCACTATTGAATCATGTATGTGATACTTGTCACTATTGAATCATGTATGTGATACTTGTCACTATTGAATCATGTATGTGATACTTGTCACTATTGAATCATGTATGTGATACTTGTCACTATTGAATCATGTATGTGATACTTGTCACTATTGAATCATGTATGTGATACTTGTCACTATTGAATCATGTATGTGATACTTGTCACTATTGAATCATGTATGTGATACTTGTCACTATTGAATCATGTATGTGATACTTGTCACTATTGAATCATGTATGTGATACTTGTCACTATTGAATCATGTATGTGATACTTGTCACTATTGAATCATGTATGTGATACTTGTCACTATTCAGATACGTGCTCGCCCAATCGAAGACGGAAACAGTTCTTCCTCTTCTTTCCTTCCTCATCTGCCTTTCAGCGTCGAGGGGAGATATAATTTGCGGTCGTTTGCTCTTCTGTTCACCTCTGCTGCTGTTATGTTTCCTAGTGCTTCTAATATTCCATCAATCACTATTCAATCAATTTCGTGGTCGACCCTTGAATCTGGTGTTCTCGCAACGTTTACTGAGGGCTCGTTGTGTTGTGTTTTGATTACTCTGCTGTGTCACGTGGCCAAACCATTTTATCTGTTGTCTCTTTATATAATCTATGGCGGGGGCTATTCCTAGCTTTTTTCTCAGTTCTTCATTTTTAATCTTATCTCTCAGACTGTTTCCTGCCATTCGTCTAACACAGTTTTATCTCAGTAGAGGTTATTTTTCTAATTGTTCTTGCAGTTGTGGTCCAGGACTGGCATTGGTTAGGGAACAGTTCGAAGTAACGGAATCCTAATTTGAGTTTGTGAACTTGGACAAACTGTTATAGCATAATTTTTTTTTATCTTAGTCTCATACACATCTTAGAAGTCAAGCCAAATATACAGCAGCAGGACTAGGCCCTACACCACCTCCACTTGGTGTCTTTGATATCAATAAGGCAAGATACTACTCCACCTGCATCTTGTGCCCCTGGTATCAACAAGGCAAGATACTACTCCATCTCCACTTGTTGCCCCTGGTATCAACAAGGCATGACCCTGTTCCACCTCCACTTGTTGCCCCTGGTATCAACAAGGCATGACCCTGTTCCACCTCCACTTGTTGCCCCTGGTATCAACAAGGCATGACCCTGTTCCACCTCCACTTGTTGCCCCTGGTATCAACAAGGCATGACCCTGTTCCACCTGCACTTGTTGCCCCTGGTATCAACAAGGCATGACCCTGTTCCACCTCCACTTGTTGCCCCTGGTATTAACAAGGCATGACCCTGTTCCACCTCCACTTGTTGCCCCTGGTATCAACAAGGCATGACCCTGTTCCACCTCCACTTGTTGCCCCTGGTATCAACAAGGCATGACCCTGTTCCACCTCCACTTGTTGCCCCTGGTATCAACAAGGCATGACCCTGTTCCACCTCCACTTGTTGCCCCTGGTATCAACAAGGCATGACCCTGTTCCACCTCCACTTGTTGCCCCTGGTATCAACAAGGCATGACCCTGTTCCACCTCCACTTGTTGCCCCTGGTATCAACAAGGCATGACCCTGTTCCACCTCCACTTGTTGCCCCTGGTATTAACAAGGCATGACCCTGTTCCACCTCCACTTGTTGCCCCTGGTATCAACAAGGCATGACCCTGTTCCACCTCCACTTGTTGCCCCTGGTATCAACAAGGCATGACCCTGTTCCACCTCCACCTGGTGTCCCTGGTATCAACAAAGCATGACCCTGTTCCACCTCCACCTGGTGTCCCTGGTATTAACAAGACATGACCGTGCTCCACCTCCACCTGGTGCCTCTGATATCAACATCCCTACTCCACCTCCATCTGGTACCCCTCAAATCTAACTATCCAATCACTTCAAGTGTTTGCAACTCCATAAATGCTCGGATCCCATTATCAGCAAATGCCTCACAGCGAAGCGACCGACCACACCAGCTCTGTTCTATTTGACCAGTTAAACAACCCCACCCGCGGATATAGAACGGAACCATATACTCAATAATGATGCGTTGAGGTCGTATGTGTTTTGTCGAAGGCACAAACATTACAGTTTTATTGGAAGCCACAATACAACTCGTCGTACAACTATTTGTTTACATCTCAAAGTGATATTTTAGATCTAATCTTGTGAATTGTGCAATATTTATGGATAAAAGTGTCCTGAGCCTGATACATTCCATTGATTCTTAAAACTGATATTTCGTGGGAGTGGTTTAATTTCGTAACACCACACACAAAACGTAACGTTTTAGCTGAAGTCAATATTTATGTGTGAGTGATGTGTGAGTGATGTGTGAGTGATGTGTGAGTGATATGTTAGTAGTTAATGTTCCAACTTGCACACGCTGTCACCACTGACGTCCAACATGGAAATAACACTAAAGACAAAACTGGCAATTTATAATACAATCTTCATCCCAACGTTGTGCTACCAATGCCAGACCTGGACCCTAGATGCAAGAACAATAAGAAAAATAACTTCTACAGAGATGAAATGTGTTAGACGAATGACAGGAAACAGTCTGAGAGATATGATCAGAAATGAAGAACTGAGAAAAAAGCTAGGAATAGCATCCGCCATAGAATATATAAAGAAACAACAGATAAAATGGTTTGACCACGTGACAAGGCAGAAATATCAAAACAACAACACAACGAGCCTTCAATAAATGTTGCGAGAACACCAGATCCAAGGGCCGACCACGAAAAAGATGAATTGACGGAATATTAAAAACACTAGGAAATATAATAGCAGCAGAGGCGAACAGAAGAGCAAAAGACCGCTAATTATATCTCCCCTCGACGCTGAAAGACAGATGAGGAAGGAAAGAAGAAGTGTAATGCTGTAACAAAGAGATCAAAGATTGGCAAATCTGAGAGCTTATTGGGAGGCATTATTCAATATTTAGCCTCAAAAGTGTTTATACTTTAGCACAGCATCTTCTACTCATTGTGAATGTATAATAGAAGATTGCTACTTTATCTTCTTCATAATATATAAACGAGCAAATCAACTAAAGTAGCAGTGTCAAACTGATGTGACATATGAGCAAACGTGACGTCATTTTAATGGCAAGCGATAAAGAGGAGTAGCCGCTTGAACACGAGAGGGAAAATACACAACTTGTGACGTCAGTGCAAACAAACTTGGAGAGTAAGAAGTAGTGGGAATTATCAAAGTGGAGAACATTGTTAGAGATGGTGGATTGCGTCACATCTTGTCCAATCTTTAGAAGACAACCTTTGTCTGCGCTATTTTGAACCATACTTGTGTTGATAACAGACTCATTCAGACTGAAGTCAGTGTTTCTTCTAACGTTGTGCCAGCCCAACACATTATCCATGATACAAAAATATGACCACTAACAGCAATTGTGCCAGCCCAACACATTATCCATGATACAAAAATATGACCACTAACAGCAGTTGTGCCAGCCCAACACATTATCCATGATACAAAAATATGACCACTAACAGCAGTTGTGCCAGCCCAACACATTATCCATGATACAAAAATATGACCACTAACAGCAATTGTGCCAGCCCAACACATTATCCATGATACAAAAATATGACCACTAACAGCAGTTGTGCCAGCCCAACACATTATCCATGATACAAAAATATGACCACTAACAGCAGTTGTGCCAGCCCAACACATTATCCATGATACAAAAATATGACCACTAATAGCATTCTCTCTGCTCTTTTATCTACTTTCCCCAAAAGCTGTCTAGTTATTCTATTGTTTCGTTATCTAATGACACCTCCTACCTCCCCTCATGTAGCCTCCTTTCTTATTTCAACATCTTACTTTCCTCTCTCTGTCCACCTCTCCCTCCACTTGATCATCTAACATGTAGTTATAGATAATTGTGCTTCATCGTTTGTTGTCGTTGTCCCTGTATTCTGAAGAAGGCCACAGGCCGAAAGGTCAGTATTGTGTTGTGTTCTTTCCTTATAAAGCTTTCACCATACCTTGGAGTGTTTAACACTTCCCACCATTGGCTCCTAACCAAATCTAAAGTCTATAAAAAGTCCAACAGCAATCCATCATGTGAACACTGAGTCGGAGATTTAGATATTTGTGTCATGTGACAATAATAAGACCACAATCATGTTCCCAAACAAACATTGTATGGAGAACTAAGAGACGGAGACAGACCAAATGGCAGGCTAGAAATACAAGACTGTTTGCTGGATCTCCTTGAGAGAACTCTCTATCAGCGAAGAAAAAAAAAACTGGGAAAATATGGCATCAAATTGTAGCACACGAATAACAAAAATATAAAAAAGCGGAACAGCAATATTTTAGCAAGAGATGTTGTCAATATCAGAGGACAAAAGGCACAGGAGGTCAGGCACCACAAATCCATCATGTTCACTCTGCACTCTGATCTATCTACCTAATGTTGGCAGATTGAATCACAAGAGAAGCTGCACAGTCAAACAGCATCCAGTGTAAGACACTCATATATGACGAAACTAGTGACAACTCATGATTGCTTGCTACCAACCGCCTAGACCAGAGCCGATACAGTTTCTCAAGAGTTATGATTTATATCTCCATAACACGAGAGTTATGATCTACTTATATATATATATATATATATATATATATATATATATATATATATATATATATATATATATATATATATATATATATATATATATATATATCTACATCTCAATGGTTATGATCTACTTGTATATATCTACATCTCAATAGTTATGATCTACTTATATATAGGGTGTCTCTTTAATGACTGTGCATTTTTTGTTGTTGAAATAATTACGCACCTAAATTGTATCTATGTATGACGTAATAGTTCAAGCACCATTTACGTGTTCATTTAAACATCACTGCTACATGATAGATCTGGCTTACAATGGTGTTAACGATTGAAGAAAGAGTATTTATAGTGGAGCATGTGTTCCGTAACGGCGGCAAGTATTCGAATGGGGTTGTTGAACAATTTGTGAATAGATTTCCTGATACACCAGTGCCTCATCGAAATACTGTGAGTAATTTAATAATCAAATTTCAAAACACCGGTAGTGTACATGATGTTAGCCGTCCTGGTAGACCATCTGTTCTTGAAGTAACATCTCTCAACATCCAGGACAGCATTCTAATGAGTCCTGGCAAATCAATAAGAAAGCTGGCTCAACAAGTACACAAATCAAGCAGTACTGTTCATAGAGTTCTGAAAAAAAAATTAAAGTTACATCCGTACAAATTTTCCGTCGTTCCTCAATTAAAAGAATTAGATCACCAATCCAGAATTAATTATTGTATGTGGTTTGAAAATTTTCTAGCCCAAGAAGGTGAGGAAATCCTTGATTTCACTTTCTTCACAGATGAAGCATGGTTCCATTTGTCTGGGTACGTGAATAGGCAGAATGATCGTCTTTGGAGTGATGAAAATCCACATGCATTGCACCCAGTGCCTCTCCACGATCAGAAAGTAGGAGTGTGGTGTGCAATGAGTCGTCAGCGGATAATCGGCCCAATTTTCTTCTATGACACAATAAATTCAGAAAGATACAGGATTAACATACTGGAGCGATTCGTAACCCAACTTTCTGAGCCAGAAATTGAAAAAGCTTGGTTTCAACAAGATGGCACAACTGCTCACACTGCTGTAAAATCACTGGAATTTTTATATGAAATTTTTGCTAATCGTATAATCTCTCGCGGAATTTGGCCTGCACGGTCTCCTGATCTTACTTCCATGGACTACTATCTCTGGGGTGAACTGAAAGGAAAAGTGTACGAAAACAATACCCACACACTCGATGAGCTGCAGGTTTCAATCGCCAACAACATTAATAATGTTACACAGCCCATGCTGCGTAAGGTTTTTGACAATATGAAAAAACGTATCAATATTTGCCAACTAAAACGTGGTGGATATTTCGAATACCTTTTGTGAATAGTGATGTTATATGTTTAACTTTACCGAAAAAGGAACAAGCTACAGCAGTACATGATGCGTGATTTACATAAATAAATTGGAACAACTAGATTTTCAAATAATGCACAGTCATTAAAGAAACACCCACCGATCTGGAAGACCTTCAATTGCACAAGACCAAATTATGGAACTCCAAGACAGAATTACAATGAGCCCAAATGCATCTTTAAACCACTTGTCTCAACAGGTGCAAATATCTAAGAGTTCTGTTCACAAGGTTTTAAGAAGTGAACTACACTATCGTCCATACAAATTAACTGAAGTGTCTCAACTCCAAGAAAGAGATTATGAATCCCGTTTAAACTACTGCATGTGGTTTCAGAATTTTATTTATGAACATGGCGCTGCCATCCTTGACGTCACTTTTTTCACTGATGAGGCCTGGTTTCATTTATCCAGTTATGTGAACAGTCAGAACAATCGGCTGTGGAGCAGTGAAAACCCCCATGAATTTCATCAAGTGCCGCTTTACGATCAAAAAGTCGGAGTGTGGTGCGCTATAAGTCGTATGCGGATAATAGGACCTACATTTTTTAATGAAACAATAAATGCAGAACATTACCGTACTTTAATTCTGGAACCGTTCATAGCACACCTTACAGAACGGGAAATTATGGAATCCTGGTTTCAGCAGGATGGGGCAACAGCACACACAGCCACAACAACACTCAATTATTTAGAAAGCATATTTGCAAATCGCATTATTTCACGTGGAATCTGGCCTGCTCGTTCACCAGATTTAACACCCCCAGATTATTATCTGTGGGGGGCATTGAAGGGGAAAGTTTATGAAAATAATCCGCAGACAATTAATGACCTAAAGACTGAAATAGTAGACAAGCTTAAATAAATATCACCAGACATTATTCTGAAGGTTTTCGCAAATATGGAAAGACGAATCACGACATGTCTTGAGGCCCGTGGTGGACATTTTCAACATATGCTTTTGGCACTTTATTGTGTTAATACCAACATTACCCATTATAAGCTCGCCGATAGCAGTCAAGTATATTTGAATATTTTACAATTTGTGTGACGCATTAGTTAACCGCATTTCTGGTGACGTTTTTCTTCCGAGAGTAGAAATTCACTGCACTGCGACTTTAGAAACACCCCTTGTATATATCTACATCTTAATAGTTATGATCTATTAGTTCATATTTTAAATGTTATATTCGCTTATTCGATAGCTCATGTGCTCAATATTAAAGAATGCCCTGCTTATAACAAATCTGAGTATGTTTATATCTCTTTCAGTCATTCGAAACATGACTACTAAAGGAATTGTTTACATTCTTCATCATCCGTCCTTAAAAGGACGCTAAGTGGGCATAGTAGCGTTGTGAAGAGGTTTACACTTGAACTGTGATATTTGCGCCTCCCTTCGGCCCAATACATCCGACTTCAGAAATGCATTTGTGTGTGCCCGTGCCTAGTTGCCTCTTCCATCCCTACTCGCTTGTCCAGACAAGACCATATAATCTCTTTCTAGAGGCACTGCGAAGAGATGGAGTAGGGTCTGGGTGGTTTGGTGCAAACCATCAGCTGTTAGTCGCTGACAGCTTCCAGTTCTGCTACTGTCTGACACCGTTGCTACCGGGGTGTGTCAGTGTACGGAATGACAAGAAATTAAGAAACAATTCTGAATCAAAAAGGGGCAATAATTTCACATTTATAATTGAGGATTAGTGTACACGCCGAGAAATTACACAAGGGACGTAATTTTTGATTAAGCAAACCTAGTTAAAACAGCTTTTGAATGCAAGAGCTATATTTCAGCAATAATTATAGACTGATGTTGACATATTCTGGTGTGTGCCTGTGTAAACTGTTGCTGTGAAGGAACGTGCTGTCGACGGTGTGGCCAAGCGTGTAATTGTTTGCAAGCGTGCAGCTGTTGACACAAAACGTGAAACCCGAACTAAAGAATGAGAGGTCAAAGTTTTTATATCAAACACTTCATTGTTGTTTTTGGTTGTTGATAACGGCCATTATGATGAATTCTCATTTCCATTATGCTGTACATGTGTATGTCAAAAAATACCCCCGCGGTCAACCCAGCCGCTGGCAGAAATGGGTACTAGAGAAGACTTTCCAGAGACTCTGGGAAGGTGAGGAATGCCGCATCGCTTAGTGAATTTCGATGCTTGAAGTGACACTATCCAGAAGTCTCCGAACACTTCTGAATAGGCGGTCGAGTACATATGGGTGAAAACTCACGTGGTAAGACGCCGGTTCTAGTCTGGTACTTGACCTTTGCACGTCTGATCAGCAAATTGAAACCCACCATTTGTGTAACTTTATCTTCATGAACAGTCCATTACAGGTTGATATTGTGGCACTCCGATCATTTCTGTCCACTGTTAACTAGTTCATTTGTTAGTCAGTCAGTTAGTTAATTAGTCATTCTGGTAGTTATCCTGTCAGTTAGTTGGTCAGTCAGTTAGTTAGTAGACACTCAATTAGTCAATTAGTCTGTTATTTAGTCAGTCGATCAGTTAGTCAATCAGTCAGTTAGTTTTTTAGTTAGTAAGTTAGTTACTTAGCAAATAAGTAAGTTAGTTAGTAAATTAATTAGTAAATGAGTTAGTTATTACGTTAATTAGTTAGTCAATCACTTAGTTAGTTAGTTAGTTATTTTTTTTTATTTATTTAGTTAGTTGGCTAGCTAGCTAGTTAGTTATTTAGTTAGTTATTTAGTTAGTTAGTTATTTAGTTAGTTATTTAGTTATTTATTTATTTATTTAGTTATTTAGTTATTTAGTTAGTTATTTAGTTAGTTATTTAGTTAGTTGTTTAGTTAGTTATTTAGTTATTTATTTATTTATTTATTTAGTTATTTAGTTATTTAGTTAGTTAGTTAGTTTTTTAGTTAGTTATTTGTTATTTAGTTATTTAATTAGTTAGCTAGCTAGTTAGTTAGTTAGTTAATAAAATCAAGAGGAAGTGTGAAAGAAATGCCAACAATGAAAGACCCGACGAGAAACAGCGTATACAGATAAAGAGTGTGAACCAGACTTAGGGTATCTAGCAGCTATTGTCCTGCTAATCGCAATGGGACGTGCTCGATCGATTCAGTCGTATAGAACCAGGAAGAAAAAGAAGGTAATGAAATCACAACGTAATAGGTGGATTATGCTCTTTCTTTATGATATAGAAACAGAAACAACGTTCCAATATGAGTGTGAACCCATGACTATCGACTGGCAATCAAGCATGTTGTTCCACTCACTACCTTCCACTCATTTATTGCTACAAGGTCGGGGATGCCCCGTACGGTATGAGTTAGGGGTAATACTATACAAAAAAAAAAGAAGAAAAAAGTGGTATGGTGACAGCTTTACGTGGTAATGGACAAAACAAAAGTCGACGTTTCGGGCAAGTAGGACTTCAGCTGGAACAATAAACAACAAGCACAAAATATATATATATAAGGATATGTAAACAAATCTAACTACATGGCGATAATATGCTAGATACTCAAGAAAGGAAATTAAAAAACGGGCCACTTCCCTGTGTTCCAGAGCGTGATCAGCCTCCGAATGGACTAAAATGAGAAGGCGGGATGACCAACTATAAATCTCACTGACCAGGCAAACAAGCGAGAAGACGGAACGGAAGGGTTATAAAATGAATTAGGGGACAAGGCAAAGAAATGCATAAAAATGCGAAGCTGTAGTAAAGCCGAATGTGCAGTAGAAATGATAGACAAAAAATAGTACAATACCGCTGCACTCTATGTTTGTATATCGTCCTACGTGTTTATTCTAGTAAACGTATTTTAATTTTAGAATGTTTATACAGAGAAGACATATTTATATTTATTTCTTATTCTAGTCAAAAATTTATTTTATTTTAGATACATCATTATTAGTTAGCTGTGAAGGAGTAATCTTATTTACTTACATATCAGTGCTTATGTGTTTTTTGTTTGTTCGTTCTGAAGGCCTATTGAGCCTGAACTTTGTTTACATTCGTGTCGTCCATTAATCATGTCACGGTATGAGTTATCATGAGGAAGATTGCACTTCACAGTACTAGGTCCATCAAATGAAGTGTGTCGGTCAGTGCACATCTTCGTTTGTTTACATTCGTGTCGTCCATTAATCATGTCACGGTATGAGTTATCATGAGGCAGGTGAAGATTACACTTCACAGTACTAGGTCCATCAAATGAAGTGTGTCGGTCAGTGCACATCTTCGTTTGTTTAGATCGATGGATCGTAATTAATTTCTCTACCTGGTTTGACTTTCATTATTCTGCGTTCGCCGCCCGATGAATACGCCCTTTCATCGACCACTCTTAAAATTACGATAAATTGGTGTAGATGCGTTGTCCTGTAAGTTACTGTTATATCTGCCCCTTTCGGTCCAATAAATCTGACTTTAGATTTAAATATTTTGTTTACCGGGTTGCCTTCCTTCTTTGATCACTACACTACTCGCTTGACCTGACGAGCCAGTCTGTTACTATTGGCAGGAGCAAGTGGTGGGCTGTTTCTTTGTTTGGGAGATGAGTTAGTAATTCGGATGATTCCACTGTCACGGGCGGTTGAGCAATTATGGATTTTGATTCGTTTGCAGTGATACCGGGGCCTTCCATAACCAATAACGTACACTCCCATAAGGTATGGTGACAGCTTTACAAAAATAGAAACGCAAAAAATACGGAGAACAACACAAGTGTACAACGAAATGAAGTAAACTCTACTAAATCTAGAATTAGCGAATAGGGTAAATCAAGGATAAATAAAAAGAGGGATAAGAGATGAATTGATAAAACGAAAGAGAGATGTGCTACATATCGAAGTATAAAAATTAATAATATGTGAAAATAAATAAGCTAAATATATATATATATATAAAATTAAAGCGAGACTTAACTTGAGCAAAATCCAAAAGCTTCCAGCGAGTAGATGACTGCGAGTCAAATGGACGTGAGAGGCAAAAGCTTGTTGTGTTCATTTTTTATAAAGCTGTCACCACACCGTGTAGGGGTCTACGTTACACCTCACTACTTACTGTCACCACACCGTGTAGGAGTCTACGTTACACCTCTCTACTTACTGTCACCACACCATGTTGGGGTCTACGTTACACCTCACTACTTACTGTCACCACACCGTGTAGGGGTCTACGTTACACCTCTCTACTTACTGTCACCACACCGTGTAGGGGTCTACGTTACACCTCACTACTTACTGTCACCACACCGTGTAGGGGTGTACGTTACACCGCACTACTTACTGTCACCACACCGTGTAGGGGTCTACGTTACACCTCTCTACTTACTGTCACCACACCGTGTAAGAGTCTACGTTACACCTCACTACTTACTGTCACCACACCGTGTAAGAGTCTACGTTACACCTCACTACTTACTGTCACCACACCGTGTAAGAGTCTACGTTACACCTCACTACTTACTGTCACCTCACCGTGTAGGGGTCTACGTTACACCTCACTACTTACTGTCATCACACCGTGTAGGGGTGTACGTTACACCTCACTACTTACTGTCACCACACCGTGTAGGGGTGTACGTTACACCTCACTACTTACTGTCACCACACCGTGTAGGGGTGTACGTTACACCTCACTACTTACTGTCACCATACCGTGTAGGAGTCTACGTTACACCTCACTACTTACTGTCACCACACCGTGTAGGGGTGTACGTTACACCTCACTACTTACTGTCACCACACCGTGTAGGAGTCTACGTTACACCTCACTACTTACTGTCACCATACCGTGTAGGGGTGTACGTTACACCTCACTACTTACTGTCACCACACCGTGTAGGAGTCTACGTTACACCTCACTACTTACTGTCACCATACCGTGTAGGGGTCTACGTTACACCTCACTACTTACTGTCACCATACCCTGTAGGAGTCTACGTTACACCTCACTACTTACTGTCACCATACCGTGTAGGAGTCTACGTTACACCTCACTACTTACTGTCACCATACCGTGTAGGAGTCTACGTTACACCTCACTACTTACTGTCACCATACCGTGTAGGAGTCTACGTTACACCTCACTACTTACTGTCACCACACCATGTTGGGGTCTACGTTACACCTCACTACTTACTGTCACCATACCGTGTAGGAGTCTATGTTACACCTCACTACTTACTGTCACCATACCGTGTAGGGGTCTACGTTACACCTCACTACTTACTGTCACCATACCGTGTAGGAGTCTACGTTACACCTCACTACTTACTGTCACATTACCGTGTAGGGGTCTACGTTACACCTCACTACTTACTGTCACATTACCGTGTAGGGGTCTACGTTACACCTCACTACTTACTGTCACATTACCGTGTAGGGGTCTACGTTACACCTCACTACTTACTGTCACCATACCGTGTAGGGGTGTACGTTACACCTCACTACTTACTGTCACCATACCCTGTAGGGGTCTACGTTACACCTCACTACTTACGGTCACCATACCGTGTAGGAGTCTACGTTACACCTCACTACTTACTGTCACCATACCCTGTAGGGGTCTACGTTACACCTCACTACTTACTGTCACCATACCCTGTAGGGGTCTACGTTACACCTCACTACTTACTGTCACCATACCGTGTAGGGGTCTACGTTACACCTCACTACTTACTGTCACCACACCGTGTAGGAGTCTACGTTACACCTCACTACTTACTGTCACCACACCGTGTAGGAGTCTACGTTACACCTCACTACTTACTGTCACCATACCATGTAGGGGTCTACGTTACACCTCACTACTTACTGTCACATTACCGTGTAGGGGTCTACGTTACACCTCACTACTTACTGTCACATTACCGTGTAGGGGTCTACGTTACACCTCACTACTTACTGTCACCATACCCTGTAGGAGTCTACGTTACACCTCACTACTTACTGTCACATTACCGTGTAGGGGTCTACGTTACACCTCACTACTTACTGTCACATTACCGTGTAGGAGTCTACGTTACACCTCACTACTTACTGTCACCATACCGTGTAGGGGTGTACGTTACACCTCACTACTTACTGTCACCATACCCTGTAGGGGTCTACGTTACATCTCACTACTTACTGTCACCATACCGTGTAGGAGTCTACGTTACACCTCACTACTTACTGTCACCATACCCTGTAGGGGTCTACGTTACACCTCACTACTTACTGTCACCATACCCTGTAGGGGTCTACGTTACACCTCACTACTTACTGTCACCATACCGTGTAGGGGTCTACGTTACACCTCACTACTTACTGTCACCACACCGTGTAGGAGTCTACGTTACACCTCACTACTTACTGTCACCACACCGAATAGGAGTCTACGTTACACCTCACTACTTACTGTCACCATACCATGTAGGGGTCTACGTTACACCTCACTACTTACTGTCACATTACCGTGTAGGGGTCTACGTTACACCTCACTACTTACTGTCACATTACCGTGTAGGGGTCTACGTTACACCTCACTACTTACTGTCACCATACCCTGTAGGAGTCTACGTTACACCTCACTACTTACTGTCACATTACCGTGTAGGTGTCTACGTTACACCTCACTACTTACTGTCACATTACCGTGTAGGGGTCTACGTTACACCTCACTACTTACTGTCACCACACCCTGTAGGGGTGTACGTTACACCTCACTACTTACTGTCACCACACCCTGTAGGGGTCTACGTTATACCTCACTACTTACTGTCACCATACCCTGTAGGGGTCTACGTTACACCTCACTACTTACTGTCACCATACCCTGTAGGGGTCTACGTTACACCTCACTACTTACTGTCACCATACCCTGTAGGGGTCTACGTTACACCTCACTACTTACTGTCACCATACCCTGTAGTGGTCTACGTTACACCTCACTACTTACTGTCACCATACCGTGTAGGGGTGTACGTTACACCTCACTACTTTGCTCCTTGCTACTAGCTTTACTGCAGCGCTACAATTATTTGCCTGTCCCTCCTTTTACCATAGGCACCTTGAGAGTATTAAGTACGCTTTTTGTCAGCTATTGGTCTTTGACCCTGGTGCAAACAGTCAATTATGAGTCACTAATCGCTTTACAGTCTAAATGCTTTAGTCCATTCATTTATTGGGTGCCGTCTCCACATCGAACTTTGGCTGCCACGGAGCACGATTTTACGCTATCTCTTGTCTTGATGGTGCACGTTGTCATGGGTTCGCCTGTCCACCTTTTTGATGTTATCACCCCACTGTAATCTTGATCTGCCTCGTCTACATTGCACCTTCTCTCCCAAGATGACATTTAGAAGGGCGTAATGTCTCTTCACATGTCCAACAAATTTCTGTTGTGTTCTTTGAATTGTGTTAAGTAGTTCTTTTTTTTCATTTTCAGCTGATTCAGAACTTCCTTGTTTGTCTTCTTTCCCTTCCACCCAGTTCTCCCCATTTCCCTATCTTCTTCTTCTTCTTCTTCTTCCTTTTTCTTTTCTCTTTTCACTGATACCTAAAAGGTGTCGTGGTTTATATCATTTGTCGTTCTTGAGCTGCTCGAACTGTCTGAATTAGTGATTTTCCTTTGTTGTTACATGTCTCTGTCACTGCATCTATCCATCTTCTTCTGGGTCTTCCTCTTGGTCTTTTTCCCATTTCCCTATAGACCCACATTTCAAAGACTTAAATTTTCTACTTTCTTTTCTTATTTAATAAGAATAAGGCACCTTACATGAATGTTCAGTAAATATAGCTTTCTGCTATTCGTTGTTTTAGTTCCGCTGTTGTTTGCTTTGATGATGTCAGCATATCTCTCATGTTGTTAAAGTTGCTTTTTCCCATTCCTACTCATTTTTTTAAATCTCTGTCTTACATTTTCCGTCACTTGTTATATATGCCCAATATATTATTTAACTATAGGCACTTTCCATCTACTTCTATATCTCCTGTTATATTGTGTATCTTTTCTCTGCTTTAGCCCACTGAACCATAAAAATAAGTTCTTTGACAACAAAAAAAACTAAAGTCTCAAATGTGAATTTTCTAGTATTTTATTCACAATTTCGAAAAACTCTGAAAGTTTTTTTCCCCTTTTTTTCCACGCGTTGAAAACTCTCAATATTTTTTTTTTTTTTTGTTTTTTTTTTTGTCGACGAGCCGGTAGGAATGTCGAAGTGCCGATAGGAATGTCGATGAAAGAAACGAGTAGACATCTTGAAAACAATATAAAAACGAGCGCGTGAACCCTTGGATCTCTCTGTTCACAAATATATGACATGGTTCCCCCTGGAGAATTGTTGCTCCCGGCCAGGTTCACAAGCGACGATTACACTTCCAGAAAACGAATCAGAAGGAAGGAATTCTCTACCTTTAGAACATATGTTATCAGGGATATCTATATCTCTTGACCTGGGATACATCCAGTGGCGTGACCGTACAGATTGGAGAAGAGAGGACCGCCCAAACAAAAAAATAATGTATTTATTTATTATTATTTAAAATACGGTTATTCCAGAAAAATAAAACAGAATTGTTTTAAATTGTTTCGACTATCTTTAACAATCCAAAATATAAGTGTGACTTTTTGTAGATCTGAATTTCTTTATGTAGCGCTCCGGCTTTTTGCCGTACAGAAAAAAAAAAAGAACAAAGGCACAGATAAACCAATAATGCAACAGAAAGAATTTAGCTTGAGTATTAACTAACAATAACATGCGTGACACCCCTGTTCTTGAGAAGTAATCATCTTTGTCCTTCCTCACTTGTCTTTCAGCGTCGAAGGGAGATGTAATTTCGAGTCTTTTGCTCTTCTGTCGGCCCCTGCTGCTGTTATGTTTCCTAGTTTTTCTAACATTCTATCAATTCACCATTTTCGTGGTCGACCTGATGTTCTCGCGACGTTTGTTTTCGTGGTCGACCTGATGTTCTCGCGACGTTTGTTTTCGTGGTCGACCTGATGTTCTCGCGACGTTTGATTTCGTGGTCGACCTGTTGTTCTCGCGACGTTTGTTGAAGTTTTGTTGTCTTGAGTTTTGATCTTTCTGCCTCATCACGTGACCAAACCATTTTATATGTTGTTTCTTTATGTATTCTATGGCGGAAATTATTTCTAGATTTTATTTCACTTCTGATTTCATCTCTCAGGCTGTTTCCTTGAAAGGTAATGAGTGTTTATTACGTCATTGGTTGTAAGAAAGTTATAATAATTTTCAAAAAAAAATATTTTTAGATTTCCGTGCCTTGACCGACTTCTCTCTTGACCTTCAGAATCGTTAGAGCGTTATGAATGTCGGCTATCAATTTCCATCTTTCCGTTGTTACTTGAGCAATTACGAAGCCGAGGCATGTCCAATCTTGTAAATGATTTATCAGTAGCATTCACTGTTTTATGTTTTATTGAAACATTTGACCACGACCTGGTGAATGTTCATTGCGAGACCGCCTGACTGTCTTAAATGTCTGATCTAATCTGTCTTCGTTGTAAACAGACAATAATTATCATGTGCCATACCGGCTGACGTAGGTGATCATGTCCTTCCACAATTCTTTGTCATCAATGAAATCGTATCAATTCTATTTTTGACTGTTTGCCACGACGCCAAGCTAGCTACCATTTTCTCTCTTTGTCGTCTGAAAAAAAAGGAAAGAAGAAAAGAAGAGCATTCAACGATGTCATATCAACATCTGTAACTTTAACTCCTGAATTATTTCTCTTATTTGAACAAAATTAGACGTCTTGAAATTGTCAACTGCCTAATGTCATCAAATCTACATTCTTTTATAATTACTTTCAACATTTACCTACGTTTGTGAAAGCTGGAAACAACAAAGGTAAGTGAGAGAAAGCTAAACGAGTTTGAAGACAAATGCTCAAGAAAAATACTCTGTGTACAATAGAATTAATTCAAGACTAATATAGAGATAAGAAAGGAGCCGCGATAGCTCAGTGGTTAGTGAACTGGACTACAAATGACATGAGGTAGGGTTCGTTCCCACCCGACGGCTCCGATTCACCCAGCCTTTAATGGGTACCTGGTTTTTTTCCGGGAAAGTAAAGCGGCACGGGCGTAATACCGACCACATTACCCCAAAAATCATGTGCCGAGGGTCTGTAAAATGTATGATCACTAACACCATATTCCCTAAATGTCACTTGGCGTGACGGGGGTACTTTACTTTATAGAGATAAGAGAAATGGTCACGCAACCAACGATCTCATCTACCATTAAGAATAGAAGTTGAACATATGTTGAACACGTGTTGAGATGAGACAAAAGAATTCAAAAACAGGCTCTTCTATGGGAAACACTAGGATACAGAAAAAAAGGAAGATCTAGAGGGACGCTGAAAAGAACAATTATAAGAGAAGCAAAATTGGCAGGCATAGACTCATTAGATAAGATTGAAGAGCTTGCCCAGAACAGAGATGGGTGGCGAAGAAAACTACAAGCGCTATGTGACATCTAGCGACGCAGGATGTATCATGGTCTGAACGTTCTATTGCTTCTAACTTGCCCGTTGATAACTCAAAATATATAGAGTGGTCCACAGCATGAAAACTTAATACATTTAATATTTACAACCTTATTATATATAACTTCAAATTATGTTGTATTTATAACTTCATTATATATAACTTCAAAGTATGTTACATTTTTAACTTCATTATATATAACATAAAATTATGTTATATTAATAACTTCACTACATATAACATTAAATTCTGTTATATTTATAACTTCATTACATATAAGACCAGATTCTGTTACATTTTTAACTTCATTATATATAACATAAAATTATGTTATATTAATAACTTCACTACATATAACATTAAATTCTGTTATATTTATAACTTCATTACATATAAGACCAGATTCTGTTACATTTTTAACTTCATTATATATAACATAAAATTATGTTATATTAATAACTTCACTACATATAACATTAAATTCTGTTATATATTTTAACTTCATTATATAAATATTAAGTTCTATTATGGAAAGTTCACATCGGACTCTGAAATGAAGGGTGTCTTTGTGTTTCTCAAATAAAGAGAATGATTAAAGCAGCCATGATAGAGTGAATTCAAGAACACTGCAGGAAGATGTAGGCTTTGTGATAAAGAGAATGATTAAAGCAGCCATGATAGAGTGAATTCAAGAACACTGCAGGAAGATGTAGGCTTTGTGATAAAGAGAATGATTAAAGCAGCCATGATAGAGTGAATTCAAGAACACTGCAGGAAGATGTAGGCTTTGTGATAAAGAGAATGATTAAAGCAGCCATGATAGAGTGAATTCAAGAACACTGCAGGAAGATGTAGGCTTTGTGATAAAGAGAATGATTAAAGCAGCCATGATAGAGTGAATTCAAGAACACTGCAGGAAGATGTAGGCTTTGTGATAAAGAGAATGATTAAAGCAGCCATGATAGAGTGAATTCAAGAACACTGCAGGAAGATGTAGGCTTTGTGATAAAGAGAATGATTAAAGCAGCCATGATAGAGTGAATTCAAGAACACTGCAGGAAGATGTAGGCTTTGTGATAAAGAGAATGATTAAAGCAGCCATGATAGAGTGAATTCAAGAACACTGCAGGAAGATGTAGGCTTTGTGATAAAGAGAATGATTAAAGCAGCCATGATAGAGTGAATTCAAGAACACTGCAGGAAGATGTAGGCTTTGTGATAAAGAGAATGATTAAAGCAGCCATGATAGAGTGAATTCAAGAACACTGCAGGAAGATGTAGGCTTTGTGATAAAGAGAATGATTAAAGCAGCCATGATAGAGTGAATTCAAGAACACTGCAGGAAGATGTAGGCTTTGTGATAAAGAGAATGATTAAAGCAGCCATGATAGAGTGAATTCAAGAACACTGCAGGAAGATGTAGGCTTTGTGATAAAGAGAATGATTAAAGCAGCCATGATAGAGTGAATTCAAGAACACTGCAGGAAGATGTAGGCTTTGTGATAAAGAGAATGTCAGCCGGTGATAGGGAAACGTAGCAAAGTAGCATTTCAAATAATGACAGTCATACTGTGCTATAAGTCTTTGTCAGTAGAACGGAGAAAGAAAATTCATTGATGATATATATAGAGCCAATATTGACATATGGAAGTGAATCATGGAGAATAGACAAACAAATGATAAGGCAAATAGAGATCACTGAGATGGGATTTATCAGAAAAATGTTGGGAATTCACTGTACGGCCTAGAAGCTCAACGAGGACATTAACAAAGAGGCCAACACAAAAAGGGAGCTCCTAAAAAACATCAGAGAGAAACGAACGACATTTTAGGGCCTATCATGAGAAGAGGAAAGTTGAAATACTCGGTTACATCTTCAAAAATACAGGGAAAGAGAGATCGCGGACTACAAAAGGAGAAGATACGAAATAGTTAGGTGTTATGGCATAGTAAACAGTCAACAACAGAACTGATGCGATGTAGACAGAGAATTGTAGGAGGACATGTATACTAACGCCAGTCAATATGGCACATGATGATTACATCCATCATCATCATGTGCGATACTTGTTGGCGTAGGCGATCATGTCCCTCCACAATCTTCTATCTACAGTGCATCGTATCAGTTCTGTTGTTGGCCGTTTTCCAAGCCATGACACCAAGCTATCCAGTATTTTCTCTCTTTGTCGTCCGCGATCTCTCTTTCCTTCTATTTTGCCAGTTGTATCCAAGTATTTCAACTTTCCTCTTCTCATGATGTGCCCGAAAAATGTTGATTGTTTCTTTCTGATGTTTTTTAGGAGCTGCCTTTTTGTGTTGGCCTCTCTGAGAACTTCTTCATTGGTCTTTTTAGCTGTCCAGGAAACTTTCAACATTCTTCTGAGAAATCCCTTCTCTGTGGCCTCTAATCGTCTTTTCATTTGTTTGTCTACTGTCCATGATTTGCTTCCATAGGTCAGAATTGGTTCTATATAGCACCGATGAATAAAAAGAGGAGTAAGATAGGGATGCATCCTATCACCAAGCTTGTTCAATCTATACACTTAGCAAATTTTTAAAAATATCATAGAGGTGCCAGGCCTACAAATTGATGGAAAAATAATCAATAACCTAAGTTATGCTGACGATACTGTGCTACTAGCAGAAAATCGTAAAGATCTACAGCAATTACTTAATGAAATAAACATGACAAGCAAAAAATATGGACTAGATATGAATATCTCAAAGACTAAAACTATGATCATAAACAAAGAAAATACTCAAAACCCACAAGTGGATGTCAAAACTGAAGGAATAGACCTGGAGACAGTTCAGAACTACAATTACCTGGGACATACTATAAGCAGTGATGGAAAATGTACAACTGAAATAAACAAAAGAATAGGAATGGCAAAAAGTAATTTTGATGCCATGAAGAACATACTAACATCAAGACAAATAACACCAGGGCTAAAAAATAAGAATAGCAAAATGTTACATCTTCTCAATATTCCTATATGGTGCAGAAACATGGACATTAGACAAGAAAACAGAACAGAGAATTGAAGCCTTTGAAATGTGGATATACAGAAGAATAGGTAGAATTGGATGGAAGGAAAAGAAAACAAACGATGAAGTCTTAAAACAACTAAAAATGAAAAGAGAACTACTAAACACAATTCAAACAAGGCAAATGCGATTTTTGGGCCATGTTAAAAGATACAACAGCCTACTAAAAGTAATCCTGGAGGGGAAAATACAAGGTAAAAGAGGCAGAGGTAGAGCAAGACTGACATGGACGAGTAACATCAAAAGAAGGACAAATCTGCCCTCTGACAACCTGCGCCATCAAAGCAAGAGACAGAGCGGAATGACGCTCCACGGTAGCCAACCTTCGTTGTGGAGACGGCACTCGATGATGATGATGAGCACCGATGAACTCTCTTTCTCATTTCTATTGACAGATTTGTTGCAGAAGATATTTTTCATTTTCTTAAATGCTATTTTGGCCTGAGCTATTCTTCTGTTTATTTCTGTGGTGCATCTTCCATCCGATGTTATTATTGTGCCCAAGTATTTGACGTGTCGCAATTGTTTCAGATTTATCCTGTTTAATTTGTATGCTCTATAATGGTGATGATTGTTTCTTCGAATTGACCATTACTTCTGTTTTCTTACTATTCAGACTGAGACCTTTTTTCTTGCTTTCTTTTACTATTATGTCTATCATTTGATTACATTTATAAGGGGGACAAAATGTAAGAGGGGGGAGGGTGGTGGTGAGAGGTAATCTAAAGCATTACACGACAGGCTCATTTTTTTTTTCAAGATTTCCATGAGAATAGACAAGATAGAAAGGTCTAAGGATACTTAATACAAAAAAAAGAAGGAGATAGCGAAGATAAATAATGCATTTTTTTAAAATGGCACCATTCAAGAGAGCTTGGGAAATGTTTGTTGAAGATCCGAGCTCCTAAGGAAGTTGAAAGGAAGAAAAAGAAGATAAGAGGAAATAGGAAAAGAGACATCATCCTATCATTTCTACGGAACGGAAAGAGAGCATTAGAAACTGAAGAAGGAGATAGTTAAAGGGGGGGGGGGGAATTAATCTTTCCAGCGGAGATTATGTCCCCTACGAACTCGTGACGTAACCCAATGTGATCTGGAATCCAGGAATTAGAATGTGATTGAGGAGTAAAGTAAATACAGCTCTAATTGGGGGAGAGGATGTTCTTCAGCTCTGTGCAGGATTGAGCTCTCTGTCTGTTGGGTTCAATGTAAGAAACAATTATCTTTCTTTGGGAGCAAAGCTTGAATGTGTTGTTCAAGAGGTTACTGCGGTTTGGGGGTGAGGGACGTTGGAGATGTCACTGCTGAGGTGGGGTGTTCTTCCATGGTCGATTCGTGGAGCGGTGAAGTGCGGGATGTCACGTTAGGGTTCATTTTGTAGGGTTCAGGCACAAGGGTTTTAGTTGTAAGATTTGTATTGTAGGCGTTTTTATTATGAGGGTTTTTATTGTGGGTTTTAGTTGTGAGATTTGTATTGTGGGGGTTTTTATTGTGGGGGTTTTTATTATGAGGGTTTTTATTGTGGGTTTTAGTTGTGAGATTTGTATTGTGGGGGTTTTTATTATGAGGGTTTTTATCCTGGGTTTTAGTTGTGAGATTTGTATTGTGTGGGTTTTTATTGTGGGTTTTAGTTGTGAAATTTATATTGTGGGGATTTTTATTGTAGGGGTTTCCATTGTAGGGGTTTTTTTTTATTGTGGAGGGTTTTTATTGTGGGGTTTTTTTATTGTCGGGGTTTTTATTGTGGAGGGTTTTTATTCTGGGGGTTTTTATTGTGGGAGTTTTTATTAAAGGGGTTTCTATTGAGGGGGATTTTTATTGTGGGTTTTTTATTGTACGGGTTTCTGTTGTGGGGGATTTTTATTGTGTGGGTTTTTATTGCGGGGATTTTTATTGTAGGGGTTTTTATTGGGTGGGGTGAAGGGTTTCTATTGTGGGGGTTTTATTGTGGGGGTTTCTTAGTGTGGGTGTTTTTATTGTGGAGGTTTCTATTGTGGACTTTATTTGTGAGATTTGTGTTGTGTGGGTTTTTTAATGGGGTTTCTATTGTGGGGGGGTTTTACTGTGGTTTTTTTTTATTGTGGAGGTTTTTATTGTGGAAGTTTCTCTTGTGGGCTTTATTTGTGAGATTTGTATTTTGGGTTTTTTATTGCATGGGTCTTCTATTGCGGGTTTTTTTAATTGTGGGGTTTTTTATTGTGGGGGATTTTATTGCAGGATATTTTATTGTGGGTGTTTTTATCGGGGAGGTGTTTATTGTGGGAGTTTCTATTGTGGGGGGGGGGGGGTTATTGTGGGGTTTTTTTATTGCGGGTTTTTTTATTCTGGGGGGTTTCTATTGTGGGTGTTTTTATTGCAGGAGTTTTTATTATGGGGGTTTTTATTGTGGGGGTTTTATTGTGGGGTTTTTTATTGTGGGAATTTCTCTTGTGGGGGTTTTATTGTGGGTTTTTTTTATTGTGGGAATTTCTATTGTGGGTTTTTTATTTTGGTGGTTTTTTAAATTGTGGGGTGTTTCTATTGTCGGTGTTTTTATTGTGGGGGTTTTTATTGTGGGGGTTTAAATTAGGGGTGATTTTTATTGTGGGGGTTTTTATTGTCTTATTCTTCTAGTTTTTTTAGCTCCCAGTGGAGCACAGGTCTTCAACAAACACTTTCAGCTCCCTGTGGAGCATAGGTCTTCAACAAACACTTTCAGCTCCCTGTGGAGCATAGGTCTTCATCAAACACTTTTAGCTCCTTGTGGCGCGTAGGCCATCAACAAACACTTTCCAAGTCGTTCTGTTTTTTGCCATTCTTTTAAGATCATTCCATGCCTTCCCCATCATCTTCATCTCTGCTTCTATCTGTCTTCTCCAAGAATTCATTGGTCTTCCTCTTTGTCTTTTCCCCTGGGATTCCAAAAAAGGGCCTGTTGTGTTATACTCTCAGTTGGCTTCCGTAGTCTGTGTCCTATCCAGCGCTATCTTCTCTGTATCTCTTTATTCACTGGTATTTGACTGGTACATTTCCATAATTCTATGTTAGTGATTTTGTCCTGCCATTTCCATTCTTTTATTCTGCGTAAGCATCCATTAATGAAAGTATGTATCATCGTGATTGTCAATTGTTCTTCTCCATGTTTCACAGCCAGATAATAGGACGGCCTTAACATTTGAGTTGAACATTTTTATTTTTGTATTTAACCTAATTTCTTTGGATTTTCATATGTTTCCCAGTGCAATGAAAGCACATCTTGCATTTGATATCCTTATTTTGGTATCATTTTCTGTTCCTCCCTCTTTTTTTATTATTGTGGGACTTTTTAATGTGGGGGTTTCTTTTGTGGGCTTTATTTGTGAGATTTGTATTGTGGTTTTTTTGTAATTGTATGGGGTTTCTATTTTGGGGGTTTTTATTTAGGGGTTTTTATTGTGGGTGTTTGTATTGTGAGTTTTTTTTATTGTGGGTGTTTCTATTGTGGGTTTTTTTATTGGGGGGGGGAGGGGTTATTGAGGGTTTTTTTATTGTGGGGGGGGGGGGTTTATTGTGTGGGTTTTTATTGTGGGGGTTTTATTGTGGGTGTTTCTATTGAGGTTTTTTATTGTGGGTGTTTCTATTGGGGTTTTTTATTGTGGGTGTTTCTATTGGGATTTTTTGTTGTGGGTGTTTCTATTGTGGGGGGTTTTTATTGTGTGGGTTTTTATTGTGGGGGTTTTATTGTGGGTGTTTCTATTGGGGTTTTTTATTGTGGGTGTTTCTATTGTGGGGGTTTTTTGTTGAGGGGGTTTTTATTGTGGGGTTTTTATTGTGGGGTTTTTAATGTGGGGTTTTATTGTGGGGTTTTTAATGTGGGGTTTTTATTGAGGGGGTTTTTATTGTGGCGATTTTATTGTGCGGTTTTCATTGTGGGTGTTTTTATTGTGGGGTTTTATTGTGGGTGTTTATATTGGGGTTTTTTATTGTGGGTGTTTCTATTGTGGGTTTTTTTATTGTGGGTTTTTTTTTATTGTGGGTTTTTTTTTATTGTGGGGGTTTTTATTGTGGGGTTTTTATTGTGTGATTTTATTGTGGGGTTTATTGTGGATGTTTCTATTGTGGGGTTTTTATTGTGTGGTTTTTATTGAGGGTGTTTTATTGTGGGGTTTTTATTGTGGGGTTTTCATTGTTGGTGTTTCTATTGTGGGGTTTTTTATTGTGGGGTTTTATTGTGGGTGTTTCTATTGGGGTTTTTTAATGTGGGTGTTTCTATTGTGGGGGTTTTTTATTGAGGGGGTTTTTATTGTGGGGTTTTGTTGTGGATGTTACTATTGTTGGGTTTTTATTGTTGGGTTTTTATTGTGGGGTTTTTATTGAGGGGGTTTTTATTGTTGGGTTTTTATTGTGGGGTTTTTATTGTGGGTGTTTTTATTGTGGGGTGTTTTTGTAGGTGTTTCTATTGGGGAGGTTTTTATTGTTGGGTTTTTATTGTGTGGTTTTTATTGTGGGGTTTTTATTATGCGGTTTTTATTCTATCTATCTATCTATTGACCTTTCGAGCCGTAACCGGCCCATAGGGCGTAGACCAAGATACACCTTCTCCTATATGAATTTTTGTTCTAGCAGTTTTCTTTTAAAGATATTTTATCAAATCTCGCCATCTGTCTCTGTTCTGTGCAAGCAGTTCTATCTCATTGAGGGAGCCGATTCCTGCTGCTCTTGCCTCTCTCATCAATGTTCTTCTCAGTGTCTCCCTGGGTCTTCCTCTTTTTCTTTTACCTGTTGTTTCCCATATGAGGGCTTGCTTTGCTATTCGATTATTATCTCTTCTCATCACATGTCCAACGTATGACCATCGTCTTTTCTTTATTACTGAAGATATTAGTGGTTGATTGGCGATTTCTCTAATTTCCTCGTTTGTTTTGAATTCGTTCCATTCTATACCAAGTATTTTCCTTAGACATTTATTTTCGAATGCGTTCAACTTTGTTTCTATATCTCTTGTTGTTTTCCAGCTTTCACACGCATACGTAAGGGTTGATAGTACATTTGATTTGAATAGCCTAAGTTTTGTGTTTGTGCTAATGAGTTTTGATTTCCACAACTTTTCAAGGCTTCTGAAAGACATTGCTGCTTTAGCCATTCTGATTCTAATTTCTTTGCTTGTATCCCCTTCTCGATCAATGTGACTTCCAAGATAGATGAAGATGAGATAGGTTTTTATTGTGGGGTTTTTATTGAGGGAGTTTTTATTGTGGGATTTTTATTGTGGGTGTTTTTATTGTGGGGTGTTATTGTGGGTGTTTCTATTGAGGGGGTTTTTATTGTGGGGTTTTTATTGTGGGGTTATCATTGTGGGTGTTTCTATTGTGGGGTTTTTTATTGTGGAGTTTTATTGTGGGTGTTTCTATTGTGGGTTTTTTTATTGTGGGGAGTTTTTATTGAGGAGTTTTTTATTGTGGGGTTTTTATTGTGGGGTTTATTGTGGATGTTTCTATTGTGGGATTTTTATTGTGGGATTTTTATTGTTGGATTTTTATTGTGGGGTTTATTGTGGATGTTTCTATTGTGGGGTTTTTATTGTGGGGTTTTTAATTGAGGGGGTTTCTTATTGTGGGGTTTTTAATTGTGGGTTTTTTATTGTGGGTGTTTTTATTGTGGGGTTTTATTGTGGGAGTTTCTATTGTGGGTTTTTATTGTGGGTTTTTTTAGGGGGTTTTTATTGTGGGGTTTTTATTGTGGGGTTTTCATTGTGGGTGTTTCTATTGTGGGTTTTTTATTGTGGATGTTTCTATTGTGGGGTTTTTATTGAGGGGGGAGTTTGTTGAGGGGGTTTTTATTGTGGGGTTTTTATTTTGGGTATTTTTGTTGTGGGGTTTCTATTGTGTATGTTTCTATTGTGGGATTTTTATTGTGGGGTTTTTAATGAGGGGTTTTTTATTGTGGGGTTTTTATTGTGGGTGTTTCCTTTGTGGGTTTTTATTGTGGGGTTTTTTATTGAGGGGTTTTTAATGTGGGGTTGTTATTGTGGGATTTTTATTGTGGGGGTTTTTATAGAGGGGGGATTTATATTGTGGTTTTTTTTTTATTGTGTTGGGTTATTGTAGGGAGGTTATTTATATGGGTTTCTATTGTGGGGGGGGGGGTTTATTGTGGGGGTTTCTATTGTGGGTTTTTGTGGGGATTATTTGTTGTGGGGGTTTCTATCGTGGGTTTTTTTGTTGGGGGGGTTTCTATTGTGGAGTATTTTGTTGTGGGGTTTGTATTGTGGTGGGTTATTGTAGGGGTTTCTATTGTGGGGGGTTTATTGTGGGGGTTTCTATTGTGGGGTCTTTTGTGGGGTTTTTGTTGTGTGGGTTTCTAGTGTGGGTTTTTTGTTATGGGAGTTTTTATTGTGGTGGGTTATTGTAGGGGTTTCTAATTTTGGAGGGGTTTATTATGGGGGTTTCTATTGTGGTGGTTTTGTGGGGTTTTTTGTTGTGGGGTTTCTATTGTAGGGTTTTTTATTTTAGGGGTTTTTATTGTTGGGTTTTATATTGTGAGGTTTTTTATTGGGGGGGGAGGGGGTGTTATTGTGGGGGTTTCTACTGTGGGGGATTTTTTTGTGGGTTTTAGTTATCAGCATTGTGATGAGGTTTAATTTGTAAGGTTTATTTTACGAACTTTAAGCTATGGGATATTAGTTGTGGATTATAGTTGTAGCGGTTGTTATTTTTTTTTTTTTTAGTTAAGTTGTAAGGTTTGAGTTAGTGGGGTTTGGATTGTAAGGTTTACGTTGTTAAGTTTGTGTTATGATTTTTCTAATGTTGTGTTTAAGTTCTTAGGTTTGCATTACAGGGGTCGCAGAATTTAAATTGTGGGTTTTGGATTCCGGATTAAGTCTGTAGAGTTTTAGCTGTGAAACTGCAGTTTGAGATTTGGGTGTTTTTTTTTTAAATCTTAGCTTGGGGGTTTTCTAGTTGAGAGCGTTGAGTTATGAAGATGTGTTGTAATGGTTTAGTTATAGGATTTGATTGTGGAGTTTGAAGACTGGGCTTTAAGTTACAGTTGGAACTGTCAATTACTGAGTAACAGTTGAAACTGTGGATTATTGAGTCGCAGTTGAATTGTGGATTAAGTCAGAAATGTGAATACTGAGTCACAGTTGGAAATGTGAATTATTGAGTCACAGTTGGAACTGTGAATTACTGAGTCGCAGTTGGAATTGTGAATTATTGAGTCGCAGTTGAAATTGTGAATTATTGAGTAGCAGTTGGAACTGTGAATTATTGAGTCACAGTTGGAACTATGGATTATTGAGTTGCAGTTGCAACTGTGAATAATTGAGTCACTGTTGGAATTGTGAATTATTGAGTCACAGTTGGAACTATGGATTATTGAGTCACTGTTGGAAATGTGAATTATTGAGTCACAGTTGGAACTGTTGGTTATTGAGTCGCAGTTGCAAATGTGAATTATTGAGTACAGTCGAAAATGTGAATTATTGAGTCGCAGTTAGAAATGTGAATTATTGAGCCGTAGTTGGAACTGTGAATTATTGAGTCACTTTTGGAAATGTGAATTATTGAGTCACAGTTGGACCTGTGAATTATTGAGTCGCAGGTGGAACTGTGGATTATTGAGTCACTGTTGGAAATGTGAGTTATTGAGTCACAGTTGGAACTATGGTTTATTGAGTCACTGTTGGAAATGTGAATTATTGAGTCACAGTTGGAACTGTGAATTATTGAGTCACAGTTGGAACTGTGGATTATTGAGTCGCAGTTGGAAATGTGAATTATTGAGACGCAGTTGCAACTATGATTTACTGAGTCACAGCTGGAATTGTGAATTATTGAGTCACAGTTGGAACTGTGAATTATTGAGTCACAGTTGGAACTGTGGATTATTGAATCGCAGTTGGAAATGTGAATTATCGAGTCACAGTCGAAAATGTGAATAATTGAATCGCAGTTGGAAATGTGAATTATTGAGTCACTGCTGGAACTGTGAATTATCGAGTCACAGTTGAAGTTTTTCCTATGGAGTCAGACACAGAAGAAATAAATGAGTCTAGTATACGCTAGAGTCATTGAGTGAGAATAAATTATAGACATTGTCTAAGTCAGCAGAACAGTATTTAATCAGTCTCCAATTGTTATGTCTGCCAAATTTGTTTCCATTTATATCGGCATCGCTTCAATCTATTTAATTATAAAATAGCCCTCTTTTGTTCGTTGACAGCTTTCTCCGACCTGACTGACAGACTTCTCACAACTGATTAACAGACTTCTCAATACTGATTGACAGACTTCTCACAACTGATTGACAGACTTCTCACACCTGACTGACAGAGTTCTCACATCTGACTGACAGACTTCTTACACATGACTGACAGAGTTCTCGTACCTGACTGACAGACTTCTCAAACCTGACTGAGAAAGTTCTCACACCTGATTGACATACTTCTCACACCTGACTGACAGACTTCTCACACCTGACTGACAGAGTTCTCACACCTGACTAGGAGACTTCTCACACCTGACTGACAGACTTCTCACACCTGACTGACAGACTTCTCACACCTGACTGACAGAGTTCTCACATCTGACTGACAGACTTCTCACACATGACTGATAGAGATCTCACTTCTGACTGACAGACTTCTCACACCTTACTGACAGATTTCTCACATCTGACTGACAGACTTCTCACATATGACTGACAGACATCTCACATCTGAATGACAGACTTCTCACACCTGACTAACATACTTCACACACCTGACTAATATACTTCTCACACCTGACTAACATACTTCTCACACCTGACTAATATACTTCTTTCACCTGATTGACATACTTCTCACACATGACTGACAGAGTTCTCACACCTGACTGACATACTTCTCACACATGACTGACAGACATCTCACATCTGACAGACTTCAAACACCTGACTGATAGACTTCTCACACCAGACTGACAGACTTCTCACATCTGACAGACTTTTCACATCTGGCTGGCAAACTTCTCACACCTGACTGACAGACTTCTCACACCTGACTGACAGACTTCTCACATCTGACTGACAGACTTCTCACACCTGACTGACAGACTTCTCACATCTGACTGACAGACTTCTCACATCTGACTGACATACTTCTCCCATCTGACTGACAGACTTCTCACACCTGACTGACATACTTCTCCCATCTGACTGACAGACTTCTCACACCTGACTGACAGACTTCTCACACCTGACTGACAGACTTCTCACACCTGATTGTTAGTGAAGAAATGAAAATCTGTTGCGTTTTGAAGAATGCGTTTCTTCAATTGAAAATGTTAAAAGGTAAATGTAGTCATACAGTGATTACTATAGAGTAATAACGTGTTAGTGACTTCATTGCGCTAAACATCAACGTCATGAGGTGTGGTGGCTAGTTCCCTTCCCAGAGTACCTCTCTTCTGCTCATTAAAGATGCTTGTTGAGCTCACAAAGCTTTTTGTCCCAAAAATTGTGTTTTCCTCTCTTAGCGTTTAAACCCCGATACTTCAGACCACCATGTGAGAGCATTAAACACAACGCTCCCAGTGTATGCAGATCGGAGCTCAGATTTTTAAAGTGGTTTATTTATTTCCTATTTTAAATAATCTTTTTCCTTGTAATATAGCAACTTTCACTCTTGTCTTGTCTTTTCTTTTCATTTCACTTTTTAGCTTTTGTTACTCTAGAACATCGTGTTTCGATATTCCGATTGTTTGCTTTACCGAAACACTGCAATTGCTTGCTCCCTAACCACAACGCCACAGGGCTAGCTAGAAAGATTAAAGCCAAGAATAAAATATAAGGAAAAGATAACGAAAGAGAATCAACATGATTATACATTCACTAAACGTGAGAGTTATATTTCATGTATGCTATAAAATATGAGAGTTGTCTTTCCTGTATGCAGCGCCAATAATTTGAGATCAACAAACGTCAAGTCTGAAATAATATAAGATCAATAAACATCTAACCTCCTTTATTGTCAGAACAACACATTTTGTAACCCCTCCACTTTACAGTTCATATTGCTACTGTGTGGAACTTGTCTTCCGCACAGCGCGAGAGACAATTGAGTATGATGGGAAGGTACGTCAGAATCGCATAACTATGGTAGAGGTAGAGTATAATTTGATTTGTGTGCGTGCGTGCGTGTGTGTGTGTGCACGCGCATGTGTCATCATCATCATCAAGTTCCGGGCCTACTGGCGTAGGTGATCATGTCTCTCCACAACTTTCGATCTCGGCAGCTATTTATCATTTCTGTTGTTGACCTTCTGCCAAGCCATTCTCTTAAGCTGTATATTATTTTTTCTCTTTGTTTCCGTCTATCTCTTTGTCCTTAATTTTTCCAGCTGTTACAATATATTCCAGTTGTTCTCTTCTCATTACATGGCCAAAAATGATGATTGTTTCTTCCTAATATTGGAAATTAGCTCTCTTTTTGCTTTGACCTCTCTCAGAACCTCTTCATTACTCTTCTTAGCTGTTCATGGTATTCTCAACATTCTTCTGTAAAACCACATTTCTACAGACTCCAGTGCTTTTCTTGTCTGTTGTCCTATTGTCCATGATTCGCATCCGTATGTTAAGACTGGCTCTATGTAACATTTAAGAACTCTTTTTCTTGTTTCTATTGTCAAAAATGGATTGCAGAGTATCTTCCTCATTTTTTTGGAAAGCTGCTCTTTTCCTGAGCCACTCACACGCGCATGTGTAGAAACCTGAAAAAAACGTATTAAAGTATTCGTGAACTGAACGAGGACTTTCGAAGCTATCTACACGATCTGACAACGAACAATTCGTCTAATTTACAGTTGGGTCTCTAGTCTTATCACATACTGGGGTCACTGTAGGCAGGACATTCCCACATCTGCCATAAATGTCACTAGTCCTGACGTAAGCAACAATCAAACAATTTGTGCCGGACCGCATGAAATTACCCATCATGCTTTTTCATCTCTGCCTGGCCCAATCCTTTGTTTGATTAGGTCTTCCATATTTTATTCATCCTATCATCTGGACAATACTCTCTGATATTCCTCCTCTGGCCATCACCTTTTTCCTCCTCCACCTGGCCGTTAAGTGTTCCAGCTTCTCTCTATCCAAACCATCAACAAAGAACTAGGATTGCCTTTTCCTCATGACATTCATTAAATTGCTCTGTTCGGACATTTTTTCTCAGAGAATCTCCTCATTTGTCTTCATATGTCTCCTTGAATTTGTGAGAGAAAAAATCCCATTAAAATTTCTCGTTTATTTCTTGTCCTCTTTTCAACTTGAGCATCCAACAACACCGGCCATTTTTATTTCTTCATTTTTATCCCCCCTCTGTTGCGCGTCAAATGCTGATATAATATTTCCTGTGAGCATGCGTTTGTCTGTGCGTGTATACTTGAATGTGGACGTGTGTGTTAAAGAAGCACGGGAGTGCATCATATAATTGATCCCGGCACAACTGCAACATAATTTAGGACTTTATAAAACCCGGATCCGGAAATAGCGATCGATGTCATTCCAAGCAAAGACAATTACCGCCCTTGTCAAAAGGCGCCATACTTTACCGCCCCTTACTGGATAATATGTATTATTATTGGCCTGGCGTATTTTGTTTTATTAGGGTTATACTCTCCAGCAAAACAAACAAAAGACACAGGCAAACACTGTCATTAATTCCTCTGAAATTATACCCCTCAACCCTTAGCTCGGAATTTGGCTGAAGCCCATCTCGTGGTTTAGCTCAATGTCGTTGTTGATGGCCACGCCTTCATAGACATGTGACCGGAGGCATAGTTTTTGTTTGAAAGAAAATTGTCTAGTTAAAGAAACATGTTATATTACAACACATAACACAACAATATACTGGTCACTTTCTCTATATGGCAAGTGATATCAACACCAAGATGTTACTTTTATCTATATCTCTATGGCAAGTGATATCAACACCAAGATGTTACTTTTATCTATATCTCTATGGCAAGTGATATCAACACCAAGATGTTACTTTTATCTATATCTCTATGGCAAGTGATATCAACACCAAGATGTTACTTTTATCTATATCTCTATGGCAAGTGATATCAACACCAAGATGTTACTTTTATCTATATCTTAAAGAGCATTTCCCATCAAATTGATCGTAGTATGGCTTGTCACATCAGAATGAAGTAGGCTCGAAGCGATATCTCGATATTAACAACTTGATGCAAACAAAAAAGGTTAAATTAAATAAAGAAGAAAAAAACTAATAAATGGAGCAAAGAATTGTTAATGTTTTAGATTAAACAGGTAACATGAAACTCGACAGATGAACGAGTTGAAACAGCCAGGAAAGGCCAGGTATAAAAAATATAAATAGATGAATAAAACAGAACAGCCAATTAAAATATTCAAAATAGTTGAACCAGATAGACAAACAAAAATGGATGAATCAAATAGAATAACCAAATAGGCAAACTAAAATGAATGAATCAAATATAACAGCCTGGCAAGCAAGCCGAAATAAGTGAACCAAATTAAAAGCCATGTAGTCAAACAGACAAATAAATCAAACACAACAGCCATATAGACCAAACACAGGCAGCTTAACAAATTCCAACAAACATCTAATCATTTATTTTTAAAGTGAACTCCGATGAGACTCTAAATACGCTGGAGTAACAACATATTGAAACTCTAGATAAATTACCGTAACAACATAATTAAACTCTACATAAGCTGGAGTAACAACATAATGAAACTCTAGAAAAGTTAGAGTAACACATAATGAAACTCTAGATAAGTTAGAGTAACACATAATGAAACTCTAGATAAGTTAGCGTAACAACATAATGAAACTCTAGATAAGTTAGCATAACAACATAATGAAACTCTAGATAAGTTAGAGTAACAACATAATGAAACTCTAGATAAGTTAGAGTAACACATAATGAAACTCTAGATAAGTTAGCGTAACAACATAATGAAACTCTAGATAAGTTAGCATAACAACATAATGAAACTCTAGATAAGTTAGAGTAACAACATAATGAAACTCTAGATAAGTTAGAGTAACACATAATGAAACTCTAGATAAGTTAGCGTAACAACATAATGAAACTCTAGATTAGTTGGAGTAACAACATAACGAATCTCTACCTGACAATCATATACCAACGGTCGTATTGCCCTCAACACCCGACAAGGTGTAAGAGAAATTGAATAATAAAGTGATATAACGAACACGAGTTTCAGATCGATGAAAACACGATCAGGGAGTGGTCATGTTTTTGAGAATGGAAGTTATCAAACACCAACTGCTGGCTTGATGACTGAAAAGGCTGCAAAAAATGATCGTGAAAACAAAACCAAATAAAGAAGATTCCCTACAAGTGAAACTGTCAAATAAGCATAAAGTAGCATAGAGCAGCTAAACTAATAGAAAGACAAGACAAACTACGACGTTTCGGCAAAAGCCTTCATCAGGTATAGCGAAATGTGGTAGTTTGTCTTGTCTATCTATTAGTTTAACTGCCCCATTCGATTTTATGTTTATTTTAAGTTCTTTGATGCTCAACTCATCTACTCTACCCAGGATAATATTTATATTGTATATGTTTGATAGTTGTGCTTATCTCCTTATATGCAAACAGGACATACTAATTACAACAAATCATATCACAACATAAAATCAAGACTAACTCTACAATTTAATTTTTGTCTAAACTTTTCCTCTTTCTTTTAAATTTCAAGTATTAATTTGAAAACGTCACACCTCACAGCTCATTCGCTCGTCATTGTGTTCCCAAAGTCTTCCGACAACTCCCCCCCTCCATCTCCCCCCCCCCTCCACCAAAAAATTACTTGAAGCAAACGATGCATTAAGATATGGGGATGTGACTTGAATAGAGCAGCGATAAGATGTCGGTTTGCCACAGTCAAGATCGATAGAGGCTAATTTGTTGATCTTCTAATTACCAGTAACTGTGTGATTACTGCCAGAGGCTAGGGCTGTGTCCTAATCAATATCTAATAAAACTTGTGGAAGAAATTATGGGGAGCGTACTACATGCTTGTACATGCGACCCAACTATGTGCTCGTTTGTGGGGAGATTACTACATGCTCGCACATGCGACCCAACTATGTGCTCGTTTATGGGGAGATTACTACATGCTCGCACATGCGACCCAACTATGTGCTCGTTTATGGGGAGCGTACTATATGCTTGTACATGTGACCCAACTATGTGCTCGTTTATAGGGAACGTACTACATGCTTGTACATTCGACCCAACTATGTGCTCGTTTAGGGAAACCTATAGTAGATGAGACTAATGAAACTTCTCATGGTACATTCAAATTAGGACTCCGGACTTTCTTATGAAGACAGTTGTCTGTTTCAGTGATTCGGTGGCCCCGTTGAGTTTATCTTCAGGGAGGTGGGTGTGGGCCACATTGTCCTCCTCAGGTCTGTGTGCTGAGGCAATCCTTTAGAACGTGTTTAGTTGTCATGTTATCCAGGGTACAGTGGCTTTGGCTACTATATAGTTCCTATTTTGAGTGTTTGATGAACCTGTGTTTTCTCATTCTGTTGTGGCTAGTGCGTAGGCAAGTGTGATGACTTGATCCCTCCTTGATAGTTGGAGGTATCCGTCCTTCTCGTTATACTTTGGATGTTCCTGTTTCCATTTTTCAAGGTACTGGCATTTGATGATGGATTTGGCTTCATCGCAGCAGATCAGATGGTCTCTTGTGGTAATCTCCATCCCTCTTTAGCTAATTTGTCTGCGCGTTCGTTTCCTTGTATATTACAGTGTGATGGTACCCACTGGATGACAACTCTCTGGAAGTCATTGCACAATTGGTCTAAGGTTGTTCTTAGGTTATCTACCTCGCTGCTCCTGGGAGTTTCCAGAGCTAGTTAGGACTGACAGTGCGTCGACCGTTAGACTAATGAAACAATCTTAAACCGTCTAATACTATTAATAAACATACTATAAGAAACAGGCTTAGAATGGTAAATACTCTTTATAAATGTTGTCTGTTGTTGTTGCAAAGATCATCATTACTGAACACAGAATGAATCCATAGGTGCTTCGATATCCCCGTCTAGAATCTTGAGAAATCCGAGGAGAATCCTGACCCACATGAACAAACTCCGTAGCATGGTGGGGGATCCACGGTGATTTTTTTCTCACAATATTGCCCCAGAATCGACCAAAGTTATAGCCTACTCTTTTCTACTTCAACTACCAAAGACCTTTAACTACCAATCGTTAGGTGCTGGACACTGCGAGACTTGCTGACGTGCGCGAGTTCGGGACCTCCTGTGTATCGCCGTTATCAGAAAGTTCTAGACATCGGATCTCACTACCCAATAGATCAGTGGTCACGAGGAAACCATGGATTATATTTTTCTTCTTTTTAAACAAACACCATTTCTGTGATGGGATTTGAACCCGGGTCCTTCCTTCCCTGAAGCCGACAGCGTACCTCTAGACCACCCAGGTTGACGTCGTACCTCTAGATAACCCAAGCCGACGTTGTACCTCTAGACCACCCAAGCTGACATTGTTCCTCTAGACCACCCAAGCCGACGTCGTACCTCTAGACCACCCAAGCCGACGTCGTACCTCTAGACCACCCAGGCCGACGTCGTACCTCTAGACCACCCAAGCCGACGTCGTACCTCTAGACCATCCAGGCCGACGTCGTACCTCTAGA
This sequence comes from Megaustenia siamemsis, assembly GCA_032433765.1. Classification (NCBI taxonomy): domain Eukaryota; kingdom Metazoa; phylum Mollusca; class Gastropoda; order Stylommatophora; family Ariophantidae; genus Megaustenia; species Megaustenia siamemsis. The sequence continues at coordinate 93,790,764 of JAVIAB010000125.1, read as the reverse complement.
CCACCCAAGCCGACTACGTACCTCTAGACCACCCAGGCCGACGTCGTACCTCTAGACCATCCAAGCCGACTACGTACCTCTAGACCACCCAGGCCGACGTCGTACCTCTAGACCACCCAAGCCGACTACGTACCTCTAGACCACCCAAGCCGACGTCGTACCTCTAGACCACCCAGGCCGACGTCGTACCTCTAGACCACCCAAGCCGACTACGTACCTCTAGACCACCCAGGCCGACGTCGTACCTCTAGACCACCCAAGCCGACTACGTACCTCTAGACCACCCAGGCCGACGTCGTACCTCTAGACCACCCAAGCCGACTACGTACCTCTAGACCACCCAAGCCGACTACGTACCTTGAGACCACCCAAGCCGACTACGTACCTCTAGACCACCCAAGCCGACTACGTACCTCTAGACCACCCAAGCCGACTACGTACCTCTAGACCACCCAAGCCGACTACGTACCTCTAGACCACCCAAGCCGACTACGTACCTCTAGACCACCCAAGCCGACTACGTACCTCTAGACCACCCAAGCCGACTACGTACCTCTAGACCACCCAAGCCGACTACGTACCTCTAGACCACCCAAGCCGACTACGTACCTCTAGACCACCCAAGTAGTAGGAGGTGGACACAATGCTCCTGGTTTTTTAGTTGACCAAAGAGAAGGAGGAAAGGAGAAAGATTTCCTCCTTCAAGTACAAGAGTTATATAGAGACTACGGCAAGCCGCGGCAAGCTGCGGCAAGCTGCGGCAAGCCAGAGTGATGTCATGATATATATGTATATATGAATAGGGGTTGTATAGTGCATGAAGGGGTGAGTCATGTATTGGACATCAGTTTTTCCCGCCAAAGTGACTTCCAATAGGAGCTAGTGTGTGTGTGTGTTGTCCGGCTATAGACCACGCCCACTCCGGAAGTGAAACTACCATATTAGGGAGTAGTGATACGTTAGTTATTTCATAGTTATGGTGAGTATATATACATATAATAGTAATAGTAATAGTTATTATATCTACGTTGACGTAAATGGGCCCCGTATTTAAGATAGGGACCATAAGTAGGTATATATACATACATATATTGGCAAATCTTGCTGGCGGTATTAACGAACAGTCATTTTCTCCTACCGTGGCAGCTCAATATCTCCCACCGTTGCCGCTCTCGCGTGAGTTTATTGATTATTGTCTCCAGCGAGCGCGAAACGCAACAAGTAGTTATGTAAAAAAAAAGGCGCGTACACGATTTAATATATGCATTCGACCAACGTCGGTCACTTAGTCAACCACAGTGTTAACACTGCTAGATAGGGTCCATATCTGTAAATTATTAACAGATTCCGTGAACACTCTCAACGTTTCTATTTAGCGAGCTGAGCCTGGAGAATACTCGCCCGCATCTAGGACAATTGTATTAATTACCAGCCAGCGTGTTCCTTTAGGCTACCTCTCCAAAAGAGAGAGGAAAAATATATATATAAACTAACTAGCTAGAATAACTCAAACCAATACGCTAAGTGGGAAGAGCGCTATGGATATTAGTGAGCAGAGTATTTTACAAAAAACCGACCGCAAGGTTAGCATGTCTTATCTTATTCTCTCTCCATCGCTTATTTTTTTAGGCTATTTTTAAGATACTCTAACTTTTTAATATTTCAAATTACTTTAGGTGACGTTTGCCGAAGAGTTGGTGACAATCCATCATTTGGATGATCTTACAGAGGATAGACGCTCAACGTGGATGCAGGTTGCCTGTGACAGGCACAGATTTGCGAGAAGAATACCAACAACGGCATTAGTTATAGAGCCTATTCTTCAACCGCCAACGTCAAAAGCAGGATAAATAGCGTCTCTTCCAAAACTCGAGAAGGAAACAAGCGCCATAATTAGAGATGTAATAAGTAAAACGAACAAAAACCGCAACTTCTAAAACTATCAAACGTGCGATAAACCTAATACCCAACAAGCCCATGCTGCAATTGACAAACTACCAGTCATACACAACGCGTTTTTTTTAAAATAATTTTTTCACCTAGCGAAAAACCTACGATCCTCCCTTTACGATTCTGACGTGAACGCTAGACTCGCGATATAACAGTTTGCAACCGATACCTCCAACTACACATCGTAGAAAAACTACAACATGGATATTCTCACACGGCGGATATTTTTCTATTAAAATGTTTCCAAAACATATATTAAAATATAAATTTAAAATGTTGGTTGTTATAAAGAAAAGAGCGTCTGTTTTTTTTTTTTGTGTGTGTTATACATTATTCTTATCAGGTTAATAAACTTTGTGGGAATCCATAGTGACTCACCAACTTCCAAACCATTCCTCTGTCTAAACTAGCAAATACCGTTTCGTAATCTTTGTTCAATTGTTATACGTAGAGTAGTTATGTGATCAGCACATGAGCTGTTCTTCCTAAAATACGTGCGCGTCTCTCAAATATTTCTCTGTGGCCTTTTTTTTAGTCTCTCCAGAATAAATCTACTTAATTTTTTTTTATTCATCCTGGCACTGATAGCAGCATAATTCCCATATAATATGTACACCCTTGTAAACTTCCTTTCTAATGGTAGTTGATCATATAACCTTCTTCCGTCCCCCCAAATTGTATCTAATAGATTATGTAACATCATGGTAGAGGTGTTAATACTCCGAAGGAATTTCATCTGGCCCTATGGCTTTACCATTTTTTAAAAATAACTTCTGCTGGTAGTATATCTTGAGGATGAGTTGAGCTGGGGCTGTTCCAAAAGTTCTTCAAAGTGCTATTTCCATCTCTCTAGGTGTTCCCTTATAGTACTAGGCTGATTTCCTGTCTTATCTCTAATAAAGGCAGCGATCTGTTTGCATTTTCCACACAAGTTTCTGTGTACGGTTGTACAGGGCTTTATAATTCCTTTTATTTGCTGCTTCCTCTGCCTCTTTAGCTAGATCATCTATATATTTCCTCTGGCCTCTTTTACTCTCTCCAGAATGATTCTGCGTAATATATTTCTTGGCACTGATAACAACGACCATGGAGCGTCATTCTGCTCTGTCTCTTGCTTTAAATGTGCACGTTGTCATCGGTTGATTTGTCCATCTTTTGATGTTACTCGTCCATGTTAGTCGTGGTCTGCCTCTCCCTCTTTTACTTTGTATTTTCCCCTCCATGATTACTTTTAGTAGACTGTTGTGTCTTTTAACATGGCTCAAAAACTGCATTTTTTAATTGTGCTTAGTAGTTCTCTTTTCATTGTTAGTTGTTTCAAGACTTCATCGTTGTTTTTCTTTCCTTCCATCCAATTCTACCTATTCTTCTATATACCACATATCAAAGGCTTCAGTTGTCTGTTCTGTTTTCTTGTCTAATGTCCCTGTTTATGCACCATTTAGGAACGTTGAGAAGACAACATTTTGCTATTCTTAGTTTTAGCCCTGATCTTATTTGCTTTGATGTTAGTATATTTTTCATGGTATTAACGTTATTTTTCACCATTCATATTCTTTTGCTTATTTCAGTTTACCTTTTCCATTACTGGTTATAGTATGTCCAAGGTAGTTGTAGCTCTGAACTATCTCCAGGTCTATTCCTTCAATTTTGATATATTCACTTGCTGGTTTGAATATTTTTTTTTGTTTATTGTCATAGTTTTACTTTCTTTTGATATTCATATCTAATCCATATTTATTATTTTTTGCTTGTCATGTTTAATTCATTAAGTAATGTTGTAGATCTTTATGATTTTCTGGTACTAATACAGTATCATCAGCATATTTTAGGTTAATGATCATCTCTCCATTAATGTTTAGGTATGGTATTTATGTGATGTTTTAAAGATTTTTTCTCGGTGTATATACTCCACAAGCATGGTAATAGGATGCATCCATGTTTACTCCTCTTTTTATAAAATAGGTATCGAGTTCTCTTTGTTATATTTTATTATCGCTGTTTGCCCGCAGTATAAATTAGTTATCTCAGTCATCCTTTAAAACTGAGAACTATTGATATGGTGATACGAGGGATCAACAACAATATATTTTCCTGACACCGTAATCTCTGATAAACTCACAGACAGCGTTACGAGTGACGTCGATAATTTTTTTGTTTTGTTTGGAAAAGTTGAGATAGTTTAACATCTGTTGAACGGTTTTTTTTATTCAATATTGGATATTCAGAGGAGACCAAAATCAAAACAGAATCCATAATTACCGAGCTAGGCGAAACACTGGATGTGCTGTTGGTGACACATATGAAAAAGATGATGGTGTTATTGTCGAAACACCATGATGGTTGAGTGAACATGTTGTTGACATGACAGATACTGTTGTCGTTAATTGTTCTGGCAACAGAGTTCTCTTTTGGTAATGAACATGCGAAGGATCGTAATGTCATGACAGACAGAGGTAGTTGAAACATAGTTTTTCTACGTAAGTCCACAAAGTGGTACAAACATGTAGCTAATGGTTCTGGTGTAAGTAATGTAAAGTTTGTGTTGAGAGATTTATCACTGCAAATGTTGCTAGTGATGTGACTGGTGTCTACATGTGACTGTTCCTATACACTATCGGAACTGTGTTGTGTGTGAGATATATCATCTGAACTTCAGTTTTGGATGTATCCTAGATATGTTGAAGCGAAGAGATTTTCCATCTTGCAGACACACCTGCAAATGATCATCTTCTCCACCAACGTTCATACACAAGGGAGGGGGCTGATAGGTCTGTAATTCGTGGAGATCTTTTTTATCACTTTTCCGAGTCAATGTATGGTATGTAGAGATCTCCTCCCAACCAGATGATTCCTGTCCTAAGTGTCAAATATGGTTAACGACCCTGAAAACACAGTCATCGAGGCTACGTTGTCAGCAAGCTTGAAGAAGGCAATTTCGAACTCTGACATTGTCAAATACCTGAACACGGGCCTTCACCCTCATTGTAATGTTTAAGTAAGGTTTCCTGGAATGAAAGTCGGCATCTAGGGATCTTCGCACCCAACATATCCTAAGCTGTGATTGAGCTCACAATGATGTTTTCCATCCTGTTGACGTGAAGATGATGAGCCTGTAAATCATGGGAGCCTTGTTGTCATCTCAATGGTCTAGGTATGGTATGTATAGCCCGCCTTCCTGCTAGATAATACCTGGCTTGAGTGTCAAATTTGGTTAACGAGCATGAAAAAGGACACGATGACGGAATCCTCGGGTGGGAGGAATATCATGATAAGACCATGATTAGCATGTACCATACCAACGGACGTAGACAATCAGCATCCCGACCACATTTGTCTGTCCACTGTGCAACATATCAGGTCAGTTGTTGCGTGTTTTCCATGCCAAAACACCAAAGTATCTACCAACACCTCATTTTTTTTTTGTCGAACACGAGCTCACCTTCCCTATACTTTGGTAGTTGTACCAAAGGATTGGGACTGACTGTCCTTTTTTTCATGATGTGCCAGTAAAACGTCGGTTGTTTCTTTCGACTGTTGACTAAGAGCTTTCTTTTTGTGGTGGACTCTTTTCAAAAACTCAGGGAAACGCTCTAATACTTCTGAAAAAGTTCACATCTATGACCTCTAATCGTCTTTTCAATCGGTTATCTGCTAATCATCGGTAAAACCACCAACCCATGTATACTTGAGTCTGACAGGCGATGCGCGAAAAATAAGAGGGAAGCAAGTGGGTATGGACACCGTACACATACAAGACAGGATAATTTGTGGCAAAACCAAGCTAGCCACAGGTCTGATGGTGACATCTATCAAATGATTTGTCACGAACCCACCACTTTTCAACAGCAACACTTTTAAAAGTAACAGGTGAGTCGACTAAGGTATAGATAGCACACTGCCCAACACAGACTTTTTTTAGTCTACTGTGAAGTTAGAGATAGTGGACACGATGTACCCGAACACCAAACTGAGTTTGCCCGAGTGTCAAGACAACGCTTTGAGAAGGAGTAATGGCTTACCAGACGAAGGCGACTCCATTTTGGGTCTCTCTGAGCAATCATATTGTCAACACATCTACAATAGTTGTAATAGTGGGTTCAGAATCTATAGCGAGGGTCCACAAAAGGCGGTGTTTCGGAAAACAATTTGATTGAAGTCTTGTTTTCAACCAACTCATAGATCAAGTTTTAAGGAAAGACATATACAGTGAGTTTTCACCAGCTGTTTATCCAGTTACCAACCGATTACACACAACATAACCCGCGTCACCGTGAAAAAAAAAAACAACTAAAAAGACACTCCATTCTTGGCGTAAAGCACAAATCAAAATACGACCAGCATACAAGGAACCCGTTCCAATCATGCTAACAGCTCATACATTTTCCCTTCACTTCGAATGTCCAGGGACGAACAGTAACAGATCTTTACAATACTTTTCTCCATTCCAAAATTTCTCCATGACCAACTTACAACACACGACCAGACCACTGACCATGTGTGACACAAACTGACCACTCACAGATAGCAAGGACTATCACATTTTTTCAAGTACTTAGCGAATAGTCGCTTTCAGAGTTGTGAGATCACGAGTTGCTTCCCGAACATTGCACTTGTGGAAAACTTGAAGTCTGATTTGAGAAAGCCTACAGGCCGGTGGTGAATCTTTTGTGTATGTTTTTTTTTCTGAGCGATGGAAATATGTAAGTTTATTTCTGAGGAAATTGTCGTTCAAAAATTTGTAGAAGTCTTTCTTGAATTTTGACGGTCACAAAGCTCGAGGTATGGTGTTTAGTCTAAACATAATCACTGAGAATGTTATAACACCAAAAGTACCCTTAGTCACATAAACAGAAGCGTGAAACAGAAATACCAGACGAGTTGTGTTAAAGCTTAAAGTTATTTTTTTTTTGCGTTAATGAACTATTACGACAACATGTTGTCGAAGATTAATCACGGATTGGTCTACCTACCCCGAAGTTAGAGATAGTGGACATGATGCGCGCGAACACCACACAGAACTTGTCAAATTCCTCAAAAATTGCTGTGAAAAAAAAAAAAGAGCACGGGTGAGCCAGACAAAGACGACTTCAAAATTGTATCTCTCCGATCAAAGATATTGTGAACACACCCACAACACTTGCACAAGTTGATTCAGAAACTATCGCGAGCACCCACGAAATACGGGTGAGTCGAAAAAAGTACGAGCCATATTACGATCACCAACCAATTCAACCATTCCAACAAAACTAGCATCTGTCATTTTCCCGTTACAACCGAATGTCTGGTGACGAATCGCAAACATATATTTACAACACCGCTAGTCCAGCGTCATTACCGAACAACAAGTGTCCTTCAACCAAGAAAAAATTTCTCATTTGACCATGTTGATGTCGCATGTAACCACCACACGACGACGATGAGACATCAACATGGTCAAATGAGAAATTTTTTCTTGGTTGAAGGACACTTGTTGTTCGGTAATGACGCTGGACTAGCGGTGTTGTAAATATATGTTTGCGATTCGTCACCAGACATTCGGTTGTAACGGGAAAATGACAGATGCTAGTTTTGTTGGAATGGTTGAATTGGTTGGTGATCGTAATATGGCTCGTACTTTTTTCGACTCACCCGTATTTCGTGGGTGCTCGCGATAGTTTCTGAATCAACTTGTGCAAGTGTTGTGGGTGTGTTCACAATATCTTTGATCGGAGAGATACAATTTTGAAGTCGTCTTTGTCTGGCTCACCCGTGCTCTTTTTTTTTTTTCACAGCAATTTTTGAGGAATTTGACAAGTTCTGTGTGGTGTTCGCGCGCATCATGTCCACTATCTCTAACTTCGGGGTAGGTAGACCAATCCGTGATTAATCTTCGACAACATGTTGTCGTAATAGTTCATTAACGCAAAAAAAAAATAACTTTAAGCTTTAACACAACTCGTCTGGTATTTCTGTTTCACGCTTCTGTTTATGTGACTAAGGGTACTTTTGGTGTTATAACATTCTCAGTGATTATGTTTAGACTAAACACCATACCTCGAGCTTTGTGACCGTCAAAATTCAAGAAAGACTTCTACAAATTTTTGAACGACAATTTCCTCAGAAATAAACTTACATATTTCCATCGCTCAGAAAAAAAAAACATACACAAAAGATTCACCACCGGCCTGTAGGCTTTCTCAAATCAGACTTCAAGTTTTCCACAAGTGCAATGTTCGGGAAGCAACTCGTGATCTCACAACTCTGAAAGCGACTATTCGCTAAGTACTTGAAAAAATGTGATAGTCCTTGCTATCTGTGAGTGGTCAGTTTGTGTCACACATGGTCAGTGGTCTGGTCGTGTGTTGTAAGTTGGTCATGGAGAAATTTTGGAATGGAGAAAAGTATTGTAAAGATCTGTTACTGTTCGTCCCTGGACATTCGAAGTGAAGGGAAAATGTATGAGCTGTTAGCATGATTGGAACGGGTTCCTTGTATGCTGGTCGTATTTTGATTTGTGCTTTACGCCAAGAATGGAGTGTCTTTTTAGTTGTTTTTTTTTTCACGGTGACGCGGGTTATGTTGTGTGTAATCGGTTGGTAACTGGATAAACAGCTGGTGAAAACTCACTGTATATGTCTTTCCTTAAAACTTGATCTATGAGTTGGTTGAAAACAAGACTTCAATCAAATTGTTTTCCGAAACACCGCCTTTTGTGGACCCTCGCTATAGATTCTGAACCCACTATTACAACTATTGTAGATGTGTTGACAATATGATTGCTCAGAGAGACCCAAAATGGAGTCGCCTTCGTCTGGTAAGCCATTACTCCTTCTCAAAGCGTTGTCTTGACACTCGGGCAAACTCAGTTTGGTGTTCGGGTACATCGTGTCCACTATCTCTAACTTCACAGTAGACTAAAAAAAGTCTGTGTTGGGCAGTGTGCTATCTATACCTTAGTCGACTCACCTGTTACTTTTAAAAGTGTTGCTGTTGAAAAGTGGTGGGTTCGTGACAAATCATTTGATAGATGTCACCATCAGACCTGTGGCTAGCTTGGTTTTGCCACAAATTATCCTGTCTTGTATGTGTATGGTGTCCATACCCACTTGCTTCCCTCTTATTTTTCGCGCATCGCCTGTCAGACTCAAGTATACATGGGTTGGTGGTTTTACCGATGATTAGCAGATAACCGATTGAAAAGACGATTAGAGGTCATAGATGTGAACTTTTTCAGAAGTATTAGAGCGTTTCCCTGAGTTTTTGAAAAGAGTCCACCACAAAAAGAAAGCTCTTAGTCAACAGTCGAAAGAAACAACCGACGTTTTACTGGCACATCATGAAAAAAAAGGACAGTCAGTCCCAATCCTTTGGTACAACTACCAAAGTATAGGGAAGGTGAGCTCGTGTTCGACAAAAAAAAATGAGGTGTTGGTAGATACTTTGGTGTTTTGGCATGGAAAACACGCAACAACTGACCTGATATGTTGCACAGTGGACAGACAAATGTGGTCGGGATGCTGATTGTCTACGTCCGTTGGTATGGTACATGCTAATCATGGTCTTATCATGATATTCCTCCCACCCGAGGATTCCGTCATCGTGTCCTTTTTCATGCTCGTTAACCAAATTTGACACTCAAGCCAGGTATTATCTAGCAGGAAGGCGGGCTATACATACCATACCTAGACCATTGAGATGACAACAAGGCTCCCATGATTTACAGGCTCATCATCTTCACGTCAACAGGATGGAAAACATCATTGTGAGCTCAATCACAGCTTAGGATATGTTGGGTGCGAAGATCCCTAGATGCCGACTTTCATTCCAGGAAACCTTACTTAAACATTACAATGAGGGTGAAGGCCCGTGTTCAGGTATTTGACAATGTCAGAGTTCGAAATTGCCTTCTTCAAGCTTGCTGACAACGTAGCCTCGATGACTGTGTTTTCAGGGTCGTTAACCATATTTGACACTTAGGACAGGAATCATCTGGTTGGGAGGAGATCTCTACATACCATACATTGACTCGGAAAAGTGATAAAAAAGATCTCCACGAATTACAGACCTATCAGCCCCCTCCCTTGTGTATGAACGTTGGTGGAGAAGATGATCATTTGCAGGTGTGTCTGCAAGATGGAAAATCTCTTCGCTTCAACATATCTAGGATACATCCAAAACTGAAGTTCAGATGATATATCTCACACACAACACAGTTCCGATAGTGTATAGGAACAGTCACATGTAGACACCAGTCACATCACTAGCAACATTTGCAGTGATAAATCTCTCAACACAAACTTTACATTACTTACACCAGAACCATTAGCTACATGTTTGTACCACTTTGTGGACTTACGTAGAAAAACTATGTTTCAACTACCTCTGTCTGTCATGACATTACGATCCTTCGCATGTTCATTACCAAAAGAGAACTCTGTTGCCAGAACAATTAACGACAACAGTATCTGTCATGTCAACAACATGTTCACTCAACCATCATGGTGTTTCGACAATAACACCATCATCTTTTTCATATGTGTCACCAACAGCACATCCAGTGTTTCGCCTAGCTCGGTAATTATGGATTCTGTTTTGATTTTGGTCTCCTCTGAATATCCAATATTGAATAAAAAAACCGTTCAACAGATGTTAAACTATCTCAACTTTTCCAAACAAAACAAAAAAATTATCGACGTCACTCGTAACGCTGTCTGTGAGTTTATCAGAGATTACGGTGTCAGGAAAATATATTGTTGTTGATCCCTCGTATCACCATATCAATAGTTCTCAGTTTTAAAGGATGACTGAGATAACTAATTTATACTGCGGGCAAACAGCGATAATAAAATATAACAAAGAGAACTCGATACCTATTTTATAAAAAGAGGAGTAAACATGGATGCATCCTATTACCATGCTTGTGGAGTATATACACCGAGAAAAAATCTTTAAAACATCACATAAATACCATACCTAAACATTAATGGAGAGATGATCATTAACCTAAAATATGCTGATGATACTGTATTAGTACCAGAAAATCATAAAGATCTACAACATTACTTAATGAATTAAACATGACAAGCAAAAAATAATAAATATGGATTAGATATGAATATCAAAAGAAAGTAAAACTATGACAATAAACAAAAAAAAATATTCAAACCAGCAAGTGAATATATCAAAATTGAAGGAATAGACCTGGAGATAGTTCAGAGCTACAACTACCTTGGACATACTATAACCAGTAATGGAAAAGGTAAACTGAAATAAGCAAAAGAATATGAATGGTGAAAAATAACGTTAATACCATGAAAAATATACTAACATCAAAGCAAATAAGATCAGGGCTAAAACTAAGAATAGCAAAATGTTGTCTTCTCAACGTTCCTAAATGGTGCATAAACAGGGACATTAGACAAGAAAACAGAACAGACAACTGAAGCCTTTGATATGTGGTATATAGAAGAATAGGTAGAATTGGATGGAAGGAAAAGAAAAACAACGATGAAGTCTTGAAACAACTAACAATGAAAAGAGAACTACTAAGCACAATTAAAAAATGCAGTTTTTGAGCCATGTTAAAAGACACAACAGTCTACTAAAAGTAATCATGGAGGGGAAAATACAAAGTAAAAGAGGGAGAGGCAGACCACGACTAACATGGACGAGTAACATCAAAAGATGGACAAATCAACCGATGACAACGTGCACATTTAAAGCAAGAGACAGAGCAGAATGACGCTCCATGGTCGTTGTTATCAGTGCCAAGAAATATATTACGCAGAATCATTCTGGAGAGAGTAAAAGAGGCCAGAGGAAATATATAGATGATCTAGCTAAAGAGGCAGAGGAAGCAGCAAATAAAAGGAATTATAAAGCCCTGTACAACCGTACACAGAAACTTGTGTGGAAAATGCAAACAGATCGCTGCCTTTATTAGAGATAAGACAGGAAATCAGCCTAGTACTATAAGGGAACACCTAGAGAGATGGAAATAGCACTTTGAAGAACTTTTGGAACAGCCCCAGCTCAACTCATCCTCAAGATATACTACCAGCAGAAGTTATTTTTAAAAAATGGTAAAGCCATAGGGCCAGATGAAATTCCTTCGGAGTATTAACACCTCTACCATGATGTTACATAATCTATTAGATACAATTTGGGGGGACGGAAGAAGGTTATATGATCAACTACCATTAGAAAGGAAGTTTACAAGGGTGTACATATTATATGGGAATTATGCTGCTATCAGTGCCAGGATGAATAAAAAAAAATTAAGTAGATTTATTCTGGAGAGACTAAAAAAAAGGCCACAGAGAAATATTTGAGAGACGCGCACGTATTTTAGGAAGAACAGCTCATGTGCTGATCACATAACTACTCTACGTATAACAATTGAACAAAGATTACGAAACGGTATTTGCTAGTTTAGACAGAGGAATGGTTTGGAAGTTGGTGAGTCACTATGGATTCCCACAAAGTTTATTAACCTGATAAGAATAATGTATAACACACACAAAAAAAAAAAAAACAGACGCTCTTTTCTTTATAACAACCAACATTTTAAATTTATATTTTAATATATGTTTTGGAAACATTTTAATAGAAAAATATCCGCCGTGTGAGAATATCCATGTTGTAGTTTTTCTACGATGTGTAGTTGGAGGTATCGGTTGCAAACTGTTATATCGCGAGTCTAGCGTTCACGTCAGAATCGTAAAGGGAGGATCGTAGGTTTTTCGCTAGGTGAAAAAATTATTTAAAAAAAAACGCGTTGTGTATGACTGGTAGTTTGTCAATTGCAGCATGGGCTTGTTGGGTATTAGGTTTATCGCACGTTTGATAGTTTTAGAAGTTGCGGTTTTTGTTCGTTTTACTTATTACATCTCTAATTATGGCGCTTGTTTCCTTCTCGAGTTTTGGAAGAGACGCTATTTATCCTGCTTTTGACGTTGGCGGTTGAAGAATAGGCTCTATAACTAATGCCGTTGTTGGTATTCTTCTCGCAAATCTGTGCCTGTCACAGGCAACCTGCATCCACGTTGAGCGTCTATCCTCTGTAAGATCATCCAAATGATGGATTGTCACCAACTCTTCGGCAAACGTCACCTAAAGTAATTTGAAATATTAAAAAGTTAGAGTATCTTAAAAATAGCCTAAAAAAAATAAGCGATGGAGAGAGAATAAGATAAGACATGCTAACCTTGCGGTCGGTTTTTTGTAAAATACTCTGCTCACTAATATCCATAGCGCTCTTCCCACTTAGCGTATTGGTTTGAGTTATTCTAGCTAGTTAGTTTATATATATATTTTTCCTCTCTCTTTTGGAGAGGTAGCCTAAAGGAACACGCTGGCTGGTAATTAATACAATTGTCCTAGATGCGGGCGAGTATTCTCCAGGCTCAGCTCGCTAAATAGAAACGTTGAGAGTGTTCACGGAATCTGTTAATAATTTACAGATATGGACCCTATCTAGCAGTGTTAACACTGTGGTTGACTAAGTGACCGACGTTGGTCGAATGCATATATTAAATCGTGTACGCGCCTTTTTTTTTACATAACTACTTGTTGCGTTTCGCGCTCGCTGGAGACAATAATCAATAAACTCACGCGAGAGCGGCAACGGTGGGAGATATTGAGCTGCCACGGTAGGAGAAAATGACTGTTCGTTAATACCGCCAGCAAGATTTGCCAATATATGTATGTATATATACCTACTTATGGTCCCTATCTTAAATACGGGGCCCATTTACGTCAACGTAGATATAATAACTATTACTATTACTATTATATGTATATATACTCACCATAACTATGAAATAACTAACGTATCACTACTCCCTAATATGGTAGTTTCACTTCCGGAGTGGGCGTGGTCTATAGCCGGACAACACACACACACACTAGCTCCTATTGGAAGTCACTTTGGCGGGAAAAACTGATGTCCAATACATGACTCACCCCTTCATGCACTATACAACCCCTATTCATATATACATATATATCATGACATCACTCTGGCTTGCCGCAGCTTGCCGCAGCTTGCCGCGGCTTGCCGTAGTCTCTATATAACTCTTGTACTTGAAGGAGGAAATCTTTCTCCTTTCCTTCTTCTCTTTGGTCAACTAAAAAACCAGGAGCATTGTGTCCACCTCCTACTACTCACCCAGGCCGACTACGTACCTCTAGACCACCCAAGCCGACTACGTACCTCTAGACCACCCAGGCCGACGTCGTACCTCTAGACCATCCAAGCTGACATTGTACCTCTACACCACCCAAGCCGACTACGTACCTCTAGACCACCCAAGCCGACGTCGTACCTCTAGACCATCCAAGCTGACATTGTACCTCTAGACCACCCAAGCCGACTACGTACCTCTAGACCACCCAGGTCGACGTCGTACCTCTAGACCACCCAAGCCGACTACGTACCTCTAGACCACCCAGGCCGACGTCGTACCTCTAGACAACCCAAGCTGACATTGTTCCTCTAGACCACCCAAGCCGACTACGTACCTCTAGACCACCCAAGCTGACATTGTTCCTCTAGACCACCCAAGCCGACTACGTACCTCTAGACCACCCAAGCCGACGTCGTACCTCTAGACCATCCAAGCTGACATTGTACCTCTAGACCACTCAAGCCGACTACGTACCTCTAGACCACCCAAGCCGACTACGTACCTCTAGACCACCCAAGCCGACTACGTACCTCTAGACCACCCAAGCCGACTACGTACCTCTAGACCACCCAAGCCGACGTCGTACCTCTAGACCACCCAGGTCGACGTCGTACCTCTAGACCACCCAAGCCGACGTCGTACCTCTAGACCACCCAAGCCGACTACGTACCTCTAGACCACCCAAGCCGACTACGTACCTCTAGACCACCCAAGCCGACTACGTACCTCTAGACCACCCAAGCCGACTACGTACCTCTAGACCACCCAAGCCGACGTCGTACCTCTAGACCACCCAGGCCGACGTCGTACCTCTAGACCACCCAAGCCGACTACGTACCTCTAGACCACCCAAGCCGACTACGTACCTCTAGACCACCCAAGCCGACTACGTACCTCTAGACCACCCAAGCCGACTACGTACCTCTAGACCACCCAGGCCGACTACGTACCTCTAGACCACCCAGGCCGACGTCGTACCTCTAGACCACCCAGGTCGACGTCGTACCTCTAGACCACCCAGGTCGACGTCGTACCTCTAGACCACCCAGGTCGACGTCGTACCTCTAGACCACCCAGGTCGACGTCGTACCTCTACACCACCCAGGTCGACGTCGTACCTCTAGACCACCCAGGTCGACGTCGTACCTCTACACCACCCAGGTCGACGTCGTACCTCTAGACCACCCAGGTCGACGTCGTACCTCTAGACCACGCAGGTCGACGTCGTACCTCTACACCACCCAGGTCGACGTCGTACCTCTAGGCCACCCAGGTCGACGTCGTACCTCTACACCACCCAGGTCGACGTCGTACCTCTACACCACCCAGCTCGACGTCGTACCTCTACACCACCCAGGTCGACGTCGTACCTCTAGACCACCCAGGCCGACGTCGTACCTCTAGACCACCCAGGCCGACGTCGTACCTCTACACCACCCAGGCCGACGTCGTACCTCTAGACCACCCAGGCCGACGTCGTACCTCTACACCACCCAGGTCGACGTCGTACCTCTAGACCACCCAGGCCGACGTCGTACCTCTAGACCACCCAGGCCGACGTCGTACCTCTAGACCACCCAGGCCGACGTCGTACCTCTACACCACCCAGGTCGACGTCGTACCTCTAGACCACCCAGGCCGACGTCGTACCTCTAGACCACCCAGGCCGACGTCGTACCTCTAGACCACCCAGGCCGACGTCGTACCTATAGACCACCCAGGCCGACGTCGTACCTCTAGACCACCCAAGCCGACGTCGTACCTCTAGACCACCCAGGCCGACGTCGTACCTCTACACCACCCAGGTCGACGTCGTACCTCTAGACCACCCAGGCCGACGTCGTACCTCTAGACCACCCAAGCCGACGTCGTACCTCTAGACCACCCAAGCCGACGTCGTCCCTCTAGACCACCCAAGTCGACGTCGTACCTCTAGACCACCCAAGCCGACGTCGTACCTCTAGACCACCCAGGTCGACGTCGTACCTCTAGACCACCCAAGCCGACGTCGTACCTCTAGACCACCCAGGCCGACGTCGTACCTCTAGACCACCCAGCCCCCACTCTTGATAAATATGCTACTGAAGGGTAGTCACAGACTGACAAATTCCATCGATAAATATTCAATAAGAAACACAAACATCAGAGCAGCAAATTCTAAAGATAAACATGAAATAATATTACACTCAAAATAGCAGTAAAGACAAAAATGGATAATAACACGCAACACGAACTTAGTAAATTAAAATATTAAATATAAATATATATATATAATAAAAATTTAATTTTAGAAACGTGTGTTTTACATATGGAAAATGTGTGTACATATGAGATGTGAAATATTTGTAGATTGTCTAACACATACAAGTTACGTGCCCATATACGAGAAGTTTCTAAATTTTGGCAAACAATATTCCCATTCTTATCTGAACCCCAAAAAAATATTTCCAAAAAATGAGGAAAATACTATGCAATCCATTTTTGACAATAGAAACAAGAAAGAGAGTTCTTAAATGTTGTGTAGAGCCAGACTTAACATATGGATGCGAATCATGGACAATAGGACAACAGACAAGAAAATCACTGGAGTCTGTAGAAATGTGGTTTTATAGAAGAATGTTGAGAGAACCATGGACAGCTAAGAAGGGTAATGAAAATGTTCTGAGAGAGGTCAAAGCAAAAAGACAGCTCATTTTCAATATTAGGAAGAAACAATCATAATTTTTTGGCCATGTAATGATAAGAGAACAACTGGAGTATATTGTGATAGCTGGGAAAGTTGAGGGACGAAAAGATAGAGGGAAGCAAAAAGAAAAAATAGCAGACAGCTTAAGAGAATGGCTTGGCAGATGGTCCACAACAGAAATGATAAATAACTGTCGAGATTGAAAGTTGTGGAGAGACATGATCACCAATGCCAGCGGGCGCGGCACTTGATTATGGTGATCTGAACCCCCTCTTCACAGACTCATCAGCACATTCGTGTCACGTGTTGTCTAAAGTTAGCCAACATTCTGTTGTGCTCGTGATTAGGAATTGTTCTTTTACCTTTGCTATTTACAAGTAGAACAACGCCTATGAAAATAATGAATTCTGTGACAGATTTTGGTGGCAACACGCAGGTTTTCATGTCCGTAGATCAATTTTAGATTCTTAAGAACTTGTTCGTCTTGGGACAAGACACCGGTCTCAAGACAGAGAGGCTGCACCAGTTGGGATTTTTATTTGTGATTTCTTTCTGCGGTCACCACCCCTGGTCTCAGCAGTGAGGCCCGGCTTGAAACGTCAATACCTCATCGACAGAAAAAAAAAAATGAATACCCCCGAAGATGGAGTTATCTGCCTGTGCGGCGAGCGACCCCTCGGCGCACGGCTGCTATGGAAAGACGGATCAACCGGCAAAATTCAGTTTCTAGTCTCTAGGGACTTCGCCTGAGGTGAAAGCTGACGAACGCAAAAAAGGGAAAAAAACTTGAGTATAATTTACTAGTTCCACCACGCAGAGAAACAATTATGTTTTTTAGTTGTACCACTAGTAAAGAAACAATTCTGTTTTTTAGTTGTACCACTAGTAAAGAAACAATTCTGTTTACTAGTTCCACCACGCAGAGAAACAATTCTGTTTATTAGTTCCATCAGATAAAGAAATAATTCTGTTTATTAGTTCCACCACGCAGAGAAACAATTCTGTTTATTAGTTCCACAAGATAAAGAAACAATTCTGTTTATTAGTTCCACCAGATAAAGAAATAATTCTGTTTATTAGTTCCACCAGATAAAGAAACAATTCTGTTTATTAGTTCCACCAGATAAAGAAACAATTATGTTTATTAGTTCCACCAGATAAAGAAATAATTCTGTTTATTAGTTCCACCAGATACAGAAATAATTCTGTTTATTAGTTCCACCACGCAGAGAAACAATTCTGTTTATTAGTTCCACCAGATAAAGAAATAATTCTGTTTATTAGTTCCACCAGATACAGAAATAATTCTGTTTATTAGTTCCACCACGCAGAGAAACAATTCTGTTTATTAGCTCCACCAGATAAAGAAACAATTCTGTTTATTAGCTCCACCAGATAAAGAAACAATTCTGTTTATTAGTTCCACCAGATAAAGAAATAATTATGTTTATTAGTTCTACCACGCACAGAAACAATTCTGTTTGTTAGTTCCACCAGATAAAGAAACAGTTCTGTTTATTAGTTCAACCACATAAATAAACAGTTATGTTTAGTGATGCCACCACACAGGGATACAGTTCTGTATGAGCGCTATTACTGTCTAATTCACCAGCTTTTTATCAGTCTCAACATGTACAAGGATGAGCTTCTAAGTTCAACTTGACTTGATCCATCCTACAGGTAATTACCACCGTTTCCAGTCTGAAATGAAATCCTTGCAACACATCAGCAGTGAATGTGTCAACATTATCTTATCATTGGTCTGTAGCTTCCAAGATTGTCAAAAACAGCATTTCTTCTTTTCCTTCTTCTTCTACTTCTTTTTTTTCCTTCTTCTTCTTCACCTTCATTCTATAACCCCGAAGATCTTTTTGGAAGAGAATTTGTAAACTTTCTCCATTTCTCTCTATCTTCAGTCATTCTTTGGACTGTGAAATCGAAGCCTGTCCATTCTTTGATGCTATCTTCCCATCTCTTTCTCTGTCTACCACTCATTCTCGCTCCTTTCAGATTTCCATGAGTATTTACTTCTTCCAAGCGAGACATATCGTTCACTCTCAATGATTTCTGTGGTAATATACCATGCACATCACGGAAAGTAATTTCACAATAATTAATTACCTTCCAGCGTATTCGACTTGTTTGCTGCTGATAGCCTTGCAGCAGTCTCTCCGGCACTCCAGCCATTTTGACATGAAATCCTGAACGCTTACATTATTATTCTGGATTTTCGTCAGAGTGATCCTACCTGCCAGTTGTAAAGCAGCCTACTTATTGTGGAGTTTTCTTTGCGAGACACGAGGCGCGCATCCTCAGTCTAGCTTCTAAAGTGTAGCTGTAGAGTATAGCAGATCGCAACTGACATTACACAAAAATACCGTGAAAACTACATACTATAGTCCGTTCAGATATTCATAATCACACCTGAATTAGCTTTGCGTGATAACCGCTTGTTAATTTTGTTTCAAAATTTGCATGCAATCTTAGAATATTGATGACGCAAAGATTTTGGTATTTTTTATTCCGTAAACACAACAGATTTTGCACATCAGCGAATTCCTTTGAACTTTTATGACGATATCACACAAGTTGATTCAAATTTTAGAGTTTACAGTAATCGTGTTAAATTGTCCAGTTTACCGCAATTCTTGTCAGAGGCGTATCTATATAGTGCTTAATTGTGGGTGTTGTTCGTTATGTGTATTTGCAAACATGAATTAAATTGGTTACAATTAGTCTTGTCCTTCGGTCACCATTAGACCCCAGGACGTCCTAACTACAGCTGAAATTGAATTCATATTAATTTTAATCATTCCGAATCTGACGATTCCAAGAGGTTGATATTCATTACTGGCTGGACAAATAGTAATCCATCTCGTTTCCAATACTCATCTTCCACCCGCAACTCATGTTCAACACACTTCTTTTGCATAGTTATAAATTTGCATTTCAAACTGATTGTAATTTAGATATAAATGTTGGTATTTAAAGTCCACAAATTGTCTACTGAGTCTTCACAAAATTAATAAAGATACGCCTTCCCTTCGGTAATTAATGCCCAGGCCGTGGTGCGTCGTTCAATAACAATTCAGTTTTGTGCACGGGATTTTCCTGAAGTTAGTGTTTCTGCAATAGCCAAACTATTTTACGTCAACGACCGCACCAAATTAATGTATATATCCTAAAATGGTGTCAAATTCGAACAGGGTGAATTTAATATAGCCTAAAGAAGAAAACTTTTAAACTAGATCAAATTTCTCAGAGCAAAAAATATTTCTATAACGTCATCAATATTCTAAGATTCCATGCAAAATGTGAAACCAAAATAACAAGCGGTTATCACGCAAAACTAATTCAGGTGTGATTATGAATTTCTGAACGGACTATAGAAAGAATACCGTGCGATTCATTATCACGTAAAGCATTTATTAAAAGAGGAGAAGGGAGAAAAGCAAGAGGCAGACCCAGAATAAGATGTACAGACAACATCAAGGAAACGCTACAACGGCATCAATTGACAATGAGTGAAACCGCCAAATGGGCGAGAAACTTGAGCTTTGTATCTCCCTCGACACCAGACTGGGTACAAGAGGAAGTGAAGAAAAAGAGAAAAATACAAATACATTTCTTATTAAAAACGTAAAGTAAAAAATACGTAAGGTCACCTTTGTCTATGTCCCAGGACATGCTGGAGTACGGGAAATGAAAGAGCAGACAGGCTGGCTAGCTGCGCTATTGTTGAGGACGGTCAACCAATGGATCGGGCGGACATCATCAATGCCCTCCGGGAAGTGGAAAGGACACAGGACTTCGACAACCTTGAGTCCACGTCACTCCTTCGAATGAAAGAGATGGGAGTTAAGATGGGACCAGCCAGAAACGAGAAACTTAGTGGGCGTGTAAGAAGACTTATCAACCAACACAGAACTGGAGTCGTCAGTCGCTGGACACTGCGAGACTTGCTGAGGAGGGGATCTGAGAAAACTATGGACGTGTTCGCAGTGCAATGATGATGACCCGATAATAGCTCAATAATAACTTTGGGCATATTCACAATCGAGGGGAAAAAAATGATTGATCCAGGTTTGAAGAATTTAACATATTCAGGCAGTGCTCGTAGCTAAACGTTAGTGGCGTAGTGGTTGCACCTTGGGTTGGCGATCTTAAGGTTAGTGGCGTAGTGGTAACACGTTGGTGTGGCGATCTAAACGTTAGTGGCGTAATGGTAGCACCTTGGGTTGGCGATCTAAACGTTAGTGGCGTAATGGTAGCACCTTGGGTTGGCGATCTAAACGTTAGTGGCGTTGTGGTAACACGTTGGGTTGGCGATCTAAACGTTAGTGGCGTAATGGTAGCACCTTGGGTTGGCGATCTAAACGTTAGTGGCGTAGTGGTAGCACCTTGGGTTGGCGATCTTAACGTTAGTGGCGTAGTGGTAACACCTTGGTGTGGCGATCTAAACGTTAGTGGCGTAATGGTCGCACCTTGGGTTGGCAATCTAAACGTTAGTGGCGTAGTGGTAACACGTTGGGTTGGCGATCTAAACGTTAGTGGCGTAATGGTAGCACCTTGGGTTGGCGATCTAAACGTTAGTGGCGTAATGGTAGCACCTTGGGTTGGCGATCTAAACGTTAGTGGCGTAGTGGTAACACGTTGGGTTGGCGATCTAAACGTTAGTGGCGTAGTGGTAACACCTTGGGTTGGCGATCTAAACGTTAGTGGCGTAGTGTTCGCACCTTGGGTTGGCGATCTAAACGTTAGTGGCGTAGTGGTAACACTTTGGTGTGGCGATCTAAACGTTAGTGGCGTAGTGTTCGCACCTTGGGTTGGCGATCTAAACGTTAGTGGCGTAGTGGTAACACGTTGGTGTGGCGACCTAAACGTTAGTGGCGTAGTGGTAACACGTTGGTGTGGCGATCTAAACGTTAGTGGCGTAATGGTAACACGTTGGTGTGGCGACCTAAACGTTAGTGACGTAGTGGTAACACGTTGGTGTGGCGACCTAAACGTTAGTGGCGTAGTGGTAACACGTTGGTGTGGCGACCTAAACGTTAGTGGCGTAATGGTAACACGTTGGTGTGGCGACCTAAACGTTAGTGACGTAGTGGTAACACGTTGGTGTGGCGACCTAAACGTTAGTGGCGTAGTGGTAACACGTTGGTGTGGCGATCTAAACGTTAGTGGCGTAGTGGTAACACGTTGGTGTGGCGACCTAAACGTTAGTGGCGTAGTGGTAACACGTTGGTGTGGCGATCTAAACGTTAGTGGCGTAGTGGTAACACGTTGGTGTGGCGACCTAAACGTTAGTGGCGTAATGGTAGCACCTTGTGTTGGCGATCTTAACGTTAGTGGCGTAGTGGTAACACGTTGGTGTGGCGACCTAAACGTTAGTGGCGTAGTGGTAACACGTTGGTGTGGCGATCTAAACGTTAGTGACGTAGTGGTAACACGTTGGTGTGGCGATCTAAACGTTAGTGACGTAGTGGTAACACGTTGGTGTGGCGATCTAAACGTTAGTGGCGTAATGGTAGCACCTTGTGTTGGCGATCTTAACGTTAGTGGCGTAATGGTAGCACCTTGTGTTGGCGATCTTAACGTTAGTGGCGTAGTGGTTGCACGTTGGGTTGGCGATCTAAACGTTAGTGGCGTAATAGTAGCACCTTGTGTTGGCGACCTAAACGTTAGTGGCGTAGTGGTAACACGTTGGTGTGGCGACCTAAACGTTAGTGGCGTAGTGGTAACACGTTGGTGTGGCGACCTAAACGTTAGTGGCGTAGTGGTAACACGTTGGTGTGGCGATCTAAACGTTAGTGACGTAGTGGTAACACGTTGGTGTGGCGATCTAAACGTTAGTGACGTAGTGGTAACACGTTGGTGTGGCGATCCAAACGTTAGTGGCGTAGTGGTTGCACGTTGGGTTGGCGATCTAAACGTTAGTGACGTAGTGGTAACACGTTGGTGTGGCGATCTAAACGTTAGTGGCGTAATGGTAGCACCTTGTGTTGGCGATCTTAACGTTAGTGGCGTAATGGTAGCACCTTGTGTTGGCGATCTTAACGTTAGTGGCGTAGTGGTTGCACGTTGGGTTGGCGATCTAAACGTTAGTGGCGTAATGGTAGCACCTTGTGTTGGCAATCTTAACGTTAGTGGCGTAATGGTAGCACCTTGTGTTGGCGATCTTAACGTTAGTGGCGTAGTGGTAACACGTTGGTGTGGCGATCTAAACGTTAGTGACGTAGTGGTAACACGTTGGTGTGGCGATCTAAACGTTAGTGGCGTAGTGGTTGCACGTTGGGTTGGCGATCTAAACGTTAGTGACGTAGTGGTAACACGTTGGTGTGGCGATCTAAACGTTAGTGGCGTAGTGGTTGCACGTTGGGTTGGCGATCTAAACGTTAGTGGCGTAGTGGTTGCACGTTGGTGTGGCGATCTAAACGTTAGTGGCGTAGTGGTTGCACGTTGGTGTGGCGATCTAAACGTTAGTGGCGTAGTGGTAACACGTTGGTGTGGCGATCTAAACGTTAGTGGCGTAGTGGTTGCACGTTGGTGTGGCGATCTAAACGTTAGTGGCGTAGTGGTTGCACGTTGGGTTGGCGATCTAAACGTTAGTGGCGTAGTGGCAACACGTTGGGTTGGCGATCTAAACGTTAGTGGCGTAGTGGCAACACGTTGGGTTGGCGATCTAAACGTTAGTGGCGTAGTGGCAACACGTTGGGTTGGCGATCTAAACGTTAGTGGCGTAATGGTAGCACCTTGTGTTGGCGATCTTAACGTTAGTGGCGTAGTGGTAACACGTTGGTGTGGCGACCTAAACGTTAGTGGCGTAGTGGTAACACGTTGGTGTGGCGATCTAAACGTTAGTGGCGTAGTGGTTGCACGTTGGGTTGGCGATCTAAACGTTAGTGGCGTAATGGTAGCACCTTGGGTTGGCGATCTAAACGTTAGTGGCGTAGTGGTAACACGTTGGTGTGGCCATCAAGTGAATGTGTGTTGATTATCGCCAATTGAATCTGTCGAACCTGGAGATGTTGAAAGGTTAGGACATCGAAGTAGTGCACTGGCACCCTCCTTTCACAATACTGTGAGAAACTCGTATATTACTTCTATGCGGTTTGACATATATCAAGAAACATCAAATTATTGAGACAAGCTACTGTCATCACAAAGCGGCATTTTGATTCTGATCTTGGAACGTTTGCACCGTTTATAGATGAACATGTACAGAGCCATGTACATTCCACTCATTCTAAAATTGGATATTTTATAGAAGTGGTTTCAATTTGTGACACCACACATATTTTAGCTAAGTAAATTTATGTATCAACAATATTTTATTAGTTAATTTTTAAAAAAGTAAAAAAAAAAAAAGTAAAGTACCCCTGTCACGCCAAGTGGCGTATAGGGAATATGGTGTTAGTAACCGTATTTTTTTAATAGACCTTCGGCACATGATTGTTGGGGTAATGGGGTCGGTATTACAAAAGCCGTATAGGGTATAATACAAAAACTGTTGACATCAAACAAAGATCTGTTTAGATCAGTGTTTTGTTTTTAGCGCTTCGAATTTTTTTTTAATTTCAAATGTTTGTGTTATACTCAACGAATGCTTCCGCTGAATCGTCGAAGTGTGTATTGTATTTATATTATTTTAGTTTCTTCATACCGTTTTGTGTTTACTTTACTTATTCTCTGCAGTTCTACTCGCGGCCCGTATAGTATTACAAGGGAGTAGGGAACAGGCAAATAATTGCAATGCTGCGGTAAAGCTGGTAGCAAGGAGCCAATGGTGGGGTGTACTAAACACTCCAAGGTATGGTGACAGCTTTACAAATAAAGAACACAACACAATACTGACGTTTCGGCCTGTGGCCTTCTTCAGAATACAGGGACAACGACAACAAGCGGTGAAGCACAATTACTACATGTTAGATGATCAAGTGGAGGGCGAGGAAAGTAGGATGCAGAAATAAGAAAAGAGAGAAATGAGTATTACATGATGAGAGGTATGATGGGCGTCAAAATATATAAAATAGAAAAAGAGAAAAATGTATAATAAATTGTACTTAGCTGAGCACAGAGCAGTAATTCTGTAATCCGTTCTGAAACAGTCGGAATGACTAGAAGACAGAGAGCATGTATAGAAAGCAACCCGTGACCAAGACAGGTCAGTTGAGAGGGCAGACGGATCTAATATCGGGAAAACCAAAGGGGGGGGGGAAGGGAAGGGGGATAGACGAAGACACTCCTGGGACACGACAAGCAATACATATAAATCACTCAACAATGGAAGTGAGAGATCACGCGAGAGGTTAAGAGAAAGAAATTGAATGACACGACAAAGTAGTGAACTAGGCAAACGGTGAGAGAGAGATGGACTCTACAGAATGGATGGCCTCGAACTGAAAGAGTTGAGAGGTAGGTCAACGAAAGGAAGGATTGGATACTGGAGGAAGAGATAAGGAGAGGAAGAATAATAAAGCCGGTATAATGAGAAGGGCGATAGAGGGGTGGTCCGGAGGAAGTTAGTCTATCGGGAGGTAGGGAAGTATTAGAGGAGGAGGTATGGAGAGGAGGGATAAGAAGCAGGTATGTGAAAACTGGATAGGGGGAGAGGCGGTAGGTCAGAAGTGAATGGAAAAAGAGAAAAAGAGAAAGTCTGGAAGAAGTGGAGCAATAGGGGATGGTGTGCAGGAGGTATGAACCATAGGAGGTAAAGAAGTAGGGAAATGATAGAACAAAGGGGGGAATGATAGTGGGCATCAGGATAAGGGGGATACTGGAATAGTAGGTATAGATGAGTAGTGACTACAAGTGAATAGAGAGGAGAGGGGTGAGCTAGGAGTAGATCAGCAGAGGGGTGGTAGGAAGGACGAGGAACAATAGAAGTGGGCAGAGAGATCGTACGTACAGTCCAGGTGGAGAGGTGATAAAGAGGTAAAGGACATGAAGGTAGTCAGAAGAGAAAAAGGTGTGGGGAGGGGGGTTTAGGATGAAGAAGGCAATATGGGGGTTACTCAAAGAGGATATGAAAAGCAGGGATGGAAGAAGAGAAATAGGAAGAGAGGTCCATAGGTGGGAGGGTGGAGTCGGAGGCAGGAGGGTCCTCAGAGGGACAGGGATACATTGATGCCACGAGGGGTGAGGCAGCCCCAACGAACGATCAGACGGTGCTCAAGAGTGAGCCGACTGTGGTGATCAGAGGAGCATGATATTAGGCCAGTTACCAAGACATCAGTCATACCTCGATGGCCCCTCGAGTTAAAGTGGGCTGCTACAGGAGTGTCCGCTTCTCGGGTGATGTCATTCAAGTGTTCACGGCACCTATCGCCGATTCTACGACCAGACTGACCGATGTAGGTCAACTTACATCGCTTACAAATGATGGCATAAATGATGTTCCGCGATGTGCAAGTGAATCCCTCTCTGATCTCGAAAGGACCATTGGGGAAGAGGACAGTGTCGGCCTGGAGAACGTGGTCACAAGTTTTACATACTCTCCGGTTGCAGCGGATAGTGCCTCGATGGCTGAAGTGGTCAGCAGGAAGACGACCCCTGACAAGAAAGTCTCGGAGGTTCCGGTCACGTCTAAAGGCCACTAGTGGCGGGTCAGGGAAGAGCAGACGAGTAGTAGGGTCAGATCGGAGAATAGGGAGGTAGCGGTGGATGGTCCTAATAGCGGCGTAGTGGTGAGGGTGATGGGTGAGAGCGAGCACTACTCTATCAGAGGGGGGATGAGTAGAGGGGGTAAGAGCAGACTGACGTGAAGTGAGGATAGTATTACAATCCTAGATGTTGGAACGAAGTTCATGTTATCACGACCGCTGCAGGATTTGCATTTGGGGACTGATTAATTTCATCTCTCCATTGCAGATTTTAAAGTCAACCTGATGTTCCACTTAACAGATTTTGTGCCAGTTATATGGAGCCGTACACATGGCAATATTTATCTTTGACAAGTCAAGTGTTGTGAATGCGACCTTCCCCCATTTTGGAGTTGATATGCGGTTTACGTCATCATATTGGGTGTTGTTCAAAGGCCGTCGACTGGAACTATTTAGTCGTCAATTATTTACAAGTTACAACTCATTAATACGGACTGCTCTGCCAAGTCAATCGAAGGTTTCACTTTAGGGATTTTGCACCATCGTTACCATGCTTCGTGCGTTGTTGGCTGCATTCACTATATTAATCGGTTGTTTGCGCGTGCATACATTGTTGTGTGTCGTACGTTATCATGATGGCTCATCGTTTATTCCTCAACCGGCCGTACGTTTATAATGAAGGGCGAAATAACGCAGTTTTGTTCATGTCTTTGCAGCCCCAGTGTGACTCACGAAGTTTCATGTTGGTCAGGCGGGATGTTGACTAAATTCAAGACTGTGAGATCGAGGACAGACTTGGGGACTGCATTATCATTTCACAGATTCACATTGCAGGGGAGATCTCAGCGCTTACGGATTGTTGTTCGATGCTCCATGTGGACAATCCGACGAATAACTGTGTTTCATATGTTCGGATTTGGAGGCAAAAACGATGTCTGCGTCTGAAAAGTGTTCCTTGTTGCAGTTTCCTCATATTCCAAGTCCCACTTGTTGAAGGAACTACTGAGTTAAATGCTCTGTGCACACCGTGAGCTGTGCGTTTCATCCGTTTTGGTCGTGTTCGATATTACGATTGTTTGCGATGAATGATGATATCGTTTGACGGGGAACAGATGGCTGTGTTCACTTTCTGTGCGGTTTCGCCTTATGTATTTTGGCGTGTGCTGAGACTGATATGATGGGGGCTGCAGCTACATTTCTTTGTTTGGGAGATGGGATATACATGCACGGGCGGTTGAGCAATTATTGATTTTAATTCGTTTGCAGTGATACCAGGGCCTTCCATAACCATAATCATAATCATAGTATTTCATATTATATATATATTATATATATTTTATGTTTCATATTTTATATATTTCATATGGAGACGAAGGCGCGCCTCCCAGCACCAGAGCTGGAAGTTGTTAGCGACCCACAGCTGATGGCTTGCGCCAGGATCTGTGAACCAAAGCCATCCAGACCCTGCTCCACCTCTCTGTGGTGCCTCCAGTAACAGACTAACCTGTCTAGTCTGGCCAAGCGTGCAGGGATCGATGAGGGAAGACAACCCGGTACTAAAAAATGTCGTGCTGAAGTCGGATGTATTGGGCCGAAAGGCGCAAATATAACAGTTATACTGCAAACCACAACACAACACAGACACGTCCACTACGTCCTTGTAAGGGCGGATGATGAAGAGGAATATTCTAGTCTACCACGATACTCTAGAATACTTTAGTCATTGGGCGAAAGGAACCAATCACCACCCATATATTTAATATTTTATAGATTTCAGATTTTATATACTTCATATTTTATATATTTCATATTTTATATATTTCATTTTTTTATATGTTTCAAATTGTATATGTTTCGTATTTCATATATTTCATATTTTATAAACTTCATTTTTGTGCTTATCTACAATTGTTTACGAGCTGATTAAACTAACCACGTCAGCTTTAGTTATCATCTCTCTAAACCCGTTCGTGAGAAATGTTGAAAAAACATTTTTTTTAAATTATTGCCAGTCTCCAACTCGGGGGACTAGGTGCGATTTCAGCCTCTGAACAAGTAGGTCTCGGGTTCGATCCCCACCAAAGGTGTGGTGGAGGTTGAGGCGGGGGGGGGGGGGGGCTGGGTTAAAAAAAATCGAATCCGTATTATTTTCCCGTGCATTTTCCCTCCACTTGTCTCTGTGTGATGAGATCCGATGTCTAGCCCTCTCTGGGTAGTGAGGTCCAATGTCTAGCCCTCTCTGGATAGTGAGGTCCAATGTCTAGCCCTCTCTGGATAGTGAGGTCCAATGTCTAGCCCTCTCTGGATAGTGAGGTCCAATGTCTAGCCCTCTCTGGATAGTGAGGTCCAATGTCTAGCTCTCTCTGGATAGTGAGGTCCAATGTCTAGCCCTCTCTGTGTGATGAGATCCGATGTCTAGCCCTCTCTGGATAGTGAGGTCCAATGTCTAGCTCTCTCTGGATAGTGAGGTCCAATGTCTAGCCCTCTCTGGATAGTGAGGTCCAATGTCTAGCCCTCTCTGGATAGTGAGGTCCAATGTCTAGCTCTCTCTGGATAGTGAGGTCCAATGTCTAGCCCTCTCTGGATAGTGAGGTCCAATGTCTAGCCCTCTCTGGATAGTGAGGTCCAATGTCTAGCTCTCTCTGGATAGTGAGGTCCAATGTCTAGCCCTCTCTGGATAGTGAGGTCCAATGTCTAGCTCTCTCTGGATAGTGAGGTCCAATGTCTAGCTCTCTCTGGATAGTGAAGTCCAATGTCTAGCCCTCTCTGGATAGTGAGGTCCAATGTCTAGCTCTCTCTGGATAGTGAGGTCCAATGTCTAGCCCTCTCTGGATAGTGAGGTCCAATGTCTAGCTCTCTCTGGATAGTGAGGTCCAATGTCTAGCTCTCTCTGGATAGTGAGGTCCAATGTCTAGCTCTCTCTGGATAGAGAGATCCAATGTCTAGCCCTCTCTGGATAGTGAGGTCCAATGTCTAGCTCTCTCTGGATAGTGAGATCCAATGTCTAGCTCTCTCTGGATAGTGAGATCCAATGTCTAGCTCTCTCTGGATAGTGAGATCCAATGTCTAGCTCTCTCTGGATAGTGAGATCCAATGTCTAGCTCTCTCTGGATAGTGAGATCCAATGTCTAGCCCTCTCTGGATAGTGAGATCCAATGTCTAGCTCTCTCTGGATAGTGAGATCCAATGTCTAGCTCTCTCTGGATAGTGAGATCCAATGTCTAGCTCTCTCTGGATAGTGAGGTCCAATGTCTAGCTCTCTCTGGATAGTGAGATCCAATGTCTAGCTCTCTCTGGATAGTGAGATCCAATGTCTAGCTCTCTCTGTATAGTGAGATCCAATGTCTAGCTCTCTCTGGATAGTGAGATCCAATGTCTAGCCCTCTCTGGATAGTGAGATCCAATGTCTAGCCCTCTCTGGATAGTGAGGTCCAATGTCTAGCCCTCTCTGGATAGTGAGGTCCAATGTCTAGCTCTCTCTGGATAGTGAGGTCCAATGTCTAGCCCTCTCTGTGTGATGAGATCCGATGTCTAGCCCTCTCTGGATAGTGAGGTCCAATGTCTAGCTCTCTCTGGATAGTGAGGTCCAATGTCTAGCCCTCTCTGGATAGTGAGGTCCAATGTCTAGCCCTCTCTGGATAGTGAGGTCCAATGTCTAGCTCTCTCTGGATAGTGAGGTCCAATGTCTAGCCCTCTCTGGATAGTGAGGTCCAATGTCTAGCCCTCTCTGGATAGTGAGGTCCAATGTCTAGCTCTCTCTGGATAGTGAGGTCCAATGTCTAGCCCTCTCTGGATAGTGAGGTCCAATGTCTAGCTCTCTCTGGATAGTGAGGTCCAATGTCTAGCTCTCTCTGGATAGTGAAGTCCAATGTCTAGCCCTCTCTGGATAGTGAGGTCCAATGTCTAGCTCTCTCTGGATAGTGAGGTCCAATGTCTAGCCCTCTCTGGATAGTGAGGTCCAATGTCTAGCTCTCTCTGGATAGTGAGGTCCAATGTCTAGCTCTCTCTGGATAGTGAGGTCCAATGTCTAGCTCTCTCTGGATAGAGAGATCCAATGTCTCTCTCTGGATAGTGAGGTCCAATGTCTAGCTCTCTCTGGATAGTGAGATCCAATGTCTAGCTCTCTCTGGATAGTGAGATCCAATGTCTAGCTCTCTCTGGATAGTGAGATCCAATGTCTAGCTCTCTCTGGATAGTGAGATCCAATGTCTAGCTCTCTCTGGATAGTGAGATCCAATGTCTAGCCCTCTCTGGATAGTGAGATCCAATGTCTAGCTCTCTCTGGATAGTGAGATCCAATGTCTAGCTCTCTCTGGATAGTGAGATCCAATGTCTAGCTCTCTCTGGATAGTGAGGTCCAATGTCTAGCTCTCTCTGGATAGTGAGATCCAATGTCTAGCTCTCTCTGGATAGTGAGATCCAATGTCTAGCTCTCTCTGTATAGTGAGATCCAATGTCTAGCTCTCTCTGGATAGTGAGATCCAATGTCTAGCCCTCTCTGGATAGTGAGATCCAATGTCTAGCTCTCTCTGGATAGTGAGATCCAATGTCTAGCTCTCTCTGGATAGTGAGATCCAATGTCTAGCCCTCTCTGGATAGTGAGATCCAATCTCTAGCCATCCAGAAAAACAAGAGGTCCCGTGTGTACTCGCACAACTTTAAAAAGCCTTGCAGTTAAAATCGAAAAGAGGATATCAATAATGGCAGCTGTCCGAGAAAAAAATTGTTGAGCAAAATCTACTCATCTATGTCGAAGATGGACGTGTCGGCGCCCACTTAAGGAGTGAACACTAAGAAAAGAGGAATAGTATGATACTCGTAATTTATCTCTTTTCTTAACCCTACCTCTAAGAAGAGCATCCTGTCTTTAAGATTGGTTGAGTGGAGTAATGTACTTCCGGTACGCACGGGTTCAAACTCTTTCTACTCATTCAGAGATGAAATTGTCAAGTTGATATCAAGTGTTATCATTACCCACATGAGTTATGAAGATCACACAAGTTGCAATATTCAGCACAAACGTTGACGCTATTTACAGTTCATATGTTGAATTTTTCGCTCAGTACAGCTTCTTCTTTATTATTATTTTTAGTCTTTATTTTTATTAATTTTCATTTTAGTTTATTAGTATATTATCTATATAAACAAATACAATCAACTGGAGTGGTAAAAGTATCTGTTGGTCTTAACTTTTGTATTTTTACAAACATTTACACAAACATTTACACAAACATTTGATTGGCCCCATTCACAATCTGCATTTTAACAATAGGACGTGGTTATTCCCTGTAACAGTATTTTATAATCAAAATGAATTTAGATCATTATTAATAATAATAATTCATAACAGAAATGTCTCTTATGAACAGAAATAAGGAAAGCAAACCTGAAAAAATGCTGGCTGAAATCAGATGCACTGGGCCACTGGCGCAGAACACAGTGCAACGTATTAACGGGTGTTCAGTCAGAGTGGATCTGGCTGACTCTAAATGTGACGTTCTGTCTGTGGGGGCGATCAACACACTTAACCTGACAGCTGACTTCATGTGGGAGTCTGGGATCCTACTCTCACCGAGTCCTGATCGCAGAGAGAGAGAGAAAGAGATAACAGAAATGTATACAATACGAAGATCATCATCAAGTACCGGGCCAACTGGCTCTCCATGTCTCTCCACAACTTTCGATCTCGGCAGCTATTTATAATTTCTGTTGTTGACCTTCTGCCAAGCCATTCTCTTAGGCTGTCTGGTATTTTTTCTCTTTGTTTCTCTCTATCTCTTCGTTCCTCAATTTTTCCAGTAGTTACAATATATTCCAGTTGTTCTCTTCTCATTACATGGCCAAAAAATGATGATTGTTTCTTCCTAACATTGGAAATTAGCTCTCTTTTTGCTTTGACCTCTCTCAGAACATCTTCATTGCTCTTCCTAGCTGTCCATGCTACTCTCAACATTCTTCTGTAAAACCACATTTCTACAGACTCCAGTGATTTTCTTGTCTATTGTCCTATTGTCCATGATTCGCATCCATATGTTAAGACTGGTTCTACATAACATTTAAGAACTCTTTTTCTTGTTTCTATTGTCAAAAATGGATTGCATAGTATCTTCCTCATTTTTTGGAAGGCTGCTTTTGCCTGAGCCATTCTGCATCTCACCTCTTTTGTAGATCTTCCGTCTGAGGTTAACAAAGTTCCCAAATATTTAAATTCATTTACTTGTTTTAATATTGTTCCACTTGTCTTTATTTTGCACTGAGGTGATGTCTTTTTCTTTGTTGTTGCCATTACCTCTGTCTTTTTGCTATTAAGGCTGAGTCCTTTATTTTTGCTTTCTTTCACTATAATGTCCAACATTTCTTGTAACTCATTTTCACTCTTAGCGATTAAGACTGTATCATCAGCATACCTTAGATTATTTATATTATGACCTCCAATTGTTATTCCAGGCATGTCCCTTATGGATCTTAAAATAATCTCACTATAAATATTAAACAAATCTGGTGACAGCACACAACCTTGTCTAACACCCTGTTTTACTTGTGAATATGAAGATAAGAGTATATTTAATCGTAGTAAATGACAAAAATGATCAACTATTGCAATTGTTATATCGTACCTAATGATCCATGTTGCACTACGTGACACTGACGTTGCACATCTAGATTAAATAATAAACGAGCAGCAAGCTATAAAAAAATCGTTGGCACAAGTTCAGCCTGTAGGATTGCTCATACAGAGAAAACTCATCAATGTTAATATGTCAAGCTTGGCTGGACTCTATATATAAGATGGTTGTGATAAGATGGTACATGAAAGACGTAATGAAAGGTAACACGAGAAATACAGAATAAGCTAGATATTGATTACGAGATGTTATTCTGGATGTTCAGAGATGATCGTAGACATCAGAGGATCTCAAACATCCCTTTACAGCGGACCCCCCCCCCCAATAAATAATTTATTGTGCTTTCATTAATTCATTTTCAATTTTCATTTAACTTCAAAATACCATACAAATCTTCCAGCCATCACGGACACCTTATGAAGGCATCTCGGATCCCTTGGAGGCCGCTGACTACAGTTTGAGAAACGCTAATCCATATTATGTAACGCTTCATGTTTAAGCTTTAATCGAGAATGTGTTGATGTAAAAAAAAAAAGTAAAGTACCCCCGTCACGCCAAGTGGCGTATAGGGAAATATGGTGTTAGTGACCCTATATTTTACAGACCTTCAGCACATGATTTTTGGGGTAATGTGGTCGGTATTACGCCCGTGCTGCATTACTTTCCCAGAAAGAAATCCGGTACCCATTTAAGGCTGGGTGAACCCGGAAGCCGTAGGTTGGGATCGAACCCTACCCCTTGTCCTTTGTAGTACAGTTCACTAACTACTGAGCTATCGCGGCTCCCAATGTGTTGATGACTGCAGGACATTATGTCGTGCTCAGGAGTGTTAAGTTCTAGAGAAGTTTCATGTAAAAAGATTGTTTCCGAGATGAGAGACTATATTTTGAGCATGAACTTTAGAGATATCCCTGAAGAGAAAGTACACAGTGTTTAGATCGTTATGTAGCTGATTCTCTGAGAGCCAAATACGTTATGCTGACTCTGTTACAGAATCTGAGATGTCAAAACATCAGTTGTTACTAAGACACTATGCAGTCGACCACTTACGATACAGTGTTTTAAGATTTAATGAGAACATTTGCAAGTATTTTTAGATAGTGATAAACTTTTATGAGCAAGCAGAGTAACTGGCCACAGTGATTCTTCATCTTCTTCTACGTTTCATCTTCTTCTACGTTTTTAGCTCCCTGTGGAGCATAAGTCTTCAACAAACACTTTCAGCTCCCTGTGGAGCATAAGTCTTCAACAAACACTTTCATCTCCCTGTGGAGCATAAGTCTTCAACAAACACTTTCATCTCCCTGTGGAGCATAAGTCTTCAACAAACACTTTCATCTCCCTGTGGAGCATAAGTCTTCAACAAGCACTTTCCAAGTCGTTCTGTTTCTTGCCATTCTTTTTAAGATAAACCCATGTTTTCCCCATCATCTTCATCTCTGCTTCTATCTGTCTTCTCCAAGAAATCTTTTTTCTTCCTCTTTGTCTTTTCCCCTGGGGATTCCAAAAAAGAGCCTGTTATGTAATACTCTCGGTTGGCTTTCGTAGTGTGTGTCCTATCCAGCGTCATCGTCTTCCCTGTATCTCTTTATTTACTAGTATTTGACTGGTACATGTCCATAATTCTATGTTAGTGATTTTGTCCTGCCATTTCCATCCTTTTATTCTGCGTAGGCATCCATTAATGAAAGTCAGTAACTTCATGATTGTCAATGTTGTTGTTCTCCATGTTTCACAGCCATATAATAGGACTGACTTAACATTGGAGTTGAAAATTTTTATTTTTGTATTTAATCTAATTTCTTTGGACTTCCATGTTTCCCAGTGCAACAAAAGCTCCTCTTGCTTTTGAAATCCCTATTTTAGTATCATTTTCTGTTCCTCCCTCTTTATCTATATTATTGGCCAGATATATGTAAGATTGTACGTCTAGTGGAGGTATTTCTCATAATTTTATTTGGTTATTGCCAACTGCATTAATTCTCATAATGTTGGTCTTATCTCTATTAATTTTCAGTCCTAGCTGTTGTGATCTCTCATCAAGTATGCTCATTTTATCCTGCATCTGTTGATGACTGTGTGATAGGAGAGCTATGTCATCAGCAAAGTCTAAATCATCAAGTTGTTTGGTCAGTGACCACTGGATTCCATTTCTGTTGTTTTGAGTTATTTTCATAATCCAATCTGTGGCCAGTAGAAAGAGAAATGGAAACAGAAGGCATCCCTGCCTTACTCCTGTTCTTATTTCAAATGCATCTGTAAGCTGTCCTTCATGCACCACACTACATTTCATTCCTTCATACATTGTTTTTATCAGGTTAATAAACTTTATGGGGATTCCGTAATGACTCAGCAACTTCCAAATCACTCCTCTGTCTAAACTATCAAATGCCTTTTCGTAATCTAAGAATCCAATATAAAGTGGGGATTTTAGTTCTAAACTTTGTTCAACTATTATGCGTAGAGTAGTAATTTGATCAGCGCATGATCTGTTCTTTCTAAAACCTGCTTGTTCATCTCTCAAATGTTTCTCTATGGTCTCTTTTAGTCTCTCCAGAATGATTCTGCTTAGTATTTGTTCTGACACTGATAGTAGCATAATTCCCCTATAGTTTGTGCACTCCAGTAGTGATGGTGGCTGTGAACTCAACAGAAAAGTGGAATAACATGCACCGAAATACAATAGATTTGGCACCGACTTTGCACCGACTTTGCACCAAAACGGTGCCAAAAAAAAAAAATTATTTTTTCGAATTCGCGATTTTTTCGAACTTCATTATTTTTTTTGGGAAAAAATTTATTTTTTTTTGGTGTTCGTCAGTTTGTCGAAATGGTTCACTGAGAGCTTAACCGCAGGTAAATTCAATAGAGACTCTAATCCGGTGATCGCGCTCCGGTGATCGCCTCTCGCTGTGTGTTATTTGTGAAAGAGTATATTTGTGTCGCCTCACGCGGTGTGCGTGAAAGAGTATTTTAAAAGAGTTTGTGAAAGTAAACAGAATTATTTAAAAAATATGTATTTGTGAAAGTAAACAGAATTATTTAAAAAATATGTATTTGTGAAAGTAAACTCAGAATTATTAAAAAAAACAGTCTCCCTTCAGGATTCGAACACGGGTCTACTACGTGACAGGCAACATGTAAAAAAAATGCTGACAAGCAATAACATTGAAAGGTTAGTTTTGTCGAACGGTCTCCTGTGTTTCTGAGAGCTTAACTCAGGTAAATTCAAAAGACTCGGTGCTAATCCGTGTTCGGTGATCGTCGCTCGCTGTGTGTTAGAAATTTGTGAAAGAGTATTTTAAATTCCGTTAGCCAACTCAGGTAGAACCCCGATTGAAAAGAAAACGGACTTATGTTAAAAATAGTAAAATATAAGTGGTCGTGTGTGTTATCGCTACCAACATCATCATGTGTCGTGTAGTAAGGTGTGCTAATATTAAATAGTGACTCTCGCTCTTTCTCATTCAATGAAAAGCAAAACAAAATTCTATATTTCACAACTTTATTAATACATCATATATATTACTGTCCGGTCGTTGATAATTTTAAGCGTCTGGGTTTCCTCCCTCCTGTTTTGGTGGTACTGTTTGTTAAATGTCTATCAAACACGGGTGCATAGGAAGTTTCATTAGCCTTCAAAACACAACCGCCCTCCATTTTGACAAAACCTTGATCAAAGCTGGAATAGGTAATTGGTGACTCTGCTGAAACACCCGCGGCATTCATATTGGCTGCCGGAGCTGTCGTCTGATTAACAAGAGTGAGGTCCCCTTGGTTAACAAAAAAGGGCGTGTAGTTGATGTTAGCATAAGCGTTTTCGAGACTGCCTTAACGCCATCTATAGACAATGGAACTACCCCCTCTGCCTTCATGTCCTATCATCATCATGTGCCACCCTCAACACCATCACCCCTTCATGTCCTATCATCATCAAGCCACACAAAGTATCAACCCCTTCATGGCCTATCATCATCATGTGCCACCCTCAACACTATCATCATCATGTGCCACCCTCAACACTATCATCATCATGCGCCACCCCCAACACCATCATCAAACCTTCATATCCCATCATCATCTTGTGCCCTACCATTAAATAGTGACTCTCTCTCTCTTTCTCTATCGCATATCCAAGCTAACTCAAGTCAAATAAAAATCATCACCAAGCCACACAAATTGACACATCATCATCATGTGCCACCCTCACTCTCTCGCTCTCTCTCTCTCTCTCTCTCTCTATCGCATATCCAAGCTAACTCAAGTCAAATAAAAATCATCACCAAGCCACACAAATTGACACATCATCATCATGTGCTACCCTCAACACTATCATCATCATGCGCCACCCCCAACACCAGCCCTTCATGTCCTATCATCATGTGCCACCCTCAACACCATCATCAAACCTTCATGTCCTATCATCATCATGTGCCACCCTCAACATCAAACCTTCCGGCTTGGACGGAGGAACTGTTTTCCATCAGTCGAGTAAATGAAACAAACCCCGTTACATATGTGTTGAAAGACGATAAGGGCGATGAGATAGAGGGGTCATTCTACACACCGAAAATTCAAAAAGTTGTAGACAAACTCATCATCCCTGCATGTCCTATCATCAACCCCACACAAAGTATCAACCAGCGAAATTCTCTCTCTCTCTCTCACTCTCTCTCTCTCGCTCTGTCTCTCTCACATTCATGATAAACCAAAACAAAATAGGCTCATATTAAAAAAGTCGACCTAAAACCGTAAAATATTCCACTACAACACAGACCGCTAGACTGAACAGTACTATGAAAATAAACGTCCGTGAATCAAGCGCGCTTATAACACGAAGTCTCACATCCGACTAGTTTAAATATAATCCGGTAAATCAAAGTTAGGAGGCAAGGGCAGAAACTTAGGAGGTAAGGGCAGAAACCAAAGAGGCAAGGTCAGAAATCTAGGAAGCTGTGTTAGAAAACAAGGAGGGAAGGTCAGAAACCTAGGAGGCATGGTCAGAAATCTAGGAAGCTGTGTTAGAAAACAAGGAGGCGAGGGCAGAAACCTAGGAGACAAGGGCAGAAACTTAGGAGGTAAGGGCAGAAACCAAAGAGACAAGGTCAGAAAACAAGGAGGGGAGGTCAGAAATCTAGGAAGCTGTGTTAGAAAACAAGGAGGGAAGGTCAGAAACCTAGGAGGCATGGTCAGAAATCTAGGAAGCTGTGTTAGAAAACAAGGAGGGAAGGTCAGAAACCTAGGAGACAAGGGCAGAAACTTAGGAGGTAAGGGCAGAAACCAAAGAGACAAGGTTAGAAAACAAGGAGGGAGGGTCAGAAATCTAAGAGGCAAGGGCAGAAACCTAGGAGGCGAGGTCAGAAACCTAGGAGGCGAGGTCAGAAACCTAGGAGCCGAGGTCAGAAAACAAGGAGGGAAGGTCAGAAACCTAGGAGACATGGACAGAAAACTAGGAAGCAAAGGCTGAAAACCAAAGAGGCAAGGTCAGAAATCTAGGAAGCTGCATTAGAAAACAAGGAGGGAAGGTAAGAAACCTATCTACTTCCATACTGATACTAGTTAGACACATCGATCAGATAGTTACATCCAAATCGCAAACATTTTACCCCAGAACACAAAAATTTAGGGTCATACTCAAAAAGTCGACCTAAAAATCCCAAAAGCTACTCACATAGTCATACTAGTTAGACACAACGAGCAGGAAGTTATATTCTAGGTCCAAAATGTTGGACCAAAGCACAACGAACCACGAACCACAACCCCACGAACCATGGACTTAACGAACCATCAACTCACGAACGCGCCGATGAACGCATCGGGTTTCGTGTATAACCCAGGCTCCAATGTCACGTTGACATCAAATCTAGCGTCGCAAATATCGTCGTTATCGAGAGATTCGTAGCGAATCCAGACATCACCCTCTATTACATTGAAATAATTTAGCGGAAATTGTATCTCCACCAGTGCGATCTCATACTGCGTCGAAAATTGCCTCCAGCGTTCTCTAACATTGCCTCGATCGTTCTTTAACATTACCTCCAGCGTTCTCTAACATTGCCTCGATCGTTCTTTAACATTACCTCCAGCGTTCTCTAACATTGCCTCGATCGTTCGTTAACATTGCCTCGATCGTTCGTTAACATTGCCTCGATCGTTCGTTAACATTGCCTCCAGCGTTCTCTAACATTGCCTCCAGCGTTCTCTAACATTGCCTCCAGCGTTCTATAACATTGCCTCCAGCGTTCTCTAACATTACCTCGAGCGTTCTCTAACATTGCCTCGATCGTTCTTTAACATTGCCTCGATCGTTCTTTAACATTGCCTCCAGTGTTCTCTTCACAAGTTTCGTAAGGGAAACATTTGTCGTACTGGGAGAAAAACTCGTTTACCCTATCCATTTTAACGACCCCTTCTAATGATGACTCGCTGAGTGCCAAGTACAGACTATCTGTATCCATTTCACAGAGTCGAAAGTCGGACCTCTCTACGAATCTATCCAGGAAGTCATAGTAAAATTCCAACATTCCCAATTTGGTGTACTGGTAGACGAAAAAACCAAGCTGTGAAGGAAGATCCCACAGGATACTTCGATTTCCAAGCGACACCTCATACAGGTCTTCACCAAAAGGCGTCATGGTTTTAAACAGGGGGTTAATTACCAACTTTGTTGTATTGGCCCCCTCTTTAACATAGGTCACGTTCACATGTTTCCCCAAATTCGTCAAGGTCTTCCCATAGGCCGAGAAAAATATTACCACCAGATCACAAAAATGTAGGCAGAAACCTAGGAGGCAAGGTCAGAAACCTAGGAGACAAGGTCAGAAACATAGGAGGCAAGGGCAGAAACCTAAGAGGCAAGGGCAGAAACCTAAGAGGCAAGGATGGGGGCTATTCCTAACTTTCTTCTCAGTTCTTCATTTCTGAGCTTATCTCTCAGACTGTTTCCTGTCATTCGTCTAACACATTTCATCTCTGAGATCACAAAAATTTAGGCACATACTCAAAAAGTCGACCTCAAAACCATAAAAAGCTACTCCCACATTCATCTAAAAGTTACACCAAAACCGCACCAGATTTGCACCGTGCAAAAACATGCACAAGTTTGACACGCGCACCAGTTTGGCACAATGCACCAATAGACATCCCCATACCAAAAATTTACTTTGATAATCACTTTTATGATTGATACGCCCCTTACGAAGGCTGATTGTTACGCCCCTTACGAAGGCTGATTGTTACGCCCCTTACGAAGGTGCATTGTGCCAAACTGGTGCGGTTTTGGTGTAACTTTTAGATGAATGTGGGAGTAGCTTTTTATGGTTTTGAGGTCGACTTTTTGAGTATGTGCCTAAATTTTTGTGATCTCAGAGATGAAATGTGTTAGACGAATGACAGGAAACAGTCTGAGAGATAAGCTCAGAAATGAAGAACTGAGAAGAAAGTTAGGAATAGCCCCCATCCTTGCCTCTTAGGTTTCTGCCCTTGCCTCTTAGGTTTCTGCCCTTGCCTCCTATGTTTCTGACCTTGTCTCCTAGGTTTCTGACCTTGCCTCCTAGGTTTCTGCCTACATTTTTGTGATCTGGTGGTAATATTTTTCTCGGCCTATGGGAAGACCTTGACGAATTTGGGGAAACATGTGAACGTGACCTATGTTAAAGAGGGGGCCAATACAACAAAGTTGGTAATTAACCCCCTGTTTAAAACCATGACGCCTATTGGTGAAGACCTGTATGAGGTGTCGCTTGGAAATCGAAGTATCCTGTGGGATCTTCCTTCACAGCTTGGTTTTTTCGTCTACCAGTACACCAAATTGGGAATGTTGGAATTTTACTATGACTTCCTGGATAGATTCGTAGAGAGGTCCGACTTTCGACTCTGTGAAATGGATACAGATAGTCTGTACTTGGCACTCAGCGAGTCATCATTAGAAGGGGTCGTTAAAATGGATAGGGTAAACGAGTTTTTCTCCCAGTACGACAAATGTTTCCCTTACGAAACTTGTGAAGAGAACACTGGAGGCAATGTTAAAGAACGATCGAGGCAATGTTAAAGAACGATCGAGGCAATGTTAGAGAACGCTCGAGGTAATGTTAGAGAACGCTGGAGGCAATGTTATAGAACGCTGGAGGCAATGTTAGAGAACGCTGGAGGCAATGTTAGAGAACGCTGGAGGCAATGTTAACGAACGATCGAGGCAATGTTAACGAACGATCGAGGCAATGTTAACGAACGCTGGAGGTAATGTTAAAGAACGATCGAGGCAATGTTAAAGAACGATCGAGGCAATGTTAGAGAACGCTGGAGGCAATTTTCGACGCAGTATGAGATCGCACTGGTGGAGATACAATTTCCGCTAAATTATTTCAATGTAATAGAGGGTGATGTCTGGATTCGCTACGAATCTCTCGATAACGACGATATTTGCGACGCTAGATTTGATGTCAACGTGACATTGGAGCCTGGGTTATACACGAAACCCGATGCGTTCATCGGCGCGTTCGTGAGTTGATGGTTCGTTAAGTCCATGGTTCGTGGGGTTGTGGTTCGTGGTTCGTTGTGCTTTGGTCCAACATTTTGGACCTAGAATATAACTTCCTGCTCGTTGTGTCTAACTAGTATGACTATGTGAGTAGCTTTTGGGATTTTTAGGTCGACTTTTTGAGTATGACCCTAAATTTTTGTGTTCTGGGGTAAAATGTTTGCGATTTGGATGTAACTATCTGATCGATGTGTCTAACTAGTATCAGTATGGAAGTAGATAGGTTTCTTACCTTCCCTCCTTGTTTTCTAATGCAGCTTCCTAGATTTCTGACCTTGCCTCTTTGGTTTTCAGCCTTTGCTTCCTAGTTTTCTGTCCATGTCTCCTAGGTTTCTGACCTTCCCTCCTTGTTTTCTGACCTCGCCTCCTAGGTTTCTGACCTCGCCTCCTAGGTTTCTGACCTCGCCTCCTAGGTTTCTGCCCTTGCCTCTTAGATTTCTGACCCTCCCTCCTTGTTTTCTAACCTTGTCTCTTTGGTTTCTGCCCTTACCTCCTAAGTTTCTGCCCTTGTCTCCTAGGTTTCTGACCTTCCCTCCTTGTTTTCTAACACAGCTTCCTAGATTTCTGACCATGCCTCCTAGGTTTCTGACCTTCCCTCCTTGTTTTCTAACACAGCTTCCTAGATTTCTGACCTCCCCTCCTTGTTTTCTGACCTTGTCTCTTTGGTTTCTGCCCTTACCTCCTAAGTTTC
This sequence comes from Megaustenia siamemsis, assembly GCA_032433765.1. Taxonomy (NCBI): domain Eukaryota; kingdom Metazoa; phylum Mollusca; class Gastropoda; order Stylommatophora; family Ariophantidae; genus Megaustenia; species Megaustenia siamemsis. The sequence goes on along the minus strand of JAVIAB010000125.1, from coordinate 93,748,500 downwards.
TGCCCTTGTCTCCTAGGTTTCTGCCCTCGCCTCCTTGTTTTCTAACACAGCTTCCTAGATTTCTGACCATGCCTCCTAGGTTTCTGACCTTCCCTCCTTGTTTTCTAACACAGCTTCCTAGATTTCTGACCTTGCCTCTTTGGTTTCTGCCCTTACCTCCTAAGTTTCTGCCCTTGCCTCCTAACTTTGATTTACCGGATTATATTTAAACTAGTCGGATGTGAGACTTCGTGTTATAAGCGCGCTTGATTCACGGACGTTTATTTTCATAGTACTGTTCAGTCTAGCGGTCTGTGTTGTAGTGGAATATTTTACGGTTTTAGGTCGACTTTTTTAATATGAGCCTATTTTGTTTTGGTTTATCATGAATGTGAGAGAGACAGAGCGAGAGAGAGAGAGTGAGAGAGAGAGAGAGAGAGAGAGAGAGAGAATTTCGCTGGTTGATACTTTGTGTGGGGTTGATGATAGGACATGCAGGGATGATGAGTTTGTCTACAACTTTTTGAATTTTCGGTGTGTAGAATGACCCCTCTATCTCATCGCCCTTATCGTCTTTCAACACATATGTAACGGGGTTTGTTTCATTTACTCGACTGATGGAAAACAGTTCCTCCGTCCAAGCCGGAAGGTTTGATGTTGAGGGTGGCACATGATGATGATAGGACATGAAGGTTTGATGATGGTGTTGAGGGTGGCACATGATGATAGGACATGAAGGGCTGGTGTTGGGGGTGGCGCATGATGATGATAGTGTTGAGGGTAGCACATGATGATGATGTGTCAATTTGTGTGGCTTGGTGATGATTTTTATTTGACTTGAGTTAGCTTGGATATGCGATAGAGAGAGAGAGAGAGAGAGAGAGCGAGAGAGTGAGGGTGGCACATGATGATGATGTGTCAATTTGTGTGGCTTGGTGATGATTTTTATTTGACTTGAGTTAGCTTGGATATGCGATAGAGAAAGAGAGAGAGAGTCACTATTTAATGGTAGGGCACAAGATGATGATGGGATATGAAGGTTTGATGATGGTGTTGGGGGTGGCGCATGATGATGATAGTGTTGAGGGTGGCACATGATGATGATAGGCCATGAAGGGGTTGATACTTTGTGTGGCTTGATGATGATAGGACATGAAGGGGTGATGGTGTTGATGGTGGCACATGATGATGATAGGACATGAAGGCAGAGGGGGTAGTTCCATTGTCTATAGATGGCGTTAAGGCAGTCTCGAAAACGCTTATGCTATTGGTCGTTTCAAATCTAAATGTTCACGATTAACATGAAATATCTCCTCTTTCCCTGCACTTACAAACTCGATTTTTTGCATCTGGCCTTGTTTTTCCAAGGTCCCACCGATTTCACAAAATTTAATGATGTAGGAAGTATGCTTCATCATGAAGCAGCACTTTCCTTTGATCTCAGTGAATTTACGGATCTTTTTGCTCCTGGAGAAAATAATTTACCGTACATTAATGGAAATCAGCTTCTCGACATAGGCGTCTCTACACAACTTGAAAGTTGGAGGCGTTTATCAACTGTTTACTTTCTATTGTTTACTTTCTTTAAAATACTATGAGAATGTCAATGTTATAGCCTTTACAGACGGTCTAAAACAAATCAGCGTATAAACAGTTCCATTAATGAAAACTATTTAAACAATATACAACAAAGAATACATTTTAAAAAATTAATTATCCGTTGCGAGCGATAACGAGCATGACATATCAAGCAAAGTTATTGTTTATGGGTACGCATGTGACTAAAGAGTCCGATGTAAGCATGGGATCCTCTTCACTGTAAAGAGCTACATTGTTCGTTTTATGTCTTTCCATGTGACTTTCATTATTTTACGTAAACAAGACATATGAAAGTGATTTAGTTTCTTTGCATGCCTGCAGTACACATATCAAGAATCTTTACATTTTCAAAACGTTATCAACTTTAGCTAAAGATTGATCATGCGGACATATAAAAACGTCCATTATTATTTCATTTATTCTGAATCAGAGGAGTCTAACATATTGATTACTAATCTGGGCTGAACGAACGATAGTCCATCTTTTTTCCAATAGTCATTTTCTTCTTTTAAGACATGATCTTCACATTTGCACCAAAAATCTTTGTCAATCTGTGATAGAGCAGCATATGTCAGTCCTTTTATATCGCATAGTTTAAAACTTGTATTCTCAGCTGCCACCTGCCCTTTAATTTTTGCCCAAACGAGTTCAATGGGGTTTAATTGTGGATGATAAGGGGGCAGTCTCAAGCACGTATGACCATGCTGTTGAATGATTTTGTCTATTTGGAATACTTTGGTCTTTTGCGATTTCTTAACAAGTGACAGTAATTCAGGTTTCAAAAATCCCTCGTTAAATGGAATTCCTTCCTTTCTTAGCCAAATCTTTATAACATCTTTTGTACTGGTAGATGTAGGAATTTTGTCTTCTTCTGCCACAGCGTTGTGGTACGACGCGTTGTCCATTACCAGACAGGATGGTCTGTCTAGAATTGGAAGAAGAGTATTTTCAATCCACTCTCTAAATATATGGCCATTCATCTCGGTGTGATAGTCCCTGTTGTCAGTATAATTAGAGGTGAATATAAGTTCTGCATTTTTCACCAACCCTTCTTTTCGGCTGCCTGCATGTGCCATTATAATACGCTGTCCTTTTCCAGTGGGTACACATCTTTTTAATACTTCCATCTGATAACTGCCATTCCTTTGCACTTGTGTGGTGAGAATTTATCCAAGATTCATCTAGAAATACAATATCATAACCTTGGTTACGCATTTCCCGTACTTCACGTAAATATTTACTCCTCATAGAAACTAAGTGCGGCTTCTCGCAGATGACATTTCTACCACTATCGTACTTTCTAAACGTAAAACCGATGCTTCTAACAGTTCTCCATAATGTTGTTTTCGACACAACAATGTCATTTTCTGCTCTCAGTCGAATTTTCAGTTTTCTTAAAGTCACAGTTTCTTTGGAATCGAACATTTTACAAATTGCTCTTCTAATCACTTCCTTGTCAAAACTATCTACTACTTTCTTTCTTCCTAGCGTCCTAGTCTTGATTGAACTGGACACTCCGTTAGCTTTAAGCACTTGTTTGAAAAAGCGTTTGCTTATACCCAATGCGTGAATAGTTCTCTTTTCTGGCTTTGAGATGCTTCGATACAGTTTTCCACGCTTAGCTTCTATGCAAAAATATTTATACACCTTTATTGCCACTGATTGCAATGTAAGGAACTTTACTTTTATACCCATTGACTAACAGATCACAAATTTAACGAAATTACCCAATAATTAGGATACGCCGTTGCACATAAATCACAACAAAACGACAGGAAATGGGATGCACCGGATATAAAATTATAACTATGACGCGTTTTATGTGTTTTTTAGTGCTTAAAACAGGGAAATTGGCGCGCATTACGTTCAAGATGACAAGTCCGTGGGTGCTCACTCATATGAAGCGGTAATTCCTCCAAATATATGGTTTGACCAAAATGCCTTAAATTTGTATACTTCAAATAAAGAATATTTAAAACTATACGTTTGTTGGTGAGGAAATGAATGTACTTCTTGGGACCAAAAAATCACAAGACCATATGCAAAATTTCAGCATTATCAATCAATTGGTTGCAGAGATATGGAATTTTAAACACCTTCAAAATATTTTGAAACGACCAATAGTAAAAAAAGTAAAGAGCCCCCGTCACGCCAAGTGGCGTATAGGGAATATGGTGTTAGTGACCATATATTTTACAGACCTTCAGCACATGATTTTTGAGGTAATGTGGTCGGTATTACGCCCGTGCTGCTTTACTTTCCCATACAAAATCCAGTACCCTTTTAAGGCTGGGTAAACCCGAAAACCGTCTGTTGGGATCGAACCCTACCCCTTGTCCTTTGTAGTCCAGTTCACTAACCACTGAGCTATCGCGGCTCCCGACTATAAAGACGTACATGTACATAAATCGTACAAATGAAACTTCGCGTTATTGTATACAGAATAAGTCATGCTGCGTGTACATAAATCGTACATGTCAGTGTTCCTGATCCCAGGAACATAATAAATGAGTTTGTAACTCTCAGAGACGGGCCTTTTAAGTTTCCTTGTACATGCAGTAGAACAAGCAAATACAGTTCATTTTGCTAGTAGAACAAAAGTAGAGTTCATTGTTCTCGTAGAAGAAAAGTAAAGTTCATTGTTCTAGTAGAAGTAAAGTAAAGTTCATTGTTCTAGTAGAAGAAAAGTAAAGTTCATTGTTCTAGTAGAAGAAAAGTAAAGTTCATTGTTCTAGTAGAAGAAAAGTAAAGTTCATTGTTCTAGTAGAAGAAAAGTAAAGTTCATTGTTCTAGTAGAAGAAAAGTAAAGTTCATTGTTCTAGTAGAAGAAAAGTAAAGTTCATTGTTCTAGTAGAAGAAAAGTAAAGTTCATTGTTCTAGTAGAAGAAAAGTAAAGTTCATTGTTCTAGTAGAAGAAAAGTAAAGTTCATTGTTCTAGTAGAAGAAAAGTAAAGTTCATTGTTCTAGTAGAAGAAAAGTAAAGTTCATTGTTCTAGTAGAAGAAAAGTAACGTTCATTGTTCTAGTAGAAGAAAAGTAACGTTCATTGTTCTAGTAGAAGAAAAGTAAAGTTCATTGTTCTAGTAGAAGAAAAGTAAAGTTCATTGTTCTAGTAGAAGAAAAGTAAAGTTCATTGTTCTAGTAGAAGAAAAGTAAAGTTCATTGTTCTAGTAGAAGAAAAGTAAAGTTCATTGTTCTAGTAGAAGAAAAGTAAAGTTCATTGTTCTAGTAGAACAAACAGGTACATTTGTGTGTTTTCATATTCCGAGGGGGTAGCAGAAGCGCCTGCGATCTGCGGTCGCTATTAATAGCAGGGTCGGTGCACCATCAGCCGACCAAGACCTAGCAGTTCGATCTTTTCGTGGTCTCCTCTGGTAACAGTCCTCGTCAAAACAGGCTGGCTAACAGAAGCTATGATCGCCGTGTTCCCTTTAGTGGTGGTCGTTATAGAAGACCCAGTATTGTATCTACAACAAAACAGGCTGGCTAACAGAAGCTATGATCGCCGTGTTCCCTGTAGTGGTGGTCGTTATAGAAGACCCAGTATTGTATCTACAACAAAACAGGCTGGCTAACAGAAGCTATGATCGCCGTGTTCCCTGTAGTGGTGGTCGTTATAGAGGACCCAGTATTGTATCTACAACAAAACAGGCTGGCTAACAGAAGCTATGATCGCCGTGTTCCCTGTAGTGGTGGTCGTTATAGAAGACCCAGTATTGCAGTACCCCTCGGCTGGACTAGTAGTTTCCCAGTATAGCCTGGGATAGACGAACTCCAACCTTTCCGGTAAGAGTCGGGAATGTCAAGAAAGCCATTACGACCCGCCACATCAAATGAGTCAAAAGACAACCTGCCTGCATCAACTCATGGCATTCCGCCAACAACAACATGATCCGAGCAGTTAGTCATAAACTGTTTGTTTTTTGTTTGTCATATTTGATTTGTGCTCTTGATTGATCGTCTTACTGGTGCCAGAAAGTATATGAACTGTGAGCTCCATGCATATTTGTTGTTTGCTTGAACTATTTAACTCCGACATTAATTTACCGGATGTGTAGAGTTAACAATCTTGAAATGGTGAGCATTAGTTCTTTGTTTAAATGTCGATCTGACGAATCAACTATAATTGATGTATCAACTATAACTGACGTATCTAATGTAACTGACGTATCTACTATAATTGATGTATCAACTATGACGTATCTAATGTAACTAACGTATCTACTATAATTGATGTATCAACTGTAAATGACGTATCTAATGTAATTGACGTATCTATTATAATTTACATATCAACTATAACTGACGTATAAACCATAAGTGACGTATCAACTATACCTGACATATCAACTATAACTGACGTGTCTACTGTAATTGATGTATCAACTATAACTGACGTATCAACTATAACTGACGTGTCTACTGTAATTGATGTATCAACTATAACTGATGTATCAACTATAACTGATGTATCAACTATAACTGACGTATCAACTATAACTGACGTATCTACTGTAATTGACGTATCAACTATAACTGACGTATCAACTATAATTGACGTATCAACTATAACTGACGTATCATCTGTAACTGACGAATCAACTAGAACTGACGTATCAACTATAAATGACGTATCAACTATAACTGACGTGTCTACTGTAATTGATGTATCAACTATAACTGACGTATCAACTATAACTGACGTGTCTACTGTAATTGATGTATCAACTATAACTGATGTATCAACTATAACTGATGTATCAACTATAACTGACGTATCAACTATAACTGACGTATCTACTGTAATTGACGTATCAACTATAACTGACGTATCAACTATAATTGACGTATCAACTATAACTGACGTATCATCTGTAACTGACGAATCAACTAGAACTGACGTATCAACTATAAATGACGTATCAACTATAACTGACGTATCAACTATAAATGACGTATCAACTATAACTGACGAATCAACTATAACTGACGCATAAACTATAAATGACGTATCAACTATAACTGACGTATCAACTATAATTGACGTATCAACTATAACTGACGTATCTATTGTAATTGACGTATCAACTATAACTGACGCATCAACTATAAATGACGCATCTACAGTAACTGACGTATCTAATGTAACTGACGTATCAATTATAATTGACGTATATAACTGACGTATCTAATGTAACTGACGTATCTATTATCTATCTATCTATCTATCTATCTATCTTTCGTTCGCCTGAAGTATTGTCTATATCTGCAATGTCGTTTCCTGTATAAATTTTACTGTCTTTTGTAATTCTTGCAGTGGCCCATATAGTTTTGTCTGTAGTGTTGTACCTATGGGCCAATGGATTTTCCTCAGTCTACTATATTCAGTGCAGTCTTGAAGTATGTGTTCAGCAGTCTGGGGTGCCTGTCCACATGTACAAGTATTGGTCGTTTCAAATCTAAATGTTCACGATTAACATGAAATATCTCCTCTTTCCCTGCACTTACAAACTCGATTTTTTGCATCTGGCCTTGTTTTTCCAAGGTCCCACCGATTTCACAAAATTTAATGATGTAGGAAGTATGCTTCATCATGAAGCAGCACTTTCCTTTGATCTCAGTGAATTTACGGATCTTTTTGCTCCTGGAGAAAATAATTTACCGTACATTAATGGAAATCAGCTTCTCGACATAGGCGTCTCTACACAACTTGAAAGTTGGAGGCGTTTATCAACTGTTTACTTTCTATTGTTTACTTTCTTTAAAATACTATGAGAATGTCAATGTTATAGCCTTTACAGACGGTCTAAAACAAATCAGCGTATAAACAGTTCCATTAATGAAAACTATTTAAACAATATACAACAAAGAATACATTTTAAAAAATTAATTATCCGTTGCGAGCGATAACGAGCATGACATATCAAGCAAAGTTATTGTTTATGGGTACGCATGTGACTAAAGAGTCCGATGTAAGCATGGGATCCTCTTCACTGTAAAGAGCTACATTGTTCGTTTTATGTCTTTCCATGTGACTTTCATTATTTTACGTAAACAAGACATATGAAAGTGATTTAGTTTCTTTGCATGCCTGCAGTACACATATCAAGAATCTTTACATTTTCAAAACGTTATCAACTTTAGCTAAAGATTGATCATGCGGACATATAAAAACGTCCATTATTATTTCATTTATTCTGAATCAGAGGAGTCTAACATATTGATTACTAATCTGGGCTGAACGAACGATAGTCCATCTTTTTTCCAATAGTCATTTTCTTCTTTTAAGACATGATCTTCACATTTGCACCAAAAATCTTTGTCAATCTGTGATAGAGCAGCATATGTCAGTCCTTTTATATCGCATAGTTTAAAACTTGTATTCTCAGCTGCCACCTGCCCTTTAATTTTTGCCCAAACGAGTTCAATGGGGTTTAATTGTGGATGATAAGGGGGCAGTCTCAAGCACGTATGACCATGCTGTTGAATGATTTTGTCTATTTGGAATACTTTGGTCTTTTGCGATTTCTTAACAAGTGACAGTAATTCAGGTTTCAAAAATCCCTCGTTAAATGGAATTCCTTCCTTTCTTAGCCAAATCTTTATAACATCTTTTGTACTGGTAGATGTAGGAATTTTGTCTTCTTCTGCCACAGCGTTGTGGTACGACGCGTTGTCCATTACCAGACAGGATGGTCTGTCTAGAATTGGAAGAAGAGTATTTTCAATCCACTCTCTAAATATATGGCCATTCATCTCGGTGTGATAGTCCCTGTTGTCAGTATAATTAGAGGTGAATATAAGTTCTGCATTTTTCACCAACCCTTCTTTTCGGCTGCCTGCATGTGCCATTATAATACGCTGTCCTTTTCCAGTGGGTACACATCTTTTTAATACTTCCATCTGATAACTGCCATTCCTTTGCACTTGTGTGGTGAGAATTTATCCAAGATTCATCTAGAAATACAATATCATAACCTTGGTTACGCATTTCCCGTACTTCACGTAAATATTTACTCCTCATAGAAACTAAGTGCGGCTTCTCGCAGATGACATTTCTACCACTATCGTACTTTCTAAACGTAAAACCGATGCTTCTAACAGTTCTCCATAATGTTGTTTTCGACACAACAATGTCATTTTCTGCTCTCAGTCGAATTTTCAGTTTTCTTAAAGTCACAGTTTCTTTGGAATCGAACATTTTACAAATTGCTCTTCTAATCACTTCCTTGTCAAAACTATCTACTACTTTCTTTCTTCCTAGCGTCCTAGTCTTGATTGAACTGGACACTCCGTTAGCTTTAAGCACTTGTTTGAAAAAGCGTTTGCTTATACCCAATGCGTGAATAGTTCTCTTTTCTGGCTTTGAGATGCTTCGATACAGTTTTCCACGCTTAGCTTCTATGCAAAAATATTTATACACCTTTATTGCCACTGATTGCAATGTAAGGAACTTTACTTTTATACCCATTGACTAACAGATCACAAATTTAACGAAATTACCCAATAATTAGGATACGCCGTTGCACATAAATCACAACAAAACGACAGGAAATGGGATGCACCGGATATAAAATTATAACTATGACGCGTTTTATGTGTTTTTTAGTGCTTAAAACAGGGAAATTGGCGCGCATTACGTTCAAGATGACAAGTCCGTGGGTGCTCACTCATATGAAGCGGTAATTCCTCCAAATATATGGTTTGACCAAAATGCCTTAAATTTGTATACTTCAAATAAAGAATATTTAAAACTATACGTTTGTTGGTGAGGAAATGAATGTACTTCTTGGGACCAAAAAATCACAAGACCATATGCAAAATTTCAGCATTATCAATCAATTGGTTGCAGAGATATGGAATTTTAAACACCTTCAAAATATTTTGAAACGACCAATAACATCAACTACACGCCCTTTTTTGTTAACCAAGGGGACCTCACTCTTGTTAATCAGACGACAGCTCCGGCAGCCAATATGAATGCCGCGGGTGTTTCAGCAGAGTCACCAATTACCTATTCCAGCTTTGATCAAGGTTTTGTCAAAATGGAGGGCGGTTGTGTTTTGAAGGCTAATGAAACTTCCTATGCACCCGTGTTTGATAGACATTTAACAAACAGTACCACCAAAACAGGAGGGAGGAAACCCAGACGCTTAAAATTATCAACGACCGGACAGTAATATATATGATGTATTAATAAAGTTGTGAAATATAGAATTTTGTTTTGCTTTTCATTGAATGAGAAAGAGCGAGAGTCACTATTTAATATTAGCACACCTTACTACACGACACATGATGATGTTGGTAGCGATAACACACACGACCACTTATATTTTACTATTTTTAACATAAGTCCGTTTTCTTTTCAATCGGGGTTCTACCTGAGTTGGCTAACGGAATTTAAAATACTCTTTCACAAATTTCTAACACACAGCGAGCGACGATCACCGAACACGGATTAGCACCGAGTCTTTTGAATTTACCTGAGTTAAGCTCTCAGAAACACAGGAGACCGTTCGACAAAACTAACCTTTCAATGTTATTGCTTGTCAGCATTTTTTTACATGTTGCCTGTCACGTAGTAGACCCGTGTTCGAATCCTGAAGGGAGACTGTTTTTTTTAATAATTCTGAGTTTACTTTCACAAATACATATTTTTTAAATAATTCTGTTTACTTTCGCAAATACATATTTTTTAAATAATTCTGTTTACTTTCACAAACTCTTTTAAAATACTCTTTCACGCACACCGCGTGAGGCGACACAAATATACTCTTTCACAAATAACACACAGCGAGAGGCGATCACCGGAGCGCGATCACCGGATTAGAGTCTCTATTGAATTTACCTGCGGTTAAGCTCTCAGTGAACCATTTCGACAAACTGACGAACACCAAAAAAAAATAAATTTTTTCCCAAAAAAAATAATGAAGTTCGAAAAAATCGCGAATTCGAAAAAATAATTTTTTTTTTGGCACCGTTTTGGTGCAAAGTCGGTGCAAAGTCGGTGCCAAATCTATTGTATTTCGGTGCATGTTATTCCACTTTTCTGTTGAGTTCACAGCCACCATCACTACTCACTCCTGTAAACTTCCTTTCTTTGGTAGTTTGATCATATAACCTTCTTTCCAGTCTTTAGGTATTTCTTCCCTCTCCCAAATTTTATCTAATAGATTAAATAGCATCTTGGTAGAGGTGTTAATATCTGCTTTGATTGCTTTAGAAGGAATTTCATCTGGTCCTGTGGCTTTACCATTTTTTTAATAGCTTGATGGCTTTCATTATTTCTTCTTTGCTTGGTTTTCCACAGTTAACGTGTAACTCTTCTTCTGCTGGTTGTATATCTGGAGGATTATTTGAGCCGGGTCTGTTCAAAAGTTCTTCAAAGTTCCCTTTCCATCTCTCCATTTGTTCCCTTATATTACTAAGCAGATTTCCTTTCTTATCTTTAATAAAGGCATTGTTCTGTTTGTATGTCCCACTTAATTTCTTTGTGCTGTTGTACAGTTCTTTCATATTCCCTTTATTTGCTGCTGCCTCTGCCTCTTTAGCTAGTTCATCTATATATTTCCTCTTATCCGTTTTTATGCATCTTCTCACTTCTTTGTTCACCTCTGTGTAAGCTTCCTGTGTCGTGGCTTTATTACTTCTTGTTTTGCTTTTATTTATGTCTGCTTTCTTGTTCTTTCTTTTCACAGTTCACCGTGATTGTGTGAACTATACTTAGAGAGCTACACACAGAAACAACAAATAAACTTGTCCATCTAAAAAGAATGTCATGTGATTCGTTACCATGCAAAGTATATATTTAAAGAGAAGGAAGAAGAGCAAGTAGCAGATACATGACATGATGAACAAACAACATCAAAGAAAAGCTTTAAAATCATTGACATTGATTGAAGTCGCCAGAAGAGCAAGAAACAAAACTCGGTATAGAAGGAGAAAGAAAGAAAGAAAGAAAGAAAGAAAGAAAGAAAGAAAGAAAGAAAGAAAGAAAGAAAGAAAGAAAGAAAGAAAGAAAGAAAGAAAGAAAGAAAGAAAGAAAGAAACAAACAAAGAAAGCCGTGCTAATAAGTTTTTAAACAGACACCACCATCTTCCAATCATCACACGAAATGTTGAAGACAAGTGTTATCGCGGACTTTGGTGTGCAATGTCCGTGTTGAGTGAATTATCCATGTTTCTGTCACTGGCACAGTCCGTGTGTGGATTTTTTAAACATTTACAAAGAAAGGCGTTAACTACGCTCATCAATTATTTTATCAAAGGGAGACAACTTGTGAGACATTCAAATTATTAGCAGCCAGACATTGGAGAATGGGTAGAAAGGTTCGTGAATTATTGAGTTATTTGTTCATTATCACCACTTAGGTATTTGTCGATTATCACCACTGAGTTATTTGTTGATTATCACCACGGATTTATTTGTTGATTATCACCACTGAGTTATTTGTTGATTATCACTACTGAGTTAGTTATTTGCGGGTTATCATCATTGAGCTACTTGTAGTTTATCTTTATTCATTTATAGCTCAGTGGTTAGTGAACTGGACTGCAAAGGACAGGAGGTAGGGTTCGATCCAAACCGACGGCTTCACCCAGCCTTTAATGGGTACCAGATTTTTCTTTCTGGGAAAGTAAAGCGGTACGGGCATAATACCGACCACATTACCCAAAAAATCATGTGCCGAAGGTCTGTAAAATGTATGGTCACTAACACCATATTCCCTAAACGCCACTTGACGTGACGGGGGTACTTTACTTTTTTTTTTTATTATTGATTTATCTGTTGGTAATTGCCATTGAGTTATTTATATTTTTTTATCGTTGAGTTACTTGCGGATTATCGTCATTGAGTTATTTGTAGATTGTTATGGTTATGGTTATGGAAGGCCCCGGTATCACTGCAAACGAATTAAATTTCATAATTGCTCAACCGCCCGTGCCAGTGGAATCATCCGAATTGCTATCTCATCTCTCAGACAGAGAAAAGTAGCTGCATCAAGGCAGTCTCGGCACACGCAAAAAGACATAAGGTGAAACCGCACGGAAAGTGAACACAACCGTCTGTTCTCCGTCATACTATATCATCATTCATCGTAAACAATCCGAATATTGAAACACAATGAAAACGGCTGAAACGCACAGCTCACGGTGTGCACAGAGCACTTAACTCAGTAGCTCCTGCATCAAGCCGGACTTGGAATATGAGGAAACTGCAACAAAAAACACTTTTCTGATATAGCCTTAAACGGTTCCTGCCACCTATCCACCATATTGACCGAAAGTTCACGTCCTCCTGAAAATGATGATAGTCATATATTTTTTTTAATGTATAGCGCTTGATGATGTTAGGACGTCGTTTTTGACTCCAAATCCGAACACATGAAACACAGTTTGACGTCGGATTATCATTATTGAGTTGTTTGTGGATTATCCTCATTGACTTATTTGTGAGTTATCATCATTTCTCTCAGAACATGTCCACAGGTGCTGATATTCCCTCCTCAGCACAACAATAGCTCTGTGTTCTTTGATAAGTCCTCTTGTTTCTGGCTGTGCCCATCTTTACTTCCATCTGTTTCATTCCGAAGGAGTGACGTGGACTCATGGTTGTGGAAATAGCCTGACCTGCCAGAAGCAACTGTCTCAGGTGGTTCATGTCTTTGTTTCCCCTGGTCCCGCATCAACAAGCGTATTCACAGAGCCTACACAAACAAACTGATGAAACAAGTGGTTTTTATCGTTAGAAATTAAAGGACATAAAACCAGCTTGTTTCACTTTCTCTGTTTGGTGCAGGGGTGGATTCATCATCATCATTATCGAGTGCCGTCTCCGCAACGATGGTTGGCTACCATGGAGCGCCATTCTGCTCTGTCTCTTACTTTGATGGTGCAGGTTGTCATATGCTGATTTGTCCATGTTTTGATGTTACTCGTCCATGTTAGTCTTGGTCTGCCTCTGCCTCTTTTACCTTGTATTTTCCCCTCCAGGATTACTTTTAGTAGGCTGTTGTGTCTTTTAACATGGCCCAAAAATCGCATTTGTCTTGTTTGAATTGTGCTTAGTAGTTCTCTTTTCGTTTTTAGTTGTTTTAAAACTTCATTGTTTGTTTTCTTTTCTTTCCATCCAATTCTGCCTATTCTTCTATAAATCCACATTTCAAAGGCTTCAATTCTCTGTTCTTTTTACTCGTCTAATGTCCATGTTTCTGAACCATATAGGAATATTGAGAAGATGTAACATTTTGCTATTCTTAGTTTTAGCTCTGGTGTTATTTTTTTTTATGTTAGTATGTTCTTCGTGACATTAAAATTACTTTTTGCCATTCCTATTCTTTTGTTTATTTCAGTTGTACATTTTCCCGCACTGGTTATAGTGTGTCCAAGGGTTGGATTAACCAGCAAAATAAGCACACGGCATCAAGTTCATCAAGGGAAGGGGGCGCCAGAAAGAGGCCCTCACATTATTTTTTTTTTTACATTTATTACAGATATATACAATAATAACAGAAGCTCCCAGTGAGCACAGACCTCCACCAAAGGTCATGAACTCGAACCAGCCTTGCTGGATGCCTTATCTCTATTAAGTATAAAAGCTGATGTGTTAAATAAGATTTGTTTTGAGGATCTCATCAAAGACTTTACAATTTAGAAAAGTAGGAGAAAACGATTCAAATACAAATCAAGTGGTCGTATACAAATAAACCTTATTTTCTATCTTACTCTCAGCTTTGTTTCATTTCAATAAGTAAACTTTTATTGCACGCCTTATTTTTGTTTATATTTTGAATTATATATATATCATCATCATCATCATGAAATATATATATATATATATATATATATATATATATATATATATATATATATATATATATATATATATTGGATGGAAACAAAAGATAACAAACGATGAAGTTTTAAAACAACTGAAAATAAAAAGAGAACTGCTGCACACAATTAAGACAAGACAAATGAAATTTTGGTGGCATGTTAAAAGACACAACAGCCTACTAAAAGTAATATTGGAAGGAAAAATACAAGGCAAAAGAGGCAGAGGCAGACCAAGACTAACATGGACGAGTAACATCAAAAGATGGACAAGTCAATCTATGTCAGCCTGCACCATCAAAGCAAGAAACAGGGTAGAATGTCGATCCATGGTAGCCAACCTTCGTTGCGGAGAGGGCACACGATGATGATATATATATGGGGGGGGGGGGCGCACCAAAATCTTGTAGGTGCTTAGGGCCTCTAAAGGTCTTATTCTGACTCCGGTTTGGTGACATTTAATTGCAACTTGAGTACAGCCTCTTATCAAACTACCACACCCTGCCACCACTATCTCTAACCGCAGAGCCCAAAGTGACATATGACGCCGGTTGGTTGTCCTTCATGGCTGCAACAAATCAAATGGTTTCACTTACTTCGAGATATTATCTTATTAGCCAAAATTATACACGACATACAACTTAAACATACAGATGAGAAGGAAGCATAGCTTGAGGCAGAGCAAGTGTACGATGAGGTGACAATATAAAATGAATGCAATAAGTAACAATTACTATTCTACAAATATGATAAAAGCAGTTTCGAATCAAGGTAGGCAAAAAAAAACAAAAAAAAATTATTTATTAATTTATTTTTTATTATTTTATTTATTTTTTTGTGGGCGTAGAGGAGAGGGGTGAAATAAAAATTATGACAAAAAATAAATCCTAACAGCTGCACTGGTCATGAGGCCTTTACGCTCCAGCTCAACGAAACACCTAAGGCGTGTCTCAAAATGGGAAGTAAAATAAAACTATTGTAGAGGAACAACAGACAACAACAGGTGTAACGCCCTCAGTAAATAGCAATAGCTTCCACGTAGAATTACAAACATTGAAACATGGAAATCAAATAACTGGGATTCCACGGAAGTGATCACTATCCATGTGTCCTCCTAATTGAGAAAAGCAGAAATAGAAGCCAGAAAAGAAAGCTCCATACATTTATAATGAAAATAGGGAACTGTGGCTGTAAGAATGAGGATACGGGGATCGCTGTCAAAATTGTGTAAGGATGTAGGGTTGGAGGAAGATCTCACAATCACAACCGATACCATTCGCATGACACTTAAAAGGTCACAGAACACTGCTCCTGGTCCAGATGGTGTTCGGTACGATGACATAGGCGATTTAGTTGACGACGACTTGACAAAACTGGCCAATGAGTTTAATGCCAGCATTCGGAGTGGCCAGATTAAGGAGGAGTGGCTACACAGCTACTTACTACCGCTACCGAAGCCAAACAAGGACCATTCTCAGATCAGTGCCTACAGAATCATCACAATGCAGAACACTGCTGGCAAGCTGCTGGAGAAAATAGTTGCCCGTGTCCTCACCTGTCACCTTGAACAGAAACGCGTATTCCCACCCTCACTCGGAGGTTATAGATATAACAACGAGACATAGCTCAATGCGGCATTCTTTGCCTATGACGTCTTCGAAGGCTTCCACAGACGAGAGGAGACATGTGCTGCTGATATAGATTTGGAGGATGCATACAACAGGGTACCATTTGAATATCTCATGCATATGCTCCTCAAACTGGTGGTGCATCCCTTCCTCATTAGATGGATCGCCGCGGCACTGTTTCAGAGGAAGGTGATACTCAGATGTGGAAGTTTGTCTTCCGAGCCAATATCCATTTGTCCAGGGCTTCCACAAGGCTCACCATTGTCACCAGTTCTATTTAACGTGTACACAATAACGATCACGGAACAACAGCTGGATGGGAGGGGACGAACTATGACTTTTGCTGATGATATTCTGGTATATCGACAGGGAAGAGACAGACGAGGAATCGCCTCCACAATGCAAGACGAACTCGATCGCATTTCTTCCTGTTGTGGGGTTTCAGGTGCCTTGGTTAATTCTAATAAAGCATCAGTTTCATGGTTCTCCCTTAACAATCATATCGTTAATACGACCACACCGGTAGTACGAATGGGAGCTGATGAGGTGACCAGGGACAAGTTGATGACATACCTCGGAGTTAAGTTTGATCACAGCCTGTGTTTTCGGGGCCACGTCAACCATGTGATAACAAAATCCCACAAAGGATTAGCCGCCTTGAAGGTCATGGCAGCTGTCAACATCGAGCAGAGGCTACTTACTCTTCTGTTCCAGGGATCAGTCCTCGCACCAATCGAGTATGCCCTGGCCATTCTTACTGTCAGTACGACTCAAATTGATAGGCTGGAGAAGATACAAAATGAAGCCATGCGCATTATCTTGGGATGTACAAGGGGCACTCCCTGTGTAGCAATGAGGTATCTTCTTGACTTTATAACCATGGATGACAGAATCAAGATCTGGAGAGCACGAGCATACCTGAAGATTAGTACAGATACAGAGCATCCATTGCACCACGTGCTCAACACAGTGAAAGGTACCAGGCTAAAAAGAGGCAAATCATGGGTGGGCCGAGCAGAAGATGTCATCAAACAGGTCTTTGGTCTTACCAATATCAGCGTTGGTGAGGAGTGGATACCGGTGCCTACGTCATTCAAGGGGACTTTCTCGTGTATTGTCACACTCAACAGGAAAAGTAGGGAACAGAACCCGGTCGTGGTTAATGCCGAGGTCAACGGTCTCATCTGCGATAACACCGATGAGAAAGATGCAGTCATCTATACAGACGGATCTGTAATACGACACAAAGAAGTGCATGGGCATTTACAGTACGCTCGTCAGGCAGAATAGTCAAGGAAGACAGTGGTGCATACGTCATGACCACGAGTAGCATGACAATGGAGATGATGGCAGTGACCAAGGCATTCAAATGGTTAGAGTCACAAGACTACATCCACGCATGTATACTGAGTGATTCGATGAGCATGATGAAAAAAGTGGAGGCGGGCTCTGTACGCATGCAATGGGTAGAGTCATTGCAGAAATCCAAAATACGTAAGGTCACCTTTGTCTACGTCCCTGGACATGCGGGAGTACGGGGAAATGAAAGAGCGGACAAGTTGGCTAGCTGCGCTGTCGTTGAGGACGGGCAACCAATGGATCGGGCGGACATCATCAATGCCCTTCGAGATGTGGGAAGAGCACAGGACTTCGACAAACACAGATCCACGTCACTTCTTCGGATGATGGAAATGGGGGTTAAGATGGGCACAGCCAGAAATGAGAAACTTAGTGGCCGTGTAAGAAGTCTTATCAACCAACATAGAACTGGAGTCGTCAGTCGCTGGACAATGAGGGAATTGCTGAGGAGGGATCTGAGCACCTATGGACATGTTCGGAGTGCAATGATGATGACCCGCAAATAACTCAATAACTCAATCAAATAACGATAGCTTTCGAATAAAATAACAATAGTTGAGACTTCCAGATAAAATAATAACAGCTTCCACATAAAATGACAATGGTTAGGACATCAACATTAAATAACAATTGCTTCCACATAAAATAATAAAAGGCTCCACATCAGAAAAAAAAATACCAATAATTTCCACATAAATAACAATAGTATACGTATTTACTTACGAAAGTAAAACAAGCTGTTTTTATGTCTTTCAATTTCTAACGATAAAAACCACTCGTTTCATCAGAATAGTACGACGTAAAATAACTATTGTATCGATAAAATTACAATAGTATCGACATAAAATAACAATAGTATCGACATAAAATAACAAGAGTATCGACATAAAATAACAATAGTATGCAAATACAATAACAATAGTAGCGAGATAAAATAACTAGAGTAGCGACATAAAATAACAAGAGTATTCACATAAAATAACAATAGTTTAGACATAAAATAACAAGAGTATCGACATAAAATAACAATAGTTTGGACATAAAATAACAAGAGTATTGACATAAAATAACAATAGTATCGACATAAGATAACAATAGTATGCAAATACAATAACAGTAGTATCGACATAAAATAACTATTGTATCGACATAAAATAACTATAGTTTCGACATAAAATAACAATAGCTGGACTTTCAGAAGTGCGAGAGCTTGGACTAACTTCCTCCACACATTCACAGAATGGTTATACGAGGGAGTGAGGATGGAGATCTGCACCATCAAAGCAAGAGACAGAGTGGAATGGCGCTCCATGGTAGCCAACCTTCGATGCGGAGACGGCACTCAATGGTGATGATGAGGATGGAGAATAATCGTTTTAAAAATGCCACACAACTTGATATATATTAGAATTAGTCTGCACCACAAAGACATTTCAACCCTTGAAGGAAACTGAAATAATTGAACTAAGTTGCCAGGCCACTGCCGTCTTCTGGTATGTGAATCTAACATGTTGGGCCACCAGCATTCAGAGTTGCAAAAACAAATTTAACAACGCTTGACTTTTGCCTGTTTTGCCCCACATTGCCCCACAATGCCCCACTCATGTGAACCAGCGTGAAATCAACTGCCACTGAACAAAGTGCATCGGGTTCGTCTTAAATGATTTTGCCAAAAAAAAAGAAGAAGAAATTATTTACCTTCCAAAAACACTCGCTAGAAACGCAAGTGCGAGCGATAGCTGGCGCACTATTTCACCCCCTGCTGATTATCTGGTCCCTGCAAGTTTAAAATATCTTTAATATGATATCATGTAACTGGCACGTTCTTGTGTAGGTCACATTGCAAATTGGTAGCATACCTGGCAAAGCAAGTCCATTAAGAATTAATTAAAGAGATATACAAGACATCTGATGCTATTATATTTGAACGTGATTTCGCGGTTCGTTTGTTGAAAGCGAATCATAGGAGGAGGAGGTATGTTTACAGCACTCGGAACAAATGACAAATAATCAACCACTTAAAAAAAAAAACAAAGAACAATATATGGTCTGAAGAAGAATCGAACCCGTACTCCATGACACTTGTTTTGCAGACAAACATTTATAGGACAAAAAAGTCATTCAGCCCTATCGGGAGATACTTGTTTTAATAGGAAAATACAGATACACAATTTATTCCCGAGATGTGATCGTAATCTTATGCTATAGTCATGAGAACGCCTACGTGAAAGACATCGCTAATGATAGCTAATTTTCAGTTAGCTGAGTTGGCAATGTTCAGTAGCGTTTGGCTTCTCGTGGCAAAGCGCTATACCATAGAACTCGGGTTCGATCCTGCTTCGGACCATATATTGTTCTTTGTTTTGTTTTTTTTCTGTTGTTGATTATTTGTCATTTTTTCCGAGCTTTTTCCTCTGAAATGATTCGCTGAATTATCGCCTCGGAAGTTTCCCTCTATAATAATATTTATTTATTATTATTTGTCTCTCGTTTGTTGAAACCAGAGTCCAACGTTTGCCAGGATGGAGTTTGTGTTTTAGCCTGTGCCTGGACTATGAATGATTTGAGAGGAGGGTGCAAGGAATAAGTTAGATACAAGAAGGTCATAATGAGTTTATATTAGCAAGGGACAGTAAGGATGGCTTTGAGTAAGTTGGTAACAGTGTAGATGAATTTTTGTAAGCCAGGGACAGTAAGAATGAGTTTCTGCAACCAAAGGATACAGACGATGAGTTTATGTAAAAAAGGGACAGTAGGATTAGTTTGAGTAAGTAAGGTAACAGTGAGGATGAATTTATGTAACTAAGGTATGACATGGATGAGATTATGTAACAGGTACCAGGAAGATGCTCTTATATAAGTGCGTGAAAGTGGCAGGGATTAATTGACGTAACTAATGTGTGCATGGATGAGATTATGTAACTAAGGTACCAGGAGGATGCACATATTTAAGTGGGGGAGGGGGGAACGGCAGGGCCGACTTTGAGGCGGTTAAATAAGCTACAGTTTAGGTTGCTACAGTTCTGTGTGTGTGTGTGTGGGTGGGGGGGGGGCTGGCTCCTTTTTTATAGTGTTGTCTTTAGTGGAGATATTCTTGGTGTTCATGTTTTATTTATTTATTTTTTTTTACAGGGGCCACAGTTTCAGTTAGCTTGGTCAGGACCTCACCAAGTCTAGATCTGGCTCTATGTATTGTATGTAACTAAGGGACAGTGATAATGAGTTTATTAGTTAAGGGACAGTGATGATAAATGTGTGTACTAACATACTGTGGGGATGTGTCTATAACCAAAGAACAGTGGTGGTGAGCTTATGGAACCAAGTGATGATGAATTTGAGATGTTTACATCAAGATGTCTGATGATGGAAACATTTTGGGAATCTTTGCTTGAAACGATTAAATCGTTTAGAAAATTAATAGCATGCGAGGTTACCCCACATCAATAGATCGTCATGTTGATAGTAATTCATGCAGGATCAAAGTGAAGTTGGTCCAATTTAGCCTTATCATTACTCTGGCAGAAGGAGGGGGAAAACATAGTAGACTAACAGCGCTATTTTGGGAAACACACGGTTTTTCCAGTCGGCCCATTAACCCTTGAGCCGCCTGCGTGCCCAATTATCAGAGAGCAAACAGTGGCAATCAGTGGCAATAGCATGATCACTAGAGATTAGAGTAGCCAGGGGTTTTACGACTCTCCGGCTAAAAATAGCTGCCCCAACCGATTGTTACTGGCTACTGTTTTTGCCAGATAAAGAAAGTTGGGGCCAAAGTTTATGTCGAATATTGGGTACTTCCATTTTTATTTTATTATCAATAGTAATCAAACGATTTAAATAAAACCAAGAGGTATACAGTATTAAAACGCCTGTATGTTATTTGTATTGTTATTAATACTATTATTATTGAAAGAAAAGAGCGAATCCCGTACGGAACGATGTGGAGTATATATGGTGTTAGTGCCCACAAATTAAAATAGATCTTTGAGACCTGATATTTTGAGGTAATATCTTCGGTATTATACTAGTGCCGTCTTTTCCAGAAAATTCCGGTCATCATTTAAAAATGAGTAAACCTGTTGATTAGAATCGAACCAGACCGCTCCTTCTTCTACATTTAAAACCATTATTATTATATGGATATGCAAGAGAAAAGGAAATTATACACGCGAGGAAGAAGGAACGCGATGATGATGATATATATATATATATATTGGGCATTAGACAAGATAAGAACAGAAAATAGAAGCCTTTGAAATGTGGATTTATAGAAGAATAGGTAGAATTGGATGGAAAGGAAAGAAAACAAACGATGAAGTTTTAAAACAATTAAAATTTAAAAGAGAACTACTCAACACAATTCATCATCATCATCGAGTGCCTTCTCCGCAACGAAGGTTGGCTACCATGGACGCCATTCTACTCTGTTTCTTGCTTTGATGGTGCAGGCTGTTGCAGGCTTGTCCATCTTTTGATGTTACTCGTCCATGTTAGTCTTGGTCTGCCTCTGCCTCTTTTACCTTGTATTTTTCCTTCCAATTTTACTTTCAGTAGGCTGTTGTGTCTTTTAACATGCCCCCAAAAATTTCATGTGTCTTGTATTTAGTAGTTCACTTTTTATTTTCAGTTGTTTTAAAACTTCATCGTTTGTTATTTTTACTATCCATCCAATTCTACCTATTCTTCTATAAATCCACATTTCAAAGGCTTCAATTTTCTGTTCTGTTTTCTTGTCTAATGTCCATGTTTCTGCACCATACAGGAATATTGAGAAGGTGTAACATTTTGCCATTCTTAGTTTCAGCCCTGCTGATATTTGTTTTGTTGCTAGTATATTTTTCATGGCATTAAAATTACTTTTTGCCATACCTATTCTTTTGTTTATTTCAATTTTGCATTTTCCTTCATTGGTATGTCCCAGGTAGTTGTAACTCTGGACTGTCTCCAGATGTATTCCCTCAACTGTGATATTTAATTGTAGGTCTTGAGAATTTTCTTTGTTTATGATCATAGCTTTAGTCTTTTTGATATTCATTTCTAGTCCATATTTTTTGCTTGTTATGTTTATCACATTAAGCAATTGTTGTAGGTCTTTAGAATTTTCTGCTAGTAGAACAGTATCTTCAGCATATCTTAGGTTATTGATTATCTTTCCTTTAATGTTTAGGCCTGGTATCTCTGAGATGTTTTTAAAGATTTGCTCAGTGTATAGATTGAACAAGCTTGGTGATAGGATGCATCCTTGTCTTACTCCTCTTTTTATGTCCATGGGTGTAGAGTTCTCCTTTGTTATATCTTATTATTGCTGTTTGCTCCCAGTACAGATTACATATTAGTCGTATGTCTGTGTCGTCTAGATTTATATCCTTTAGACAGTTTATGAGTTGGTTATGGTGTATTCTATCGAAAGCTTTGGTGTAGTCTATAAAGCAGGCATATGTTGGTTTGTTTACTTCTGTGTACTTTTCAATCAATGTTCTCATGCTGAATATGGCTTCTTTTGTCCCACTGTTTTTCCTGAATCCAAATTGTTGCTCATCTAATTCAGTATTGATTTTATTCTGAATCCTTCCCTATATAACTTTTAGTAACATTTTTGTTACCTGGCTCATTAGGCTTATTGTTCTGAAATCACTGCATTCAACTGCACCATTCTTTTTAGGCATTGCAATGAAAGTTGATGTTTTTAGATCGTTTGGTATGTATCCTGTATGGTATATGTCATTGCATATGTCTGTGATCACTTCGATGCCAAATCTTCTAGAGCCTATATCATCTCTATCTGTATATTGTCAGGTCCAGCTGCCTTTCCCTTTTTCATTGTTTTTATAGCTTTTTCTACTTCAGATTTCAGGATTTTAAAGTTGTATGTGCATTTTATGTCTGACTTTTTGTCCCTTTCGTCATGAAATAATTATGTTATATATTCTTGCCATCTATCTATTATATCTTTGTTGTCTGTTAGCATTCTTCCATCTTTGTTTGCAATACATCCGTTTCGTTCAGCTTTTTTGTCTTTATTCGTCATTCTCTTTATTTCTGTGTGCATCTCTTTTAAGTTTTGTTTACTTTCCATAGTTTCGACTTCTAGACATCTTTGGTTGAGCCAGTCTTCTTTTGCCTTTTTTGCACATTCTCCGTATTTCATTGTCTATATCCTTGTATCTGGCAGTGTTTTTCGCTTGTCTTCTTTCTTCCATTTTTTCTAAGATTTTGTCAGTTATCCATTTTTGTTTTTTTGTTACTTTCTTTTTTGGGCAAGGTGTTGCAGGATTCTTGCATGCTGTTTTTTATGCATTGCCATTTTGTTGTGACTTTTTCCTCAGGATTTTCTCTTCTGTACTGCTCAATCCCCTCTTCTATCAGCTTCTGATATGTGTTCTTTACTTGTACAGTATAAGTTTCTTGTACATCTTTCTGGTTTAACGCTGTTATATCAATTGGTGTTGCTGAATTAGTTTTTTGTTTGTTTCTCTTTAATTTGATTTTCATTTTTATCATTACAGGATTGTGGTCTGAATTTATATCTGCTCCTGGGTAGGTTTTCGCTTTCTTGACGCTGTTCCTGAATCTGTCTTTTATCATTATGTAATATATTTGGTTTCTCTTCTTGTCTCCAGGGCTTTTCCATATGTATAATTTCCTTTTCTCTTGCTCAATTATCAGTCTGTTTTCTTCACAAAATTGTATTAATCTTTCTCCTCTGTTATTCATTTTTGCTAGACCATGATTTCCTATAATGGTCTTATATTTACCTTTTCCTACTTTAGCGTTCATATCACCCATTATAATCAAGTTGTCTGATGATTTCACTTGCTTCATAACTGTGTTTAGATTTTCATAGTATACCTCTATTTGTTCGTCTGTATAGTCTTGAGTAGGTGCGTATGTCTGTATTATTGCTATGTCGAATGGTTTTGCCTTCATTTTTAATAGTATAATCCTATCATTGTATGTCAAGTGAGTATTAATATATTTTTGTAGCTCTCGTTTTATCAGAATGCCTACTCCTCTTTGATGTTCTTTTGTGTTACCTGAATATATAAATGTACATTTATCGTCTTGTATGTATCCACTTTCCTTCCATCTTGTTTCATTTAAACACAATTAGAACAGGACAAATGAAATTTTTGGGGCATGTTAAAAGACACTACATCCTATTAAAGGTAATATCGGAAGAGAAAATACAAGGTAAAAGAGGCAGAGGCAGACCAAGACTAACGTGGACGAGTAACATTAAAAAATGGACAAGTCAACCTATGACAATCTGCACCATCGAAGCAAGAGACAGAGTAGAATGGCGCTCCATGGTAGCCAACCTTCAATACGGAGACGGCACTCAATGATGATGATTATTATTATAGGACCTGTATACTCTAACCTCGGGGGTCAAGAGGTCACGGATGAACAAATTTTGTTGTAGCCTTGCAACATACAAGTTGTGACGGACGTCGGTGCTCTCTCGGTTCACGGCCAAGGACAAAAAAAATAAGAAATAATAAAATTATAGTCGCTCAATAAGTTGGATGAATGAAAGTGGAGATTAATATAAGAAACAGTAGCACTATTAATTTGAGAGTATGGCCTATTATTAGTAACAACCTAAAAGGACATAACAAAATATCTTACATGTGGCAAACACAAAGTAGTCAAACACAAAGTCGTCAAACACAAAGTAGTCAAACACAAAGTAGTCAAATACAAAGTAGTCAAACACAAAGCCGTCACAGAAACAGTGAAAATATAGATTCTCCAATTAAAACAGACATTCACCGTAACGGAGCAATGTTACCTTCTTGCCGTACATATCCGTAGTAGTAGCTTGTCTGTCATAGTTGACGATAGTAGCTTGTCTGTCATAGTTGACGATAGTAGCTTGTCTGTCATAGTTGACTATAGTAGCTTGTCTGTTATAGTTGACTATAGTAGCTTCCATCTGTCATAGTTGACGATAGTAGCTTGTCTGTCATAGTTGACTATAGTAGCTTCCATCTGTCATAGTTGACGATAGTAGCTTCCGTCTATCATAGTTGACTATAGTAGCTTGTCTGTCATAGTTGACTATAGTAGCTTGTCTGTTATAGTTGACTATAGTAGCTTCCGTCTGTCATAGTTGACGATAGTAGCTTGTCTGTCATAGTTGACTATAGTAGCTTCCATCTGTCATAGTTGACGATAGTAGCTTCCGTCTATCATAGTTGACTATAGTAGCTTGTCTGTCATAGTTGACTATAGTAGCTTGTCTGTCATAGTTGAAGATAGTAGCTTCCGTCTATCATAGTTGACTATAGTAGCTTGTCTGTCATAGTTGACGATAGTAGCTTCCGTCTATCATAGTTGACTATAGTAGCTTGTCTGTCATAGTTGAAGATAGTAGCTTCCGTCTATCATAGTTCACTATAGTAGCTTGTCTGTTATAGTTGACGATAGTAGCTTCCGTCTATCATAGTTGACTATAGTAGCTTGTCTGTCATAGTTGACGATAGTAGCTTCCGTCTGTCATAGTTGACTATAGTAGCTTGTCTGTTATAGTTGACGATAGTAGCTTCCGTCTGTCATAGTTGACTATAGTAGCTTGTCTGTCATAGTTGACGATAGTAGCTTCCGTCTATCATAGTTGACTATAGTAGCTTGTCTGTCATAGTTGACGATAGTAGCTTCCGTCTGTCATAGTTGACTATAGTAGCTTGTCTGTTATAGTTGACGATAGTAGCTTCCGTCTGTCATAGTTGACTATAGTAGCTTGTCTGTCATAGTTGACGATAGTAGCTTCCGTCTGTCATAATTGACTATAGTAGCTTCCGTCTGTCATAATTGACTATAGTAGCTTCCGTCTGTCATAGTTGACTATAGTAGCTTCCGTCTGTCATAATTGACGATAGTAGCTTCCGTCTGTCATAGTTGACTATAGTAGCTTGTCTGTCATAGTTGAAGATAGTAGCTTCCGTCTATCATAGTTGACTATAGTAGCTTGTCTGTCATAGTTGACGATAGTAGCTTCCGTCTGTCATAATTGACGATAGTAGCTTCCGTCTATCATAGTTGACGATAGTAGCTTCCGTCTATCATAGTTGACTATAGTAGCTTGTCTGTCATAGTTGACGATAGTAGCTTCCGTCTGTCATAATTGACGATAGTAGCTTCCGTCTATCATAGTTGACGATAGTAGCTTCCGTCTATCATAGTTGACTATAGTAGCTTGTCTGTCATAGTTGACGATAGTAGCTTCCGTCTATCATAGTTGACTATAGTAGCTTGTCTGTCATAGTTGAAGATAGTAGCTTCCGTCTATCATAGTTGACTATAGTAGCTTGTCTGTCATAGTTGACGATAGTAGCTTCCGTCTATCATAGTTGACTATAGTAGCTTGTCTGTCATAGTTGACGATAGTAGCTTCCGTCTATCATAGTTGACTATAGTAGCTTGTCTGTCATAGTTGACGATAGTAGCTTCCGTCTATCATAGTTGACTATAGTAGCTTGTCTGTCATAGTTGACGATAGTAGCTTCCGTCTGTCATAATTGACGATAGTAGCTTCCGTCTATCATAGTTTACGATAGTAGCTTCGGTCTATCCTAGATGACTATAGTAGCTTCCGTCTGTCATAGTTGACTATAGTAGCTTCCGTCTGTCATAGTTGACTATAGTAGCTTCCATCTGTCATAGTTGACGATAGTAGCTTCCGTCTATCATAGTTGACTATAGTAGCTTCCATCTGTCATAGTTGACTATAGTAGCTTCCGTCTGTCATAGTTGACTATAGTAGCTTGTCTGTCATAGTTGACGATAGTAGCTTCCGTCTATCATAGTTGACTATAGTAGCTTGTCTGTCATAGTTGACGATAGTAGCTTCCGTCTGTCATAGTTGACTATAGTAGCTTGTCTGTCATAGTTGACTATAGTAGCTTCCGTCTATCATAGTTGACTATAGTAGCTTGTCTGTCATAGTTGACTATAGTAGCTTCCGTCTATCATAGTTGACTATAGTAGCTTGTCTGTCATAGTTGACTATAGTAGCTTCCGTCTATCATAGTTGACTATAGTAGCTTGTCTGTCATAGTTGACGATAGTAGCTTCCGTCTATCATAGTTGACTATAGTAGCTTGTCTGTCATAGTTGACGATAGTAGCTTCCGTCTATCATAGTTGACTATAGTAGCTTGTCTGTCATAGGTGACGATAGTAGCTTCCGTCTGTCATAGTTGACTATAGTAGCTTCCGTCTGTCATAATTGACGATAGTAGCTTCCGTCTATCATAGTTGACGATAGTAGCTTCGGTCTATCCTAGATGACTATAGTAGCTTCCGTCTGTCATAGTTGACTATAGTAGCTTCCGTCTGTCATAGTTGACTATAGTAGCTTCCATCTGTCATAGTTGACGATAGTAGCTTCCGTCTATCATAGTTGACTATAGTAGCTTCCATCTGTCATAGTTGACTATAGTAGCTTCCGTCTGTCATAGTTGACTATAGTAGCTTCCGTCTGTCATAGTTGACTATAGTAGCTTCCGTCTGTCATAGTTGACTATAGTAGCTTCCGTCTGTCATAGTTGACTATAGTAGCTTCCGTCAGTCATAGTTGACGATAGTAGCTTCCGTCTGTCATAGTTGACGATAGTAGCTTCCCTCTGTCATAATTGACTATAGTAGCTTCCGTCTGTCATAATTGACTATAGTAGCTTCCGTCTGTCATAGTTGACTATAGTAGCTTCCGTCTGTCATAATTGACGATAGTAGCTTCCGTCTGTCATAGTTGACTATAGTAGCTTCCGTCTGTCATAATTGACGATAGTAGCTTCCATCTGTTATAGTTGACGATAGTAGCTTCCGTCTGTCATAGTTGACGATAGTAGCTTCCGTCTATCGTAGATGACTATAGTAGCTTCCGTCTGTCATAGTTGACGATAGTAGCTTCCGTCTATCATAGATGACTATAGTAGCTTCCGTCTATCATAGATGACTATAGTAGCTTCCGTCTATCGTAGATGACTATAGTAGCCTCCGTCTGTTATAGTTGACGATAGTAGCTTCCGTCTATCATAGATGACTATAGTAGCTTCCGTCAGTCATAGTTGACTATAGTAGCTTCCGTCTGTTATAGTTGACTATAGTAGCTTCCGTCTATCATAGATGACTATAGTAGCTTCCGTCTGTTATAGTTGACGATAGTAGCTTTCGTCTGTTATAGTTGACGATAGTAGCTTCCGTCTGTTATAGTTGACGATAGTAGCTTCCGTCTATCATAGTAGACTATAATAGCTTCCATCTGTCATAGTTGACTATAGTAGCTTCCGTCTGTTATAGTTCACTATAGTAGCCTCCGTCAATCATAGTTGACTATAGTAGCCTCCGCCAGTCATAGTTGACTATATATATATATATATATATATATATATATATATATATATATATATATATATATATGTTTATGGATGTGGATCATGGACAATTGGACAACAGACAAGAAAAACACTGGAGTCTGTAGAAATGTGGTTTTGCAGAAGAATGTTGAGAATGCCATGGACAGCTAAGAAGAGTAATGAAAATGTTCTGAAAGAGGTCAAAGCAAAAAGAGAGCTAATTTCCAATATTAGGAAGAAACGATCATCATTTTGTGGCCATGTAATGAGAAGCGAACAAATGGAATATATTGTAACAACTGGGAAAATTGAGGGACGAAGAGACAGAGGGAAGCAAAGAGACAAAATTCCAGACAGCTTAAGAGAATGGCATGGCAGTAGGTCAACAACAGAAATTATAAATAACTGTCGAGATCGAGGGTTGTGGAGTAACATGATCACCTACGCCAGCAGGCCCGGTACTTGATGATGCTATGTTTAAAAATCTAGTTTGTGTAATAATGTACTTATACTAATTTTCCTGCAACCATGAAGTCTATAAGTCTAACTCTACAACCTAATGTTTTGATCTTCATAGATCGACAGATGTAATTCACAAAAGTATTTACAAAATCAGATATTGTAACGTAATTCATTAATAGAATATGCTAATATTTAAAAGTACTGAGATGAAAGTATATTCATCACGCGTATCATTAAAAACAATCACGGTTTAGATTTACCGAAGTGAAGTATCACAACGGCTGTTAGTGTCAGCGTGACACTGAATGAACTTCCGGGTATTGTTGACACGTGCCAATGTGAATGTTCTCTGATTACAGATTGTCGTGTCAGAACAGATTGTTTAATTTGAGTCATCAAAACATGGACGCGTTATTCTGTCTCGATAGTGGAAGCTTGTACTGTGGATTCGTTTGGAGTAGCTATTATTAAGTGTAGGATGGTAGTGTTGAATCGTGTCTTCCATTGTTGATTGCCATGGAAATCGTGAAGCTAGAGAAAGTAATAATGCGAAAAATAATCACCACTGAGATGAAATTAGAAGAATGATAATGAATTATAAGAATTAGCTAGAAAAATGACAGGAAACAGCATGAGAGATAATATCAGAAATTAAGAACTGAGAAACAAGCTGAGATTAATCCACGCTAAAGAATATATAAAGAAACAACAGATAAAATATTTTGGCCACGTGATGAGGTAGAAAGATCAAAACATAACACAACAACCCTTCAATAAACGTTGCGAGAACACCAGACTGAGCACAAAAAAGATGGATTGGCGAAATATTAGAGACACTAGGAAACATAACAACAGGAGAGGCCAATAGAAGTACTATAGTAAGAAATACCGCAAATTACATCTCCCCTCGAAGCTGAAAGGCAAATGGGGAAGGAAAGAAGAAGACATAAGACAATCATTGATAGTATTAGAATAATGATGATACGGTTGATGCAATCGATGATAGAAACAGTAATACAGCAATGTAATTTGGGTGATGTGGCCGGCATTACGCCAGTCCACCCACCCTACTGTGCCAGAAAAATTCCGGCACCCATTTAAGGCTGAGTTAACATAGGAGCCGTTGATTGTGATCAAACCCGGCCGTTTGTTCTTATCTGTCCTGTTCACTAATCACTGAGCTTCCGTGGCGGCTACTTGATGCATTAGATAACACTAAAACTAGTTATGTATGGTCCTTTTAGTCTTGTCAGACGGTCGAGGGGAGGCTATTTGTGTATTTTTTGTTTCTGTTGAACTGCTTCTCTCGTGGCTAATTCTACCAATGTTTGACAAACACACACGGCCACAGAATGAATAAGTGAAACCCACTGATCCACAGGGGTAGCCGCGATAGCTCAGTGGTTAGTGAACTGGCTTACCACGGACAAGGGGCAGGGTTCGATCCCAACCGACGGCTTCCGGGTTCACCCAGCCTTAAATGGGTACCGGATTTTTTCTGGGAAAGTAAAGCAGCACGGGCGTAATACTGATAACATTACCCCAAAAATCATGTGCTGAAAGGTAAAATATAGGGTCACTAACACCATATTTCCCTATACGCCACTTGGCGTGACGGGGGTACTTTTTTTTTTACTGATCCACAGGATTTTCCATCCTTTTTCATGAGTCTTTTCTTTTCTAAGCTCTGCCTTAGCACAGTCTCATATGATGTTATACCATTCCTTATACATGCTCTCCATGATGTGCGATCACTTGCCAGATGTTCCCAGTCATTTTCACAGATGTAGAAGTCATTCAAAGATGATTTACAGATATCTCTATATCGTAGTTTATGTCTGCCGATTTGTCTTTTCCCATGTATTAGTTCACCATATAGTATTTGCTTGGGGATGCGTTTTTCTTCCATTCGCTGGACCTGCCGCAACCATCTTAGTCTTCGACATGTGAGCATCGATAAAACCTAGTTAAACAGCAGGAGTATCATCAATCTATCTATTGTCCTTTCGAGCTGAAGGCGGCACATAGGGCCGACGTTCTAAAGTCTTATGTCCAACTATCTTTGCTAGCAAGTGTCAGACCTTGCACAGGACCCGCATTGTATCTCGTTACATGTCTCTGTTCTGAGCGAGTTGTTCAATCTTGGCGAGGGAGCTCATGCCTGCCGTTGTTGCAATTCGTCGCAATGTTCGTTTTAATGTTTCTCTAGGTCAGCCTCTTTTCTTTTTACCCCTTGGTTCTCACTTGAAGGTCTGCTTTGAGATTCTATTGTTGTCTCATCACATCACATGGCCAACATATGGCTACCTTCTTCTTTTCATTACATATGATATTTTTGAATGCCCTGTCTCTTCTCTTATTTCTGCAATAGTCTTGAATTCATTCTATGGTGTACGAAGTATTTTCCAGAAACATTTGTTTTCAAACACATCCAGTTTTATCTTTCATATCTCTAGTCATTCTCCAGCTCTCGCAAACATAACTAAGGGTGGATACAAAACTTGATGTGAAAATCCTGACCTTTATTTTTGTGCTTAGTATTTTGAATGTCCATATTTTATCAAGGTTTCTACAATCATCATATGCTACCTTCCCTATTCTGATTAAAATTTCTTTCTTTGGGTTGTCTTGATCTATGCAACTTCCAAGATATAAAAAAAAAATATTACTTTGTCTTTTCTTCCATGTATATTTTTTCTTCTGGATGAATTTGATTTTTCATTATTTTTGTTTTTTCATGGTTGATCTCAAGTCCTTTTTTCCCCCCTAACCGTTGAAGACATGGCATTTGTTTTCTCTGTCATCATGTTCACATTCTTTTGATCAGAACTATGTCGTCCACAAAATCAAGGTCCTTCAATTGAGATCCAAGTATCCGTCCACTGCCTTTTTCTTTTAACCTGTACAACATTTCTGCATTATGAAGTCGATGATAATTCCCAAAAGCAAGAGAGATAAAATACATCCTTGTTTCACCCTTGTTAGCCAACCCATCTGAGACAGAGAAGACCAATGAGCTTCTATTGGCAGACGACCAGGCATTAATACATGAAACAATAGAAGACCTACAAGAACACTTAAACAAACTCAACAGCTCAGGCACTAATACATGAAACAATAGAAGACCTACAAGAACACTTAAACAAACTCAACATCTCAGGCACAAAATACAACATGAAAATCAACATCAACAAAACAGAAGTCATGAATGTTGCCATAAATAAACAGAACATCAACATAACTATAGAAGGCAGACAACTAAAACAAGTAGAGGAATTCAAATACCTAGGAAGTTTCGTGACAAACGAAAATTTACAAACAGCAGAGATAGAATCAAGATGCAACAAAGCTTGTCAAACCATTGGACAGTTATCACCATTATTGTCCAACAAGGAAATAACTCTAGAGGTAAAACGGGCATTGTACAATACAATCTTCATCCCAACGTTGTGCTACCAATGCCAGACCTGGACCCTAGATGCAAGAACAATAAGAAAAATAACCTCAACTGAGATGAAATATTTTAGACGAATGACAGGAAACAGTCTGAGAGATAAGATCAGAAATGAAGGACTGAGAAAAAAAAAGCTAGGAATAGCCGCCGCCATAGAATACGAGATAAAGAAACAACAGATAAAGTGGTTTGGCCACGTGACAAGGTAGAAAGATCAAAACACAACACAACGAGCCTTCAGCAAACATTGTGAGAACACCAGACCCAAGCGTCAACCACGAAAAAGATGGATTGATGGAATATTAGAAGCACTAGGAAACATAACAGCAGCAGAGGCGAACAGAAGAGCAAAAGACCACAAATTATATCTCCCCTCAACGCTGAAAGGCAGATGAGGAAGGAAAGAAGAAGTTTCATCCCGGTTTCAATTTGAAACGATTCACTCAATTCTGCTTCTGTGCGAACTGCTCATGTGTACAACTACACAATATAATCGTTCATCATCATGTGCCATACCGGTTGACGAATGCGATCATGTACTTCCACAGTTCTGTATTCACAGCACATCTTATCAATTCTGTTGTTGACTGTTTTTCGTGCCATGACACCAAAGTATCCAGTATCTTCTCTCTTTGTCGTCCACGATCTCTCTTTCCCTGTAATTTGCCATTTGCGATCAAGTATTCAAACTTTGCTCTTCTCACGATGTGCCCGAAGAATGTTGATTGTTTCTTTCTGTTTCGCATGATCTCCCTTTTTATGCTGGCATCTTTCATAATTTTCTCGTTGGTCTTTTTAGCTGTCAAGGGAACTCCAAATATTCATGTGGGAAAAAATAATAATTGCTGGTAGATAATATTTCCGTTCTCTGCTACCAGCACTCACCCTTTCTTGATGGACAACTGTCACGTAACCGTGCCTGTGACGGTTTCGATACGATGCGTGCTGTGATAATAACTATCAGCGAAATCTGAGAATAAAAATGACGATAACTATCAGACAGAACCAGGTTATGCACTCGCTGATTACTTTGTCTGTTCCTGCAACCGCGATTCACGATCTCCGTGTCTTATCGAATAACATGTCCATGCACCCAGACATCCACGATTATATTTCCTGCATATTCAAATATTATCTTAACAGAAAATAAATGCATAGAGACAAGAGAGAGAGAGAGAGAGAGAGAGAGAGAGAGAGAGAGAGAGAGAGAGAGTGAGCAGGAATACAAACGAATGATACAAAGCCGCAGTTTTTTTTCGAGCAAAATAAATATTGTTCAATGTCATGTATTCCAATGTCATGTATTCCAATGTCATGTATTCCAATGATATGTTCCTTCTATTTCCTCCCGTCTAGGTCTACACAATTGACTTCCCTTTCATACTTCTTGTCTGACTCCCTCTTGGCACCACAAACATAAATATCCCAATCTATAGCCTCCAAGGCAGCTTCTTGGATTAGCACGCTTCGGCCATTTTCATTTCTCTACCTATTGGCTGAATCTCCTGCCTGCATTTCTTTAATATCGCTATTTATCTCAATCTTTCGTCTGTGTTATTTGACGTATTCCCGCCTAAATAAATCTACTTTCTGAATTGCTTTATTTCTTTCCTCAGACACGTTTATCGTGTCAAATATATTAATCCTTGTTTATTGTTAATGCCGCTCATCGCTGTGGGAGTTGTAGCCCCATTGTTGACAATTTACGACTTGTTCGTCTTATTTTCTTCCTTGCTTTTGTTACTCTTTTATCGTCGTGTTCTCTCTCTCTTCTTCTTCATCATATCTTTGTACAACTTTTTCGTCGTTTTCTTCTTGCTTATTTTTCTTCCTCTGAGTCTTCTTAATCTTTTTCTTCTTCTTCTACTTATGTTTATTCTTAGTCTCTTCGCTTTTTTCTTCTTCTTTTTATCTTATTTTCTCCTTTCTCTTCCTTTACTTCTTCCTCTCCTCTTTTCCTAATTCTCATACTTTTCTCTTTCCTGCACTTTTCAACAAGCACATACAATGGCTTCGATAGGCATGAATCCGATAAAGACAATAAAGAAACTAACTCACTGACCTCTACAACACGTCGCACTGTTTGTTGCAGCAAGACATTTCCTATCGCTACCTACTGCTTCTCTCACCGCTTGCACGCTGAGAAGACCAACCACAAGTGTTTAGCTCCCACAGTCCCTGGATAATAATCTTAAAATAGTTAAAGCAACTAAACATAAAGAGAGACAAACAGTTCAACACGCTTTTCTATACATACCCGCTGGAACAAATTTGTAAAACCTGGATACAATTTGAAAATAAAAAATACTAAGGGAGAAAAATAAACTTAGAATATTCGACTCAAGCGGATTATCAACCCTTACCTGCGCGTGTGAACGCTGGAAAACAACATAAGAGATTGAGAGAAAGCTAAATGCTTTTGAAGACAAATGCCTAATAAAAATATTTTGTGTGCATTTGGAATGAGTTCAAGACTAATATTGAGATAAAAGAAATGGCCGTGAAACCAACGATCTCATCTACAATTAGGAACAGAAGATAGACATATGTCAGACGTGTGTTTAGAATGGTCAACCAAAGTATTTCAAAACAATCTCTTCTAAAGGAAACATCAGGATTCAGGAAAAGAGAAGACATAGTGAGACACTAAAAGGAACGCTTATAAGACAGGCAAAATTGGCAGGCATAGACTCATTGATAAGATTGAACATCTCAGCAAGAATAGAGATGGGTGGTGAACAATGCCACGAGCCCAACGTGACGTCATGCGGTGATGGAAGGGTCAAGGTCAGGGTTATATGTTGTTGGTGACATCACAAGTTATTGTGTTCTGTATGCCACCGGGAGACTCTGCTTCTGCTGATACGCTGACCCAATAACAATTCCTCTGCGCCGTCTTCCAAAAATGGGCGTTATACATTGTGTTGTTGTTTACTGTTATCTGCTACTTGCGTTTTTCGACCTAGAACATCCTCCTAACACATCACATTGTGTCTTTAGGATTGCTTTCCTGCTAGTGGGACCTTTTCAGTTCTTACCACATCGCGCAGGATCTAGACTTGTGTGTTTCTATAAACAAGGTCGGGTCTTAACAACTTGAGAACCATTGACTGGCATGTTTCTTGTGGCTACAACACACATGGAGGCTTTTCCACTTTACTTGAGTGCTCTATTTGTTCTGTATTTTGTGTAGTTTGTTCAATGTACTTGAACGTGTTTTGTCTAGAGAACTGGCACCCAATAACCTCATCTCAAACAACATCATTTGTAGCTTCTTTTTTAATTCCAAATTTTTCTTTCAGCGTCGAGAGGAGATATAGTTTGCTGTCTTTTACTCTTTGGATGGCAGCATCTGTTGTCACATTTCAGATTGTTTCTAGTATTCTGTTTATATCATCTATTATTACGTTTCAGAGTGTTTCTAGTATTCTGTCTATACCTTCAGTTGTCACATTTCAGTTTTCTAGTATTCTGTCTATACCTTCAGTTGTCACATTTCAGTTTTCTAGTATTCTGTCTATACCTTCAGTTGTCACATTTCAGTTTTCTAGTATTCTGTCTATACCTTCAGTTCTCACATTTCAGTCTTCTAGTATTCTGTCTATGCCTTCAGTTGTCACATTTCAGTTTTCTAGTATTCTGTCTATGCCTTCAGTTGTCACATTTCAGTTTTCTAGTATTCTGTCTATGCCTTCAGTTGTCACATTTCAGTTTTCTAGTATTCTGTCTATACCTTCAGTTGTCACATTTCAGTTTTCTAGTATTCTGTCTATACCTTCAGTTGTCACATTTAAGTTTTCTAGTATTCTGTCTATACCTTCAGTTGTCACATTTCAGTTTTCTAGTATTCTATCTATACCTTCAGTTGTCACATTTCAGTTTTCTAGTATTATGTCTATACCTTCAGTTGTCACATTTCAGTTTTCTAGTATTCTATCTATACCTTCAGTTGTCACATTTCAGTTTTCTAGTATTATGCCTATACCTTCAGTTGTCACATTTCAGTTTTCTAGTATTCTGTCGACGCATTTTTTTTTCAGGACGTTAACTCTCGCTTGTTTATTAGGTAACTTCCTGGTACAATAATTTTTAGGAGGAGAATGTGTGCGACAATGATGGAAACATTGAGAGACTGGGGTGTCTAACGGTGAAATATTAATCTGGTCGACCGAAACGTTTAGTGAGGAAAGCAGATGTATCTATAATCAACACCTTGTAGGACCAATCACTCGGCATAAAAAAGTAAAAGTAAAGTACCCCCGTCACGCCAAGTGGCGTATAGGGAATATGGTGTTAGTGACCATAAATTTTACAGACTTTCGGCACATGATTTTTGGGGTAATGTGGTCGGTATTACGCCCGTGCCGCTTTACTTTCCCAGAAAAAAAAATCCGGTACCCATTAAAGGCTGGGTGAACCCGGAAGCCGTCGGTTGGGATCGAACACTACCTCTTGTCCTTTGTAGTCCAGTTCACTAACCACTGAGCTATCGCGGCTCCAGTCACTCTGCTTACACTTGGAGAATTGCTGGGACAGTAGTGGGGCGCATACATGGGGATGTCCCGATTGCAATGAAACTGATTCCTTGAATAGAATAGAAGAGATTAGAATACAATAGAATAGAAGAGAATACAAGAGAATAGAAGAGAATAGAATAGAAGAGAATAGAAGAGAAGAGAAGAGAAGAGAAGAGAAGAGAAGAGAAGAGAAGAGAAGAGAAGAGTAGATAATATAACAGACTAGAAGAGAATAGAATAGAATAGAACTACATTTTTTCCGACCGTTTATTTACATTAAAAAAATATGAACTAGATTTGAATATTAAAAAGACTAAAACTATGATCATAAACAAAAAAAATTCTCAATTCCTACAAATAAATATCAAAGTTGAAGAAATACAATTGGAGACAGTTCGGAGCTACAACTACCTGGGACATACAATAACCAGTGATGGAAAATGTATAACTGAAATAAACAAAAGAATATGTATGGCAAACAGTAATTTTATTGCCATGAAAAATATACTAACATCAAAACAAATAACACCAGGGCTAGAACTAAGAATAGCAAATGTTACATCTTCTCAATATTCCTGTATGGTGCAGAAACATGGATATTAGACAAGAAAACAAAATAGAAAATTGAAGCCTTTGAAATGTGGATTTATAGAAGAATAGGTAGAATTGGATGGAAAGAAAAGAAAACAAACGATGAAGTTTTAAAACAACTAAAAATGAAAACAGAACTACTAAGTACAATTAAAACAAGACAAATGCAATTTTGGGGGCATGTTAAAAGACACAACAGCCTAATAAAAGTAATTTGGTAAGGGAAAATATAAGGTAAAAGAGGCAGAGGCAGATCAAGACTAACATGGACGAGTAACATCAAAAGACGGACAAGTCAGCCTATGACAATCTGCACCATCAAAGCAAGAGACAGTGGAATGGCGCTCCATGGTAGCAAACCTTCGATGCGGAGACGGCACTCAATGATGATGATTTACATTCGCCCAACGGTTACTTGTCTTCACTGCATGCAATTTTAAAGGTCGTTAAATGGGCGAAATTGTCGTTAAATTGTGGCTGTGACGCCTGCATCTTTCAGCTTAGAACATCACACATCGCATGGGATTTAGACGCACTTTCCCTTTCAATTCCTGCTCTTTGTGATCAAGTAGCTAATCTATTTCTAGGGCTACCCCGAGAAGGTGAAGTAGGTTCTTGATCAGGTTTGATTCACTTATCTTGACACCGAATTTAAAGTTCGTGCATTTACCGCGTCCTCAACCACACACACACATTTTCTAACTTATTCCTTCCTGGCCATTTCCGTTCTAATTTTGTCAACCGTTTCTACCCCACGAAAATAAATAAAAATCGTTTAAAAAATTGAATGGAAAATCTGAATCGATTTTCAGTTCAACTTAGCTCTCGGCTATCAACCTCGCTCTTCAGCTCGTCTATGCACGTGATAATCAAACCGACGCGAGTTGTATGTTCTCGTCTGCAAATATCCTGAATGGGAGAGACCACTGAATGCCATCCAATCTTGGGTCTAGTCCAAAGACCAACGCGTGTGAAGAGCTATCCCGGACCAACCAAAAGAAAAGTCTATTAGAGTGAGAAGCGAGTGAGCTCTGGAAGATCGGACGTGTTCGCGCGCGGAAAACATTTTCAGTTAAGAAAGTTTTCTTTTATGTCTCCCTCGGCTGCTGCAGGCAACGAGGGCAGGGGATGGGTTCCGAGCGAGGAAAGTTTCATTTTTTGTCAGTGAACGAGGCTAATGTGAGGGCTGATAATTTGAAGTGACAAAAAACGAGAGAAGATAATAAACGTGCAATTTATTTAATGAAAGTTTGAATAAGTCACTAGACAGAGAATTCTTGACTTCACATGCCTCTTGATGTAATAAGTAGGTTACGGTACCTCTTAATTTTGATGTGCATGAGATCCTTTAATTTGATGTATAAGGGACCCTGTAATTTGATGTGTATGGGACCCTGTAATTTGATGTATAAGGGACATTGTAATTTGATGTATAAGGGACATTGTAATTTGATGTCTATGGGACATTGTAATTTGATGTGTATGGGACATTGTAAT
This sequence comes from Megaustenia siamemsis, assembly GCA_032433765.1. Lineage (NCBI taxonomy): Eukaryota > Metazoa > Mollusca > Gastropoda > Stylommatophora > Ariophantidae > Megaustenia > Megaustenia siamemsis. The sequence continues at coordinate 93,709,222 of JAVIAB010000125.1, read as the reverse complement.
TTGATGTGTATGGGACCATTTAATTTGATGTGTATGGGACCCTTTAATTTGATGTGTATGGGACCCTTTAATTTGATGTGTATGGGACCCTGTAATTTGATGTGTAAGGGACATTGTAATTTGATGTGTATGGGACCCTGTAATTTGATGTGTAAGGGACATTGTAATTTGATGTGTATGGGACCCTGTAATTTGATGTGTATGGGACCCTGTAATATGATGTGTAAGGGACATTGTAATTTGATGTGTATGGGACCCTGTAATTTGATGTGTATGGGACCCTGTAATTTGATGTGTATGGGACCCTGTAATTTGATGTGTAAGGGACATTGTAATTTGATGTGTATGTGACCCTGTAATTTGACGTGTAAGGGACATTGTAATTTGATGTGTATGGGACCCTGTAATTTGATGTGTATGTGACATTGTAATTTGATGTGTATGTGACCCTGTAATTTGATGTGTATGTGACCCTGTAATTTGATGTGTATGGGACATTGTAATTTGATGTGTAAGGGACATTGTAATTTGATGTATATGGGACTTTCTTATTTGAGCTGTATGGATGGGACCCTGTAAATAGATGTGTATTGTACCCCATAATTTGAAAAAAAAAAAATATGTTATATTACTATTTGGTATAAAGTTTGTAGGTTCGTGTGTTAAACTATACGTTTTGTTGTGAGCTAGGTTCCTCTATTATACTATACTGTTTGCTGTAAAGTTTTATTAAACTATACTTTTTGTTGTGATCTAGGTTCCTCTATTATACTATACTGTTTGCTGTGAAGTTTTATTAAACTATACTTTTTGTTGTGAGCTAGGTTCCTCTATTATACTATACTGTTTGCTGTGAAGTTTTATTAAACTATACATTTTGTTGTGAGCTAGGTTCCTCTATTATACTATACTGTTTGCTGTGAAGTTTTATTAAACTATACTTTTTGTTGTGAGCTAGGTTCCTCTATTATACTATACTGTTTGCTGTGAAGTTTTATTAAACTATACTTTTTGTTGTGATCTAGGTTCCTCTATTATACTATACTGTTTGCTGTGAAGTTTTATTAAACTATACTGTTCTACTTTTAATTAAATCACTTTCCATTATTTCTAATGAAAACAAACATGTATTCAGAATTCAAACAACTCAGAGTTCGAACAGCCTCCAGGTATAAATGAAGTTCGAAGTCTGAGATCCTCTTGTTGTCTGAGAAAAAGATACTGAATTTACATTTCCTTGTCTGGTGAAAGACATCCCCGTAAAGCACAATAAAGACAAGCGGAGCAATATTCTATCTATTGACCTTTCGAGCCGTGGCCGGCCCATAGGGCATAGACCCAGATACTCTTTCTCTTTTCTAAATTTTCTTTATAGCAGTCTCGATCCTTGCAAAGATCTTTTATCAAATCTCGCTATTTGTCTCTGTTCTGTGCAAGCAACTCGATCTCATTGAGGGAGTCGATTCCTGCTACTTTTGCCTCTCTGATCAATCTTCTCAGTGTCTCTCTGGGTCGGCCTCTTTTCATCCTACCTGTTGTTTCCCAATATTAAAATATTTATGGAACAATATTAAAACAAGTAAATTGATTTAAATATCTGGGAACAATGTTAACCTCAGATGGTAGATGTTCAACAGAGGTGAGATGTAGAATTGATCAGGCACAAGCAGCTTAAAAAAAATGAGGAAGATACTGTGCAATCCATTTTTGACAATAGAAACAAGAAAAACAGTTCTTAAATGTTATGTAGAGTCAGTCTTAACATATGGATGTGAATCATGAACAATAGAACAACAGACAAGAAAATCACAGGAGGCTGCAGTATTGTAATTTTACAGAATAATGTTGAGAATACAATGGGCAGCTAAGAAGAGTAATGAAAATGTTCTGAAAGAGGCCAAAGCAAATATAGAGCTAATTTCCAATATTCTTCTACCATTTTAGTTCCCAGTGGAGCATAGGTCTTCAACAAACACTTTCTAAGTCGTTCTGTTTTTTGCCATTCTTATAAGATCATTCCATGTCTTCCCCATCATCTTCATCTCTGCTTCTATCTGTCTTCTCCAAGAATTCCTTGGTCTTCCTCTTTGTCTTTTCCCCTGGGGATTCCAAAAAAGGGCCTGTTGTGTTATACTCTCAGTTGGCTTCCGTAGTGTGTGTCCTATCCAGCGGCATCGTCTTCGCTGTATCTCTTTATCCACTGGTGTTTGACTGGTACATTTCCATAATTCTATGTTAGTGATTTTGTCCTGCCATTTCCATCCTTTTATTCTAAGTACGCATCCATTAATGAAAGTATGTATCATCGTGATTGTCAATTTTGTTGTTCTCCATGTTTCACAGCCATATAATAGGAGCGCCTTAACATTTGAGTTGAAAATTTTTATTTTTGTATTTAACCTAATTTCTTTGGATTTCCATGTTTCCCAGTGCAATGAAAGCTCCTCTTGCTTTTGATATAATTTCCAATATTAGGAAGAAACAAATATTCTTTTTTTTTATTCATGTAATGAGAAGGGAAGAGCTGGAATATATTGTAACACCTGGGAAAATTGAGGGACGAAGAGATAGAAGGAAGCAAAGAGAAAAGATACAAAACAGCTTAAGAGAATGGCTTGGCAGAAGGTCAACAACAGAAATGATGAATAACTGTCAAGATCGAAAGTTGTGGAATGACATGATCACCTATGCAAGCAGGCATGGCACTTGATAATGATGACAATCCAGTGATTGAAGTGAATGAACAAAAAAGAAATAACACTTCACTGAAAACAGAAAAAGAGTTTAATACATAATTAACAAACAAGAATCCAGCAGTGCAATAGCAGTGAAAAGTTGCTACAAATGCAAATCATTTAAATAGACATTGTCATAATAAATAACAAATATGAAAAAAAATAATACTATTCATATAGACTAGAAACAAGTATGCACTGAAGTAAAATGATTTGTTGTGCCGTTGTTGCAAAATAGCTTTGAGCCAGTTTATTGCATTACAGAAGGTGTTTGTACATTTATAATGGATGGCTGCACCTAGAGGTGGTCATAAATAATTACCAAGGGACTGAGAGAGTCCTGAATGTAACGTGAAGAAACAAGATTGAGATGGTTAATAGATGTCCAAAATATGCAACAACATATGGGTTTGAAGTGATTAGTGACTCATAGCTGACTGTATCTTAATCAGTGAACCAGAAATGATCAAGATGCTACTCACAGTTGTTTGTTTTAATTTACAAGAGGCAGCTTAGTTATAAGATTGGAAATGTTGCAGCATTTCTAGATATAGTTGTCTACATTCTCCTCATTCTCAAAATTGATATTTTATGGGAGTGGTTCCAATCTGTGACTCCACAGGTAAAGGCCAGTTGTCCAGTGCAGTTACCATGAGATGTTTGGGTCAAAGTTTCTAATTCCCTGAATTTTCAACTGAATGACCATATTCACACCTTCAACTCTGCTGACTGTTTACTAAACAACCACATCCACTGACTGTTTACTAAATGACCACATCCACTGACTGTTTACTAAACAACCACATCCACTGACTGTTTACTAAATGACCACATCCACTGACTGTTTACTAAACGACCACATCCACTAACTGTTTACTAAACGACCACATCCACTGACTGTTTACTAAACGACCACATCCACTAACTGTTTACTAAACGACCACATCCACTGACTGTTTACTAAACGACCACATCCACTGACTGTTTACTAAACAACCACATCCACTGACTGTTTACTAAACAACCACATCCACTGACTGTTTACTAAACAACCACATCCACTGACTGTTTACTAAACGACCACATCCACTGACTGTTTACTAAACGACCACATCCACTGACTGTTTACTAAACGACCACATCCACTGACTGTTTACTAAACAACCACATCCACTGACTGTTTACTAAACGACCACATCCACTGACTGTTTACTAAACGACCACATCCACTGACTGTTTACTAAACGACCACACCCACAGACTGTTTACTAAACGACCACACCCACTGACTGTTTACTAAACGACCACACCCACAGACTGTTTACTAAACGACCACACCCACAGACTGTTTACTAAACGACCACATCCACAGACTGTTTACTAAACGACCACATCCATAGACTGTTTACTAAACGACCACATCCACTGACTGTTTACTAAACGACCACATCCACTGACTGTTTACTAAACGACCACATCCACTGACTGTTTACTAAACGACCACATCCACTGACTGTTTACTAAACGACCACATCCACTGACTGTTTACTAAACGACCACATCCACTGACTGTTTACTAAACGACCACATCCACTGACTGTTTACTAAACGACCACATCCACTGACTGTTTACTAAACGACCACATCCACTGACTGTTTACTAAACGAACACATCCACTGACTGTTTACTAAACGACCACATCCACTGACTGTTTACTAAACGACCACATCCACTGACTGTTTACTAAACGACCACATCCACTGACTGTTTAATAAACGACCACATCCACTGACTGTTTACTAAACGACCACATCCACTGACTGTTTACTAAACGACCACATCCACTGACTGTTTACTAAACGACCACATCCACTGACTGTTTACTAAACGACCACATCCACTGACTGTTTACTAAACGACAACATCCACTGACTGTTTACTAAACGACCACATCCACTGACTGTTTACTAAACGACCACATCCACTGACTGTTTACTAAACGACCACATCCACTGACTGTTTACTAAACGACCACATCCACTGACTGTTTACTAAACGACCACATCCACTGACTGTTTACTAAACGACAACATCCACTGACTGTTTACTAAACGACCACATCCACTGACTGTTTACTAAATGACCACATCCACTGACTGTTTACTAAACGACCACATCCACTGACTGTTTACTAAACGACAACATCCACTGACTGTTTACTAAACGACCACATCCACTGACTGTTTACTAAACGACAACATCCACTGACTGTTTACTAAACGACCACATCCACTGACTGTTTACTAAACGACCACATCCACTGACTGTTTACTAAACGACCACATCAACATCTCAAACACTTTGAAATTATCCCTGCCTACCCTGACCTAATCTTAAAATGGCTGAAACAATCATCAGTGACCCCTCTCCCTTTATTCTTGGCAGTCATGAACAATTTCATAATAAAACTACACACACATGAGAGGAACCATGATGTGGAGACAATACAATTGAGGACTTTTAGACTTGTCACTATGGAGATCATATCATAAATAAAGAGGATATGGTGTGATCAATTTGATGAGGGACATAAAGGTGTAAATGTAAAAGAAAATAATCAAAATGTTGAGTGCAAGAAAGACAACCTGCATATTTACACTCTAATCGTTGTAAAACGTTTCTGGTGAGTGCACTCCCTTCATTTAATACCGTATATAAACAAAAAACTTTAGCTTGAAATTAACTGCCACTTTCCCGAAAATAAAAGAATATATATATATATAGTATATGTAGATACACACATGCTTAAATGGTACAATATGTACAACAACAAAAATTAAGCAATGATACAATTAAAAAAAAATGCCATTACATATAATGCTGTTTTATAATGAGTCTCCTTGTAGAGAGAGTGTCAAGTAATTCTGTACAAATCATTTGTTTTTTTTTCTTCTCAATACAAACATTCATATTTAAACATTGATTCCTGCAGCAATAATAATAATTCATCATCAATAACACTGATTTGTTCCCAGAAAATAAAAATAAAAAAATGAAGTAAAGTGTTTCAACTCACAGAGTGGGAAATAAAATTTGGCCCAAATTGTTTGTTCCTTTCTTTTACCCATATTACTGTAGGTCCAGGTTATTCTGTAGCTTGCTGGTTGACAAATAAATGCCAATAACCTGTAAATACTTCTGTAGATAAATGAATTCTTACAAGAGTAAGACTAAACAAATAACTGATATCAAATGTGGTTCTAAGTAACAAGTGATAGCAGATCAAAAGGTTATATTTAAGATTTATAAATTAAACAATATAAGCAAACACAATGAGTTCAAACATTATACTTTACATCCAGGTGAGATATACAAGTCAGTGGTGAGTCATGCTGGCCAGCATGAATGTGCATTCACAGAATGCCAGTGTATAAAACATTGATGATGAGTTACCCTATCAATTTGTTGAACATACAAAACATGTGATCCACGTGTGCTGTACATTTAGGGAAAAGTCTACGATTAATAACAAAAATTCTATAACAAAACGAAGGAAAAAAAATTTGCAAGGTCAATTGTCAAAATCCTGCACATCAGTCATAAAATACTGACATCAAAAAGAAGGTTAATTTTCTCAATTCAGCTGTTGCATCAAATGGGAACCCATATTTCAATCAAATGGTTAACATTTTTTGTTTGTAGTTTAGACATACATTGCTGTTCAAAATTTAAATTCATGAAAAGTCTAAGGATAAATTGTTATAAGGCTCTTTTGATGTTGATGATCATAATGATATCAACAAATACAATGATATCAACACAAGATGTTGAATGTTTGATAACAATTTAAACACTAATTTTACCAAATAATCAGAATGAAATCGCTCGTAAGAAACATCAACCCACAACAACTTTACCATCTTGTTCAGTGTGGTCATGATTTATAAAATGTTGAGAACCACCGACAAAGGGAGATGATTTATTTAATGACATTGCTAACAACCACACGATTTCAATGAAAACAGTGTTGTCATGAAGAAATGAAAATCATAGAGGAAAACAATTGAGAATTTAGTACGTACATTTGGAGACAGAATCAGCTATGATCTTTGTAACATCAGAAAATATATGAAGGCATGACCCTGAAAGCATAAATGAAATACAAAAATAGTAGCCAAGTTTGCAGACCCCAACCAGTGTCATCACTGATGTGCAGAAATGACATCAAATATATATTTGCTGAAGCAACTTGAGAAGATATTTCACAAAAAAAGAACCTTGCCTCCATGACCTCCTGTACAACATATCAACAATAAGGAAGAAGATATTCATTAATGCCCGTGTTTGTTTCCACAAACACTGACAAATATATGGGCAATTTAGTCAGCATTCATTAGTAATCTTATCTCAGACTGAATATATAAATCATTAGTAATCTTATCTTAGACAGAATTTATAAATCATTAGTAATCTTATCTTTGACAGAATTTATAAATCATTAGTAATCTTATCTTAGACAGAATATATAAATCATTAGTAATCTTATCTCAGACAGAATTTATAAATCATTAGTAATCTTATCTTAGACAGAATATATAAATCATTAGTAATCTTATCTTAGACAGAATTTATAAATCATTAGTAATCTTATCTTAGACAGAATATATAAATCATTAGTAATCTTATCTCAGAGAGAATGGATAAATCATTAGTAATCTTATCTCAGAGAGAATGGATAAATCATTAGTAATCTTATCTCAGAGAGAATGGATAATCATTAGTAATCTTATCTCAGAGAGAATGGATAAATCATTAGTACTTTATCTCAGAGAAAATGAGCAATTAATATGTGAAACTAATGTAAAGCTTACAAAAGACAGCTACAATAAATTACAATTTGTATAATTCTAGCTTTATGGCATTTGTGCCACCTTTCATTGTGCCAGGCCATTGGCAGCTACGATCTTGCAAAATTAAACTCATCTCACTGCAAAAATTGACAAACTCCAGAAAAGTTAATTTAATTAAATTTGCAAAAATATGTATTAACAAATATATTCTGACTTTTCTAGAAAATGTTTATATATCAAGCAATACAGTGAAGTATATGTAGGCTTCTTAAAAGTAAAGCCTTAAAAAGTAATCATGATATATTGATATGATATCCAATACAAAACACCTTCTCAAAAAGTAAAATTAAATATCTGCAATGACTAGTTTTTGCAAATATCAACATTTCAATACTGATAATTATCCAATGATAACAATTCACAATTTATCAAAATTAACAAAGACAGGTAATTCAGCTTACCAACTCAGTTGAGCTATTGAGTTTTTTTGGGTTATTATCATCATTGCACTCCGAACATATCCTTGGGTGCTCAGATCCCCTCATTAGCATGTCGCATCCAGTGACAGATGATTTCAGTTTTGTGTTGGTTGATAAGTCTAGTCTTTTGTTGAGCTATTTTGTAAGCCACAGCGATCAGTGATTTTCCAAGTATCAACAATGGCAAGTTATCACATTCACCTTTGCTTGCTTGTTCATTCACAACAATAACGCACACCTTCAATGCTTGATAAAGTCAACTTCTACACTCTACCAACAAATACTCTTTTAAAAGCAACAAAAAAGGGGAATAAAATCATTACATCTCTCTCCAAATCTATAAATAAGATAGTCTTACTACAGTATCTATTTCTACATTTTCTATGTACCTAAAAAATAAAATTTACTCTTGTATATTTGCACGTGTGTAGTTATTAAGTTAAATAGAACATATAATAATCATAAATAAACATGTTCAATATAAATCTGAAACAGTAATATGAATCAATCAGCAGCATCAACAAGTCAATTCAGTTCAATCAAATCAATTGGGACATCATCATACATGAACTGAAAGTATTCAGTAGGCCACAACATCAACAAGTCAATTCAGTTCAATCAAATCAATTGGGACATCAACACACATGAACTGAAAGCTTTCAGTAGGCCACAGCATCAAGATCAGTGAATAGGAGGTGGTCATGAACTTAAAGAGCTTCCAGGAGAGATGGTGGTCATTGCAGCATCCTCTTTGAGAGTGACAACATTAAAACATTTTTTGTTGTGTTCTGATGGATTTTGATGCGTTTCTTTTTTATTTTATTCAAGTGAATTGGAGTTGTAAGTGACTGTGGGTACCCTATTTTTGGTGATGTCGTTTGAAATTGTCGCCAACGCTGCCGATTTGGTTCGCACCAGAGTTCAACCTAGCTAACTGCCACCAACTGACAATGCAAAATCAAAATAGCTACATGTCACCCTGTTTTTGCAGAGACTAACGCAGTGACTTCAACTATTTTGGTTGTTTTGTTTGTTTTAAATGTGTGTTTTTGAGGAAACTGGAGTAAGGATGTGACTGTGCACTCTCTATTCGATGGAAGTCATTTGGAATCATCACCTGTGTGCCAATATTAGGGCTGCACAGTAGTTGACCAAGTCAACAGAATTTGCCACCACAATTTGGTGGGAGGTGTGACATGAGTAGAACAGCTATGGGAATTCTCAAATCCACTGACACCGATTGTATGAACAGAACAGAAGAGCTTAACTTTCTTTCAGTGAGGCCCATATAAACAAGCTAATTACTCTGGTGAAACAAGAAGAGAAAAAGATGGAAGACAAATTCTGCACTGAAAGAATTATATTCAGATGTCTGATGTTTTGGACCCAAAGATGTGAATAATTCAGTTGAAATATTGCACAGCAAAAACCAATAAGCAACAACAATCAAATTTGAATATTCTAAGTCATAGGTCATTAACAGAGAGCTACGATAGCTCGGTGGTTATTGAACCTGACTAATAAGAACACAGGTCACGGATACAGGTCAAATTGAATGCTCATTGATGTCTCCAAGGCACACCCAACCTCAAATGGGTACAAGATTTCACAGGGAAAGTGGCGAGGTCAACATGAGACTGACTACATCACCCATAAAATATGTCAATAACATTTGACAAACATGGGCCCTAACAGCATATTCCCCATACACCTTAAAGTGAGGAGGGGAACTTTTTTTTTCAAACTCTGAGGTCATTAATAGTAAGGAAAAATTAAAAAATAAAAAAAGGTATGTAAGAAGCTTTACGTGACAAGTGGACGACACAGACTAAACAACGTTTCGGCTCAATAGGCCTTCATCAGGAACAAACAATAAAAACATTTTTATGCCTTAACCCTTCATTAATAGTAAGTTTGATAACAAAGTTTGCAAAATGCTTTTGAGGTTTAATATGATTGTTAGAAAATGGCATTAATGACAGATGTTATTTAAGATAAAAATAATGCACCAGAACAGGCAGGTGTGTTTGTTATGAAGGTTGAAGACTCTAATGAAGCATTTATTAGAGTCAGGCGCAAGGAATGATTTTGGAGGCCAACTGATAAGCAGAAGTTATGCTCAGCTTGAGTCAGATTTGAGCCTGTAAGCAACAGAAATCACCAGTCTGAGAAACTTTGTATCACATGTTCAGGGACGGCAAGTAAAAGTAAAGTAAAGAGCCCCCGTCACGCCAAGTGGCGTATAGGGAATATGGTGTTAGTGACCATTTATTTTTACAGACCTTCAGCACATGATTTTTGGGGGTAGTGTAGTCGATATTATGCCCCTGCCGCTTTACTTTCTCAGAAAAAATGCGGTACCCATCTAAGGCTGGGTGACCCCGGAAGCCGTCGGTTGGGATCGGACCCTACCTCTTGTCCTTTGTAGTCCAGTTCACTAACCACTGAGCTATCATGGCTCCCAGGGGAGGCAAGTACTTATATGTATTTGTCTGGTATGTTGTGATTTTTATTCTTTCAATCACTTATCTGTACAAAGTGAGTCATTAGGTCAAGGTCAGTCATGGAGAGATGCCAGCAGGCATGGAACTTGAGGTGATATTGTTTTCTAAACAATATGTTTTGCATGTCCTTATTTTAAAATAAAAAGCACATTGATCGTAAAAATGGATTTAATGTGGATATAATGACTGGATATGTTGAATCATGAACACAATATGTGTCAATTCATTACAACAAATAAAATATTATATATATATATACCGATCTATCTATCTATCTATTGTCCTTTCGAGCTGAAGACGGCACATAGGGCAGAACCACAATCTCAAAAACAGAAACCTTACGTGCCAAAATAGCACATATTGCAGAAATCACGACCCTAAAATCTCTGGCTCTGTTTCCATAACAATACTTTTTACAATGACAGCTTGTCAAGCCATAGATCAACGTCCTTAATCGCCTCTTACGACATGCCTGGAAGGTCAGTGTCACTATTCTTTACTTCCCTCATAATGAGGCCCTGGTAACACACAGGTAGTATATATATATATATGTATATATATATAAAAAATATGTGTGTATGTATATAAATATTATGTGTGTGTATGTATGTAGATATATATGTGTGTGTGTATGTATATGTGTATATATATAAATATCATGTGTGTGTGTGTGTATGTATATATATCATCATGTACCGGGCCTGCTGGTGTAGGTGATCATGTCTCTCCACAACAATCGATCTCGACAGTTATATATCATTTCTGTTGTTGACCTTCTGCCATGCCATTCTCTTAAGCTGTCTTGTATCTTTTCTCTTTGCTTCCCTCTATCTCTTCATCATTCAATTTTCCATGCATATATATATATATATAAAAATATTACGTGTGTGTATGTATATAGGAAAGTTTACAGTAAAGTTAAAGCCGTACAGTAGCTGACATTATTCACAATTTGAAACAGAAAAAAAAATGATCAACTTGGTAAGATGGAAAATTCTAAAACAAGTATTATTATCTTGACTTCCAGAAATATCTATCTATTGACCTTTCGAGCTGTGGCCGAACCATAGAGCATAGACCCAGATACATTTTCTCTTTTCTATATTTTTTTGTTCATTCTATCAGTCACAATCCTTGCAAAGATCTTTTACCAAATCTTGCCATTTGTCTCTGTTCTGTGCAAGCAACTCTATCTCACTGAGGGAGCCATTCCTGCTGCTTTTGCCTCTCTGATCAATGTTTTTCTCAAAGTCTCTTTGGGTCGGCCTCTTTTCCTCCTACCCATTGTTTCCCACATGAGGGCTTGCCTTGTTATTCTGTTATTACCTCTTCTCATCACTTGTCCAACATTCAAGAAATTGGATTTGTGCAAAACCTCTGTTCAAGGGACAATTAGCAAACTTCAGATAAAACATCAGACAGATACACATAATCATGGTAGCTCAGTGGTTAGTGAACTGGACTATTAAGCACAAGAGGGTGAGTCTGATGTATGGCTCCTAGGTTCACCCAGCCTTAAACGAGTACCAGATTCCTGTCATGACACTATCCATATCATCTATAAATTGTGTCGTTGGAAAAATAAGGACACACTTACACCTGTATAGGTCCTATGGAAAAATAAGGACACACTTACACCTGTATAGGTCCTATGGAAAAATAAGGACACACTTACACCTGTATAGGTCCTATGGAAAAATAAGGACACACTTACACCTGTATATGTCCTATGGAGATGATTTAATCTTGAAAATGAAATGATAGTTCTCAAAGTATAGACTTCACTGCAATCATTATTTGTGCAATCATCAAAGTGTAAAGGAGGATACAAATGAAATATTTGTAATTAAAGGAAACACTGCAGTCTTAGTCAAAAAAAGAAAAAGTGTAACACTAAAATACCAGACACTGTTTTGTGAAACAGTTAGTTTGTGATTACTGTACAGTTGTAATGTGTCAGGAAAATGGAGTGCACATAACATTGGAATAAACACACATAACATGACTTGTTTGAATATTAAAAATGTCTGTATCTGCAAACATAAAAGTTGAACAAATTTGAAGCACATTTGCATTCTAAAATTGATGGTTCTGAATGCAATAAATTAGATGAAAACTCAAAATTATGTGCAAAAATACAATTTATCTATTCCTTTGCAGGAATAAAATTTCTAAATTTTGAGAACAGAATGAATGTCTACTGCAATAAATGCCTCATACAATAAGAGTTCATATATATTTGTAAATATTTGAAAAGGTAAACTGAGTGTATCGCTGATATGATTGTATCCAAAAGACCCTTTCAGAAAACAGCTATTGAGTATGCTAAAACTATAACTCATATTTCATGATTTATTCTAAATATTTCATCAGCTCAACTATTTAGACCAAGGGTGTCCAACCTTTCGGCTTTTCTGGGCTACAATAGAAGAAGAATTGCGTTGGACCACACTTAAACAACAACAAAATTGAGAAAATGAGAAAGAAACATTACGTGGACAATTTTCATATATGCTGTTACATTAGAACTCTCCTTGTTCAGAATACACATTTGGTAATGACTACTATAGTGACATGAAATATCGCTATAACTATTATAAAACATGAGGGTACCTTCGACTATTATCTGATTTTCTACACACAAATAGATTATTTATAGATGTCAGTTTAAAATTGTTTGTGGGGCCTCTTTCAAAGCTATCCTGGGTTGCACGTTGGACACCCCTGACAGAGTCACATGATTACAAACAAGTAGATTGGAGTATATGTTTAGTTTAGTCGACAGATCATCTTTATTGCACAAAGGTCAACTCCATAGTACTCAGATACCGTCCTCAGCATTTTCCTCAGTTTGAAGCCATGCCCACAACACACTAGCAAAAGCACTGATGATGGCTTCAGCTCATATGCATGACCTCCACAGCTTTAGCAAAGACCTTGACCCCACCACATTAGTTGCCACTTACAATATGTGTGGCAGGTGAAAGTAGTTTTAATCTTTTCTCCCTTGACCATAATCAGGGCCCCTATAGTCACTAATAGAACAAAGAAGTATGTGTTAGCACTCGGAAAAATTGACAGACAAACAACAATAGAAAAAAACGAAGAACAATATATGGTCCGAAGTGGGATCGAACCCGTACTCAGTGGCACCGCGCCTTGCCACGAGAAGCCGAACGCTTGGTACACTGCCACGCAGCCAACTAAAAAAATTGGCTATTGCAGTAGTGTCTTCCACGAAAGGCGATCTCAATGACTATAGCATAGGGTAACGATCACAGACCGGAAATAAATTGTATATTTGTACTTTCCTATTAATGCAAGTATCTCCCAGTAGGGCTGAATACTTGTGTTGTAGACAAACATTTATTGGACGAAACAGCACGAATAGTAGTTCCCAGTGGTTATATACTGGGTACAAATAATAATACATAAATATTAATATATGGGGAACTTCCGAGGCGATAATAGGGAATAATAGAACAAAGAAGTATGTGTTAGCACTCGGAAAAATTGACAGACAAACAACAATAGAAAAAAACGAAGAACAATATATGGTCCGAAGTGGGATCGAACCTGTACTCAGTGGCACCGCGCTTTGTACCAAGCGTTCTGCTTCTCGTGGCAAGGCGCGGTGCCACTGAGTACGGGTTCGATCCCACTTCGGACCATATATTGTTCTTCGTTTTTTTCTATTGTTGTTTGTCTGTCAATTTTTCCGAGTGCTAACACATACTTCTTTGTTCTATTATTCCCTATTATCGCCTCGGAAGTTCCCCATATAATAATATTTATGTATTATTATTTGTACCCAGTATATAACCACTGGGAACTACTATTCGTGCTGTTTCGTCCAATAAATGTTTGTCTACAACACAAGTATTCAGCCCTACTGGGAGATACTTGCATTAATAGGAAAGTACAAATATACAATTTATTTCCGGTCTGTGATCGTTACCCTATGCTATAGTCATTGAGATCGCCTTTCGTGGAAGACACTACTGCAATAGCCAATTTTTTTAGTTGGCTGCGTGGCAGTGTACCAAGCGTTCGGCTTCTCGTGGCAAGGCGCGGTGCCACTGAGTACGGGTTCGATCCCACTTCGGACCATATATTGTTCTTCGTTTTTTTTCTATTGTTGTTTGTCTGTCAATTTTTCCGAGTGCTAACACATACTTCTTTGTTCTATTATTCCCTATTATCGCCTCGGAAGTTCCCCATATAATAATATTTATGTATTATTATTTGTACCCCCTATAGTCACACAGGCAATAAAATACATACACAGATTATATGTCACAGGACTGAACCTAATAGTGGTATCTCTGATTTGAGAAGTCAGCTCTCTAACCAATTAGCCTTGCAGATATTGTAAAAATGTATTCACTGAGCATATCTTTTGGCACATAACATTTCAAACAGAGATGACAATAAATGGCATAACTCATTATTATATCTACATGTCAGATATGTAAAAAATAAACAAATTAATATTGAACACATTCACAGACTGTCATAGGAATAAAAGAAAGAAAATGGCCATCTATAAATATAAATGTTGTGCCAAGAACAATGCTTAATACCCGGTTTTGGGAAATATAAAACAAAGAAAAAAAATCTCTGTCAAACTGGAGTAATTGTGGGAAAAAACTAAACTTACTCTAGAATAATGAAGTTCTTTCACTTCACTCAGGAAATTTCCTCTTTCACCTCATGATTTTTCTGGTTTTCATTCTCACTGAACTGCAGTAATATTGCTACAATGAAATTGCTTGTGAGTATTTCATAACAGGCTGTAAGGAATCCATCTTTCATTATTACCTTCCTATCTATAGTACTGATCTTATTCTCCTTGTTTGTCTTGAACTGATCTCTCGTTACTTTCCACACATATTTTACATTTCTTCAAAGAGTACTAACCTATAAGACCCTTTGACGCAAACATAACCTTTTATTTTTTAACACTTAAAGTGTGTCAGTCTTTGTGTTAGTCAATGAAGAATATTCCTGTACTGGTTGTTTATACTTCATCTGAGTTAAGCCTGAGTTAGCTATCTCTGAATTTTCTGGCCTGAGCTAGCTATCTCTGAGTTTTCTGGAGAGTTAGCAATCTTATGAGTTTTCTGGAGAGTTAGCTACCTCTGAGTTTTCTGGAGAGTTAGCTACATCTGAGCTTTCTGGAGAGTTAGCAATCTCTGAGTTTTCTGGAGAGTTAGCTAGCTCTGAGTTTTCTGGAGAGTTAGCTAGCTCTGAGTTTTCTGGAGAGTTAGCTAGCTCTGAGTTTTCTGGAGAGTTAGCAATCTCAACCACATGAAAACAACCAATAGTGTTTGCTTCTAATCTAACTTCTGTGTGGTGGATCTTTAAGTTTCAAGCATATTTTTACATTATTGTCTGCATAATAAACCTAATTATAAAATACATATACATTTAAAAATATGAGATCAACAGTAGATATAAAAGGAATTGAAGTCAACAGTCACAACATAAACAATTTGTGATATATGGATGACACAGTCTTAATAGCAGAGACAGAGAATGAACTACAAGAAATGATAGACATAATAGTAAAAGATAGCAATGAGAAAGGTCTCAGTCTGAAAAGTAAGAAAAAAGAAGTGATAGTCATATCAAAGAAAGAATCATCACCATCATAAAGCATAACAATTAAACAGGACAAATCTAAAACAAGTGCAACGCTTCAAATACTTGGGCACAATAATAACATCAGATGGAATATGCAAAACATAAATAAAAAGCAGAATAGCTCAGGCCAAAGTAGCATTTCAGAAAATTAAAAACATCTTATGTAACAAATCTATGTCAATAGAAGTGAGAAAGAAAATTCATAGATGGTATATAGAGCCAGTTCTAACTTATTAAAGCAAATCATGGACAGTAGACAAACAAATGAAATGACAATTAGAGGCCACAGAGATGAGATTTATCAGAAGAATGTTGAAAGTTCCCTGGACAGCTAAAAAGACCAATGAAGAAATTCTCAAAGAGGCCAACACAAAAAGGGAGCTCCTAAAAAAACATCAGAAAGAAACAACCAATATTTTTCAGGCACATCATGAGAAGAGGAAAGTTGAAATACTTGGTTACAACTGGCAAAATAGAGGGAAGGAGAGATCGCAAATGACAAAGAGAGAAAATACTAGATGTTTTGGTGTCAATACTTTGGATAGAAGATTGTGGAAGGAAAAGATCGACTACGCCAATCGGTATAGCACATAATGATGATGATGAATAAAGCCAATACTGTTGATCCACATGTAATATACAAATATATATGTCTACATAAGAGTTTTGTATAATTAATAGTATCTGCCCAGCAGATAGTTGTATTGTAAATTATTAAAATTAAATTAAGGAAAACAAGTTTTGCTTATTGGTCAACAATAAAGACTAGCTCAGGTGACCAACAAACTGATATTGACTGAGGTGACCAACAAACTGATATTGATTGAGGTGACCAACAAACTGATACTGATTGAGGTGACCAACAAACTGATATTGATTGAGGTGACCAACAAACTGATATTGATTGTGGTGACCAACAAACTGATATTGACTGAGATGACCAACAAACTGATATTGATTGAGGTGACCAACAAACTGATATTGATTGAGGTGACCAACAAACAGATATTGACTGAGGTGACCAACAAACTGATATTGATTGTGGTGACCAACAAACTGATATTGACTGAGATGACCAACAAACTGATATTGATTGAGGTGACCAACAAACTGATATTGACTGAGATGACCAACAAACTGATATTGATTGAGGTGACCAACAAACTGATATTGATTGAGGTGACCAACAAACAGATATTGACTGAGGTGACCAACAAACTGATATTGATTGTGGTGACCAACAAACTGATATTGACTGAGGTGACCAACAAACTGATATTGACTGAGGTGACCAAACAAACTGATATTGATTGTGGTGACCAACAAACATATATTGACTGAGATGACCAACAAACTAATATTGACTGAGATGACCAACAAACTGATATTGACTGAGGTGACCAACAAACTGACATTGTTTGAGGTGACCAACAAACTAATATTGACTGAGATGACCAATAAACTGATATTGACTGAGATGACCAACAAACTAATATTGACTGAGATGACCAACAAACTGATATTGACTGAGGTGACCAACAAACTAATATTGACTGAGATGACCAACAAACTGATATTGACTGAGGTGACCAACAAACTGATATTGATTGTGGTGACCAACAAACTGATATTGACTGAGATGACCAACAAAGTGATATTGATTGAGGTGACCAACAAACTGATATTGACCGAGATGACCAACAAACTGATATTGACTGAGATGACCAACAAACTGATATTGATTGAGGTGACCAACAAACTGATATTGATTGAGGTGACCAACAAACTGACATTGATTGAGGTGACCAACAAACTGATATTGATTGAGGTGACCAACAAACTGATATTGACTGAGGTGACCAACAAACTGATATTGATTGTGGTGACCAACAAACTGATATTGACTGAGGTGACCAACAAACTGATATTGACTGAGGTGACCAACAAACTGATATTGATTGTGGTGACCAACAAACATATATTGACTGAGATGACCAACAAACTAATATTGACTGAGATGACCAACAAACTAATATTGACTGAGATGACCAACAAACTGATATTGACTGAGGTGACCAACAAACTGATATTGATTGAGGTGACCAACAAACTGATACTGATTGAGGTGACCAACAAACTGATATTGATTGAGGTGACCAACAAACTGATATTGATTGAGGTGACCAACAAACAGATATTGACTGAGGTGACCAACAAACTGATATTGATTGTGGTGACCAACAAACTGATATTGACTGAGATGACCAACAAACTGATATTGATTGAGGTGACCAACAAACTGATATTGACTGAGATGACCAACAAACTGATATTGATTGAGGTGACCAACAAACTGATGTTGATTAAGGTGACCAACAAACTGACATTGATTGAGGTGACCAACAAACTGATATTGATTGAGGTGACCAACAAACTGATATTGATTGTGGTGACCAAACAAACTGATATTGATTGTGGTGACCAACAAACATATATTGACTGAGATGACCAACAAACATATATTGATTGAGGTGACCAACAAACTAATATTGACTGAGATGACCAATAAACTGATATTGACTGAGATGACCAACAAACTAATATTGACTGAGATGACCAACAAACTGATATTGACTGAGATGATCAACAAACTGATATTGATTGAGGTGACCAACAAACTGATATTGACCGAGATGACCAACAAACTGATATTGACTGAGATGACCAACAAACTGATATTGATTGAGGTGACCAACAAACTGATATTGATTGAGGTGACCAACAAACTGATATTGATTGAGGTGACCAACAAACAGATATTGACCGAGGTGACCAACAAACTGATATTGATTGTGGTGAAAAAAACAAACTGATATTGACTGAGGTGACCAACAAACTGATATTGATTGTGGTGACCAACAAACATATATTGACTGAGATGACCAACAAACTAATATTGACTGAGATGACCAACAAACATATATTGACTGAGATGACCAACAAACTGATATTGATTAAGGTGACCAACAAACTGATATTGATTGTGGTGACCAACAAACTGATATTGATTGTGGTGACCAACAAACTGATATTGATTGTGGTGGCCAACAAAACCATTATCAATGTGTACCACCAAATTATGTTAAAAACAAAACTTTTAAGCAACTTCATTTTGCATCTACAAACCATAGACATACGTAGTGTCAAGCTTAGACTAACTTGATACAAACCTTAGATTAATGTAATATAGACTTTAGACTAACTAGACTCAACGTTTAATTGACCTGATACAAACCTTAGATTAATGTATAGACTTTAGACTAACTAGACTTAATGTTTAACTGACCTGATACAAACCTTAGATTAATGTAATATAGACTTTAGACTAACTAGACTTAACATTTAACTGACTTGATACAAACCTTAGATTAATGTAATATGGACTTTAGACTAACTAGACTTAACGTTTAACTGACCTGATACAAACCTTAGATTAATGTAATATAGACTTTAGACTAACTAGACTTAACGTTTAACTGACTTGATACAAACCTTAGATTAATGTATAGACTTTAGACTAACTAGACTCAACGTTTAATTGACCTGATACAAACCTTAGATTAATGTATAGACTTTAGACTAACTAGACTTAACGTTTAGATGACCTGATACAAACCTTAGATTAATGTAATATAGACTTTAGACTAACTAGACTCAACGTTTAACTGACCTGATAAACACTATAGACCAAGTTGATGTAAACTATAGACTATTGTGATATAAACATAATACTAATTAAGCATAAAGTTTCACTGACCTGATACTAACAATAGTCTAACTTGACAAACTATAGACTAATATAACATAAACTATAAATAGATTTGATGCAACCTCTAGCCTGTTGGAATCATCATCATTATTGAGTGCCTTCTCCGCAACGAAGGTTGGCTACCATGGAGCGCCATTTTGCTCTATCTCTTGCTTTGATGGTGCAGGTTGTCATCGGTTGATTTGTCCATCTTTTGATGTTACTCGTCCATGTTAATCTTGGTCTGCCTCTGCCTCTTTTACCTTGTATTTTCCCCTCCATGATCACTTTCAGTAGGCTGTTGTGTCTTTTAACATGGCCTAAGAATCGCATTTGTCTTGTTCTAATTGTGTTCAGAAGTTCTCTTTTCATTTTTAGTTGTTTTAAGACTTTGTCATTTGTTTTCTTTTCCTTCCATCCAATTCTACCTATTCTTCTATATATCCACATTTCAAAGGCTTCAATTCTCTGTTCTGTTTTCTTGTCTAATGTCCATGTTTCAGCACCATATAGGAATATTGAGAAGATGTAACATTTTGCTATTCTTAGTTTTAGCTCTGGTGTTATTTGTTTTGATGTTAGTATGTCCTTCATGACATTAAAATTACTTTTTGCCATTCCTATTCTTTTGTTTATTTCAGTTGTACATTTTCCATCACTGCTTATAGTATGTCCAAGGTAGTTGTAGTTCTGAACTGTCTCCAGGTCTATTCCTTCAACTTTGATATCCACTTGTGGGTTTTGAGTATTTTCTTTGTTTATGATCATAGTTTTAGTCTTTTTGATATTCATATCTAGTCCATATTTTTTGCTTGTCGTGTTTATTTCATTAAGTAATTGTTGTAGGTCTTTAGGATTTTCTGCTAGTAGTACAGTATCGTCAGCATATCTTAGGTTATTGATTATCTTTCCATTAATTTGTAGGCCTGGCATCTCTATGATGTTTTTAAAGATTTGCTCAGTGTATAGGTTGAACAAGCTTGGTGATAGGATGCATCCTTGTCTTACTCCTCTTTTTATATCAATGGGTGTAGAGAACTCTTTGTTATATTTTATTATTGCTGTTTGCTCCCAGTATAGATTGCATATTAGTCGTATATCCATGTCATCTAGATGTATCTCTTTTAGGCATTCTATAAGTTGTTTGTGGTGTACTCTATCAAAAGCTTTGGTGTAGTCTATGAAGCAGGCATATATTGGTTTGTTTACTTCTGTGTATTTTTCGATTAATGTTCTCATGCAGAATATGGCTTCTTTTGTCCCGCTATTTTTCCTAAATCCAAATTGCTGCTCATCTAATTCAGTATTGATTTTATTCTGAATCCTTCCTTGTATAACTTTTAGCAAGGAAGGATTCAGAATAAAATCAATACTGAATTAGATGAGCAGATATTCCTGTTGGAATATAATTTCTAAATAGTCTGGATATAAACCCAAAATAGGTTTCATATAAATTATAAGACTAGATTGATATATGCCCAAAATAGGTTTCACATAAATGATAGTACTAGATTGACATATGCCCAAATTGAGTTTCACATAAATTATAAGACTAGATTGATATGTGCCTAAAATGAGTTTCACATAAATGATAGGACTAGATTGATATATACCTAAAATGAGTTTCAATAAATTATAAGACTAGATTGATATATACCCAAAATGAGTTTCACATAAATTATAAGACTAGATTGATATATACCCAAAATGAGTTTCACATAAATTATAAGACTGGATTGATATATATATATATATATGCCCTAAATAGGCTTGCTATAAATGATAGGACTAGATTGATATTCACATATATTATGGGACTAGATTGATATATATCCTGAATAAGTTAAACATTAATACTACATACATTTTGTATAAACCCCACGTAAGCTTAATATAAATTAAAGATAAGCACGATTTACATTGTAGATAAACTTCATATAAATTCTAGACATACTTGATACAAACCCTAAACAAGCTTGGTAAAACAATAAAAACCTGTATATAAACTCTAGACTAACTTAATATAACCTAAAACAGGTTGGTTGGCTAGCTGCACTGTCTTTGAAGACAGTCAACCAATGGATTGGTGAAAGGATGTCATCAATGCACTCCTAGATGTAGGAAGGGGACTTCATCAACCATGAGTCCACGTCACTCCTTCAGATGAAAGAGATAAGAGTTAAGATGGGCACAGCCAGAATTGAGGAACTTAGAGGGCATATAAGAAGACTTATCAACCAAAACAGAATTGGAATCGTCAGCTGCTAGACACTGCAGGACTTGCTGAGGAGGTGATCTGAGCACCTATAGACATGTTTGAAGTGCAATGATGATGAGCCGCAAATAACTCAATAACTAAATAACTCAATAAACTAAAACAGGGTTCAGAATAAACCCTACTCCAGCTTATGATCTTTGACATCTTTGCTGAGCTTGATGAGTATCTGCTCAAATCTTTGGTACCATTGAAACCTGAAGAATACTTCCACAAACATGAGAGTGCCAAGAAAAACCAAAAAGGCCCCAAACCAGTGAGTTGTGTTGAAGGGGTTCCTGAAGTATAGAATGGAGAAGACTAGGCTAATGAACTTCCTGAGGGTCACCACAAGGGCAACAGTTAGGGATGAACACTCTGTGGTCAATATAAAGACACTCTTAATGCAGACAAATCTGAGAAATGAAGTTAAGGAATGAAATCAACAACTAATTTAACTACTGGTCATAGAGACTACATGTAAACAAGGACAAATAATATATACAAACATACTTCGACTTACAATGGGTTACACTTTTTGGAAATTGGAAATATCATAAGTCAAAACTAAAAATATAAAATGAGAAAAGTAACTCATTATTAATTCTATACTTCAGAAACTATAGAGATACTAGAACTAGTAAACTAGTTTCTGGGTGAAACATATGCTACAGTAGCAGGGTGATCACAAGCTTCTGTATGGCTAAATAAAGAAAATGACACCATAGTACTTCCTCTCAATATTCCCATCGTGTGCAGTTATTTCGTGACACCATAAAAATCTCAATGATCATAAGTCGAGGTATGTCTGTACATGATAAATTTTGTTCTTCTGCATTCAAGTTCTTCTTATATGAATCAGATCTGTAGTCCTGGTATCAAGTAAACAGTCTATTTCAGGTCATAACAGTCACCACTTATTAACTTCTTCCTCAAACAGTCTATTCCAGGTCACAACAGTCACCACTTATTAACTTCTTCCTCAAATCTGCTAGCCTGGTCATCATGTAGTCCTAGGTCACTGTGGACTGGAAAAATTAAGAGGACACATCTAGGACAATATATCCAAGCAAATCATTTTAGCACCAACATCGTCCTCCCCACACTCAATGTCCACAAATATTCTGATCTTTTGTCTGATAACACAGAATGCATGAACTCTTGCATCAGCAAAGGCCTCCAAGGTAAATTAAGAAAGCTAGTTAATTATTATAAAAGATGTAGAAATTTTACTTTTCTATATTTTTGTTAACTCCTTCCATACAGAAGCTTTTGATCGACCCAACGGAAGAGATTTCAGAGACAAAATTTGTCATGGTTTTAAAAACCTATCTACATGTTTATATTTATCTAACACATAACATATTATATATGAACTTGAGATAATTGAACAAGGTATTAGATTTCACCAATATCAAGATGATACAAGACATGTAAAAAGAATATGGTTTGATGGCGTTCACACTAATCAAATTGAGCATGGCGCACTTTGCGACGAAACGTACGGAAAGAGTTAAATGTGGCTTGGACAACAACAAACAGCCTATGCTTTAATGATTTTTAATTGTCAAAGGGTTTTTTAATGTACTTGACCATGAAACCTACATTTTATCATCCTTCTCAAATAGGTGTAGGTTCTTGATCTGATCTACTTTGTGGTCATTGGGTGAAAAAAAAATCCTGATTGCTCCAACTACTCATCAGACCAGGCACTTTCGGTTGTGAGGCATGCACCTAATGACTTTAACAACAGCCAAGACACAAAAATAAATTGTTCTGTTATTGAATCTAAAATAAAAAATGGATACTGAGAGACTGTGTTGAAGAAGAGCCAGAGCAATGCCCAAGGCACAGTGATCCTGATAGCAGGAATAGTGTAGGGGTCTGTGAAATATAAAATGTGTCAAAATTATCACAAATTGATCTGAGAACATCAAAACATCTCAAATTAATGACACAGACACTTAAATTTAATAACAAAAACTATATTGTGATGCAGACACTTAAATGTAATAACAAATCTATCTTTGTGACAAAGACACTTAAATGTAATAACAAATTCTATATTTGTGACACAGATAATAAAATGAAATAACAAATTAGATATTTGTGACACAGATAATTAAATGAAATAACAAATTCAATATTTGTGACACAGATAATTAAATGAAATAACAAATTCTATATTTGTGACACAGATAATTAAATGAAATAAATTCTGTATTTGTGACACAGATAATAAAATGAAATAACAAATTAGATATTTGTGACACAGATAATTAAATGAAATAACAATTAGATATCTGTGACACAGATACTTACATAAAAATGAAATAACAAACACTGTTTGTGACAGATAAATGTAATAACATACTCTATATTTGTGACACAGATTTAGGAAAGATAACAATTTGAAATTGATAGAATATGAATTAGAAATATTTAGAAATCTCTGGCTTACATATCCACCTTTATCCTTATTTACCACCTTTGTGGTATTTACTTACCTTTTACCACCTTTATCCTTATTTACCACCTTTGTGGTATTTACTTACCTTTTACCACCTTTGTCCTTATTTGTAGTATGTTCAGTTTTGTGATTATTCTTAACACTAGAAGACAGGACCAAGCATTTCAAAAGTATAGCATGAAAGACAAAAATGAAATGGTCTGATCAATTTGAGGGCAAATTGGTGTGCTTCATTTTGTATTAGGTTTGTACTTAACAACTAGTTCTTAATGAGAATACTTACCTGATTGGTTGAGCTGTGATAAGCAATTGTAGATGTCTGGTGCTAACAGAAGGAATCCTGGCAGAGGTAAGAAGTGCTGTGGATGAAACCCAAAACAAAATTGAAGCATGTCCCTATTGAAATAAAGCCAAGAGAAGGGAAGAAAAATATGTTACACATTTAGGAAAACTACAAATAAGTAGCTTTGAGTTGAAAGTATTAATAGAATATTTTTTTTCTATTGTGAAGAAATAAGATACGGGAGAACAATCCAAACATTCAGAAATTTAAACTTTTCTAAAATGCTAAACAAAATAATCCTCAGTGCATCTCTAGAGCAACCATTCACCTCCACTGTTATATGGGATATCTCCATGGTTACCAATGGTTCTTGATAATCAATGGTTGAACACACTTGCAAGCCTTAATGTCATTTGTTCTGATTTTTGCAATGGAGCTATGGTTTTAAAGGAGCCTCAATGACTGACTAGTGTACTCACTCTCAGATCAGAAAGGTCTGAATTCAATTCTCAGAAGTGGCAAATTTTGATTTCAGACCAGGCACGAGGGTTCACTCAGCCTCTCAAAATGTGTACTAGAGAGGGGTTTATGTGAAATAAAGGCAACCTGGCGCAATACTGGCCATATCACTCAAAGATGAACTGAGGTCAGGGAAAAATGTGGTCACCAACAACATATTTCCCACATACATAGCAAGCTGTGAAGGGAACCTTGACTTTTAACATTTTTATGATTTTAATCTAACAACTTGTTGGGCTTCAACATTTCCCAATCAAAATATTCACACTCCAGAACAGAACAGACAATCTTACATTGTAAAATAAGGCCTCGGATGGATGCTTTCCATATTTAACAAATGTCTGCTCCTGAAATATGCCCATCCGTGCAGACAAAAATAAGGATAACACTAACAGGATGAGACCTGAAAAAATGATTGACAGCATTTTGATAATGATCAAGTAACAGGACTGAATATACATAGATATCAAGTTTTATAAGAAAACTTCTCTTCTATCCAAAATACAAAAACCAACATCAATGAAAATTCCAAGACATAAATGTATTTTTTATATCGATTTCTATTTCTTCTTCTTTCTTTCATTTAGACCCATAACCTGTTGACTGACATTTCAAAGTTTACACACAGCATTGAGGTTCTCAGCCTTGACTGTTACTTCTTCTTCTTCTTTCCTTCCTCATCTGCCTTTCAGTGTCGAGGGGAGATATAATTTGCGGTCTTTTGCTCTACTGTTCGCCTCTGCTGCTGTTATGTTTCTTAGTGTTTCTAATATTCCATTGATCCATCTTTTTCGTGGTCGACCCTTGGGTCTGGTGTTCTCACGTTTGTTGAAGGCTCGTTGTATTGCGTTTTGATCTTTTTGCTTGTCACATGGCCAAACCATTTTATCTGTTGTTTCCTATATTCTATGGCAGGGCTATCTATTCCTAGGTTTTTTCTCAGTTCTTCATTCTTGACTGTTACACTTGTGTGATTTTACACATTTTGTCCCAGTGCTTCATACTTTTGTCATTCTAGAAATGCTTTACCATCCCTAACACATGTTCATAATGCAGCAGTAGCAGAGCTTATATTCCTTCTCCCAGACTGAATGTCTGTCAATGTTTGTGGCTCCTTCTGTCAGAGGTAGTAGAGTGAGAGTTCCTTCTCTTCTTTCTAAAATCTCATTCAGAATTTAGTTTGTGTCTCCTTTTGTTTTGTTGCTAAATGTTGACATGTGGCACACCACTCTGGAGACAAGCTTCTCTACCATGTCAAATGGTTTAGGATGAGTGTACTCTTCTTTCTAAATTCTCCATGACTGTTAAGGACATGTTCTTTAGCTATTGAGTTATTTGTGGGTCATCATCATTGCACGGCGAACATGTCCATAGGTGCTCAGATCCCCTCCTCAGCAATTCCCGCAGTGTCCAGCGACTGAGGACTCCAGTTCTATGTTGGTTGATGAGTCTCCTCATCTTATAAGCCCACTAAGTTTCTCATTTCTGGCTGTGCCCATCTTAGCTCCCATCTCTTTCATCTGAAGGAGTGACATGGACATGTTCGTTAGCTAGAATGACTTAGGTCAGGTGACATAAATGAGGCCCTTATATGAAGCAAATTAAGACCTTCGCTGCCAAAAAGTCTGGTGTTTCTAATCTACATTCAGGACTGCTGTATATACGAACTGTAAAGGTAAAGTACGAGACGTGAACCGGCGTCTTAGCACGTGAGTTTCCACCCATATGTGCTCGGCCACCTATCCAGAAATTTTAGGAGATTTCTGTATAGTGTTGCCTCAAGCATCGAAACTCAGATGCGAGGCGACATACCTCACCTTCCCAGGGTAATACCCTGGTACCCATTTCTGCCAACGGCTGGGTCCACCGTGGGGGTATTTTTTTTTCAACCACGAGTACAATTCACACTGCTCCCAGCGGAAATCAAACATGGGTTGTCCGAACGTCTGTAGGTTTTCCCAAATTGGCTACCGAGGCCCCCATACGAACCGTACAACCTATGAGCTGTAAAAACAGTTTAAAATCTAAATGTTTATATAATGTCGCCTGCATTGCCGGGTCTGTTGTTTCAGGTCATCTCACAAGTTTACTAAAATAGCAACTGCTGCCATATAGTCCAGTTTTTATGACTTTCACTTTTACCAGTGCAACAATCACAAAAACATAGACCTACTTGAAATAAAATTTTCATGAACTTGATGCGCTCAAAAAAATTATGACTTTCACTTTTACTCACAGAAATTATTAAATTATATTGCTGCATAAACAAATATAGATTCTCAATGTTAATGTGAGAGATTAAATGTTGCGCATTAAGCGGATCGTAATCAATTATATAGTTCAGGGTGTAATTTTTCCAGCAGTGGCGAGCTAGACAAACATTCAGGTAAGAGTTTACGGGAGGGAATTCCATATTTGACATCATGGTGGCCTGAGGCTAAGATAGACTTATCTTATAGTCTGAGATACTGTGATCTTGTTCAGAGGTATGGTTTGTGTCTCCTTTAGCTTTGTTACTAAATGCTGACATGTCCGAAGTTGGAAATCACTTTACTAGAGACAAGATCCTCTACCATATCAGAAGTTTAGAGTGACGATTTCTTCTATTCTTTCTAGAAAGACATTCAGAATTTTGATCATGCCTTTATCTAGTTTTGTACCTAAATGTTGACATATACAAATTAGAAGACCTTTTTAGAGATCAATGTCTCTGTCATGTAAGGGTCAATACACCTCAGAAGATATGACCTCCTTGATTAAATGGTTAACTCCTCATAACAAGCTCTCCCTCCCCTTTCACATCCTTGTTCCATCAAAGAGATGACATTGGAATAAAGTTTTAAAACAATGAATAAAAGTTATTTGTTTCATTACTGTCAAAAATAACAGTGAAATACCCATTTTTGTTTTCATTACAATGATTTCCAATTTTACTGTATTTCTTTTTTATTGAGATGTTAATTACAAAGTTATAATCTACTAAGCAGAGAATCCTGACATTTGAAAATAAGAGTCTTGAAGACCCTAGACACCTGTGAATCTCCGAAACTGTCCTGATACACACCTATAACCCAGATCATGTAATCATAAGCCGCATCGTCTGTGTGGCTCACCATCTTACCCTGCAAACAACGTCAAGAAATGTCAAACAAAAATTATAAATGGTTCTTCATAAAAAATAATAAGAGAAACTCCAACAATAACAACATAAATGGCTCCATAAAATCAAAGGTTATCAATCTTCACATAGAGGAAAAAATCATTACAGTCAATCCACAAATAAAAATATGTTAATCTCCATAATAACAGTATAAATGCATCATCATAATAATAATAATAAAACTAAAGTTAAGTATGATAAAAAAATATATATGATCCTCAAAGCACAACAAAAATTACCACAACCAAAATTAAATGTGTTAGATACATGACAGAAAACAGTCTGATAGTTAAGATCAGAAATGAAGAACTGAGAAAAAAGCTAGGAAATACTCCTGCTATAGAGTACATAAAGAAACAACAGATAAAATGGTCAGGCCATAAAATGATAAGGCAGTAAGACTGAAAAACAACACAGTCAGCCTTCAATAAACATTGTGAGAACACCAGACCCAATGGCCAACCACAAAAAAGATGAATTGATGGAATATGAGAACCACTATAAAACATAACAGTAGGAAAAGCCTAAAGAAGGGGAAAGGACCACAAACTACATCTCCATTCAATGCTGAAAGGCAAATGAGGAAGGAAAAAAGTATAAGAAGCTCAACAGAACAAGAGAGGCTTCATAATGTAACAAAACATGGAATACACCAGAGTACTATAAAGTAAGACAATATTTTACAATAAAACTAAGACAACTTTCCCTAGTATAGGAAGTTGATGTAAAGGTTTCCCCACGGCTTGCTAGGCATGTGACGAATATGGTTCAGTGGACTACTTCTTTCCTTCCACATTTGCCTTTCAACATCAAAAGAAGATATAATTTGTAATATTTTGCTTTACTGTTGGCCTCTGCTGCTGTTACATTTCCTAATGTTTATAATGTTTCATTAGTACATCTTTTCTGTGGTCAGCCCTTGGGTCTGATGTTCTCGCAATGTTTATTGAAGGCTCATTGTGTTGTGTTTTTATCTTTCTGTCTTTTCATATAGCCAAATAATTTTATCTTTTATTTCTTTATGTATTCAATGGCAAGATTTATTCCTAGGTTTTTCATTGACCAATAGCACAATTTTGGATGATGAGTGTAGTATCATGCCGCCTTTATATCGCAGAAAAATAATCTCTGGTACAGGCAGGAAAAAAAAACAAACTGTTTTTGTCATCTCAAAAGAGTGGAACTTAACCTCAACCAGTGATCTAGTTTTAAGGCTCAAGAAGGATTGAGAGTTAGATGGACTGATGAAGTTAAAGAATTCTTGAAATTGTATGCGTTAGCACTAACTGTGTGACATACTTTGTTGGGTAGAAAACTGCAGTTCCTGAAAGACTCCATGGCTTTTATAGAGAGGATAAACAAGGCACTAAATACTGGCATGGAAGAAGACATAAATAATACAAATAAGACATAAAATAAAACAAAGAAGATAAAAATAATACAAAGAAAACATAAATAATACAAAGAAAACATAAATAATACATGGAAGACAAAAAATAATACAAAGAAACATAAATAATACAAAGAAAACATAAATAAAACAAAGAAGACATAAAATAAAACAAAGAAGACATAAAATAATACAAAGAAGACAAAATAAAACAAAGAAGGCATAAAATACAAAGAAGACATAAAATAAAACAAAGAAGACATAAAATAAAACAAAGAAGACATAAATAATACAAAGAAGATAAAAATAAAACAAAGAAGACATAAAATAATACAAAGAAGATAAAATAAAACAAAGAAGACATAAAATAATACAAAGAAGACATAAAATAATACAAAGAAGGCAAAAATAAAACAAAGAAGACATAAAATAATACAAAGAAGATAAAAATAAAACGAAGCCATAAAATAATACAAAGAAGACATAAAATAATACAAAGAAGACAAAAATAATACAAAGAAGACATAAAATAATACAAAGAAGACAAAAATAAAACAAAGAAGACATAAAATAATACAAAGAAGATAAAATAAAACAAAAAAGACATAAAATAATACAAAGAAGATAAAATAAAACAAAAAAGACATAAAATAATACAAAGAAGACAAAAATAATACAAAGAAGACATAAAATAATCCAAAGAAGACAAAAATAAAACAAAGAAGACATAAAATAATACAAAGAAGATAAAAATAAAACGAAGACATAAAATAATACAAAGAAAACATAAAATAATACAAAGAAGACAAAAATAATACAAAGAAGACATAAAATAATACAAAGAAGACAAAAATAAAATAAAGAAGACATAATAACAGAAGACAGAACAAAGAATGTATTAACAGTTGTGTGACAGAACACGGAAAGTATCATAGTTTTGTTATAGAACAAAGAATGTATAATAGTTTTGTAACAGAACAAAGAATGTATCATAGTTCTGTAACAGAGCAAAGAATGTATCATAGTTTTGTAACAGAACAAAGAATGTACCATAGTTTTGTAACAGAACAAAGATTGTATTATAGTTTGTAACAGAACAAAGAATGTATCATAGTTTTGTTATAGAACCAAGAATGTATTATAGTGTTGTAATCGAACAAAGAATGTATCATAGTTTTGTAACAGAACAAAGAATGTATCATACTTTTGTAACAGAACAAAGAATGTATCATAGTTTTGTAACAGAACAAAGAATGTATCATAGTTTTGTAACAGAACAAAGAATGTACCATAGTTTTGTAACAGAACAAGGAAAGTATCATGGTTTTGTAACAGAACAAGGAATGTATCATAGCTTTGTAATAGAACAAAGAATGTATCATAGTTTTGTAACAGAACAAGGAAAGTATCATAGTTTTGTAACATGAGTTGGAATAATATTCCAGCTTTTTACTCGACAGGGAATTATCTTCAGGCAATAAAACAGATTTCTCACCGTCTGATTGGCTGATGCAACGGTGCACACTGCAATGCCAGCAGAAATGAGCAAAACTGATATGTACTTGGTGGGGTTATATCTGCACAAGAGAAAAACACAAATTTAGGGACCAATACTAATCACATAGTATCCTTTATTGTTGTCCATGGTCAATTTCTTCTTCTTTGATTTCACTCGATGACTTAAGGGAATCATCATCATCATGTACCCTGCCAGTTGGCGTTGGCAATCATGTCCCTCCACAATCTTCTATCTACAGTGCATCATATCAGTTCTGTTGTTGACTGTTTTCCATGCCATGACACCAAGCTATCCAGTATTTCCTCTCTTTGTCATTCGCGATCTCTCTTTCCTTTTATTTTGCCAGTTGTAACCAAGTATTCCAACTTTCTTCTTCTCATGATGTGCCCAAAAAATGTTGACTGCTTCTTTCTGATGTTTTTTAAGAGCTCCCTTTTTGTGTTGGCCTCTTTGAGAACTTCCTCATTGGTCTTTTTATATGTCCAGGGAACTTTCAACATTCTTCTGAGAAATCCCATCTCTGTGGCCTCTAATCGTCTTTTCATTTGTTTGTCTACTGTCCATGATTCGCTTCCATAGGTCAGAATTTGTTCTATATAGCCCCGATGAACTCTCTTTCTCATTTTTATTGACATAGATTTGTTGCATAAGATATTTTTCATTTTGTGAAATGCTATTTTGGCCTGAGCTATTCTGCTTTTTATTTCTGTGGTGCATCTCCCATCTGATGTTATTATTGTGCCCAAGTATTTGAAGCGTTGTACTTGTTTCAGATTTGTCTCGTTTATTTTTATGCTGCATGATGGTGGTGATTGTTTCTTCGATATAACCATTACTTCTGTTTAAAGGGAATAGTTATACCTCATTGTCATCCACCCTTTAAATTACATTCTTGATCTTGGTCATTCCAGCACTGCTAGACGTCACATAGGCCTTATAGTGTTTTTCGCCATCCGTCTTTATTCTTGGTGAGATATTTAATCTTATCTAATGAATCTATGCCTGCCAACTTTGCTACTCTTATAAGTGTTCTTCTTAGTGTCTCTCTAGGTCTTCCTCTCTTTCTGTATCCTGATGAGTCCCAAAGAAGAGCCTGTTTTAGAATTCTCTTGCTGTCTCTTCCCAACTTGTGTCTAACATATGTCCATCTTCTCTTCCTAATCGCAGATGAGATCGTTGGTTGCATGGCCATTTCTTTTATCTCTATTTTAGTCTTGAATTCATTCCATTGTATTCAGAGCATTCCTCTTACTCATGGACGTAAATTATTGTATTGCCATTTACAGTAAAATTATATTTTCACCTCTCAGTCCAGCACATCCGTCTTCAGGATAACATTTTTTAGCATTGGGTTGCTTTCCCTCTCAATCCCAACTCAGTAGGCTAGATTAGACTAGTTAGTTTGTTGCTAGGGACAGATCAAAGAGGTTGAGAAGGATTTGAATAGTTCTGGTTCACTGATCTCGGGACAAACCATCAGCTATGCGTGACTGGCAGCTCTAATTCTGTTGGATGCCTTTCCCCTCATGGGATATAAAGCAAGGAATTCAGCCAATAGCTAAGCAAACTATGCCTTGCTGTGAAAAGATATTGGAGAATCATCATTGTCATCAACAAGTACCGGGCCTGCTGGCATAGGTGATCATGTCTCTCCACAACTTTCGATCTCAACAGTTATTTATCATTTCTGTTGTTGACCATTTGTTAAGCCATTCTCTTAAGCTGTCT
This sequence comes from Megaustenia siamemsis, assembly GCA_032433765.1. Classification (NCBI taxonomy): domain Eukaryota; kingdom Metazoa; phylum Mollusca; class Gastropoda; order Stylommatophora; family Ariophantidae; genus Megaustenia; species Megaustenia siamemsis. The sequence continues at coordinate 93,675,876 of JAVIAB010000125.1, read as the reverse complement.
GGTATCTTTTCTCTTTGCTTCCCTCTATCTCTTCGTCCCTCAATTTTCCCAGTTGTTACAATATATTCCAGTTGTTCTCTTCTCATTACATGGCCAAAAAATTATGATTGTTTCTTCCTAATATTGGAAATTAGCTCTTTTTTTGCTTTGGCCTCTTTCAGAACATTTTCATTACTCTTCTTAGCTGTCCATGGTATTCTCAATATTCTTCTGTAAAACGACATTTCTACAGACTCCAGTGATTTTCTTGTCTGTTGTCCTATTGTCCATGATTCACATCCATATGTTAAGACTGGCTCTTGGGGAATAAAACAGTAAAAAAAAAAACTACTCTTTATCAATTCCTGGAATATTCTTCTATTCACTGTAACTTTTTAAATCATGGCATTATTTACAAGATGTCTGTTTATAATTATTTTAATTTATTTGTAGCTCTATAATCAAGTATGGTCCACAAGCCATTGGATCATTATATTTGCTTGTGTACTGATAACAATAACTGCTTCAGTTAAGAATTTAACACTCCTACAATATGAAAAATTTTGAGACTTCATTATCTTCACTTTTTGTGATATATCTTCATGTATTCCACAAGATCAGGACAATATAACTACTACTTACGATCGTTTTAGAATCAAGACACCAAGGACAAGATTAGCAATCAGGGAACCCTAGTAAGAAACAAAATTTCAATTATAGAAGTGTGATAAAAATAAAGTAATAAATAACAAAATGTAGAAGTGTGATAAATATAAAGTAATAAATAACAAATTGTAGAAGTGTGATAAATGTAAAGTAATAAATAACAAATTGTAGAAGTGTGATAAATATAAAGTAATAAATAACAAATTGTAGAAGTGTGATAAATATAAAGTAATAAATAACAAATTGTAGAAGTGTGATAAATATAAAGTAATAAATAACAAATTGTAGAAGTGTGATAAGCATAAAGTACTGAACCACAAATTATAGAAGTGTGACAAACATAAAGTAATAAAAAACAAATTATGGAAGTGTGATAAACATAAAATACTGAATTACAAATTATAGAATGTGATAAACATAAAGTACTGAATTACAAATTATAGAAGTGTGATAAACATAAAGTAATAAATAGCAAATTGTACAAGTGTGATAAACATAAAGTAATAAATAACAAATTGTAGTAGTGTGATAAACATAAAGTAATAAATAACAAATTGTAGAAGTGTGATAAACATAAAGTAATAAATAACAAATTATAGAAGTGTGATAAACATAAAATACTGAATTACAAATTATAGAATGTGATAAACATAAAGTACTGAATTACAAATTATAGAAGTGTGATAAACATAAAGTAATAAATAGCAAATTGTACAAGTGTGATAAACATAAAGTAATAAATAACAAATTGTAGAAGTGTGATAAACATAAAGTAATAAATAACAAATTGTAGAAGTGTGATAAACATAAAGTAATAAATAACAAATTTTAGAAGTGTGATAAACATAAAGTAATAAATAACAAATTTTAGAAGTGTGATAAACATAAAGTAATAAATAACAAATTGTAGAAGTGTGATAAACATAAAACAATAAATAGCCAATTATAGAAGTGTGATAAACATAAAGTAGTAAATAAATTTTAGAAGTGTGATAAACATTAAACAAAAAATAGCCAATTATAGAAGTGTGATAAAACATAAAGTAGTAAATAACAAATTGTAGAAGTGTGATAAACATAAAACAATAAATAGCCAATTATAGAAGTGTGATAAACATAAAGTAATAAATAACATCTACATTTTTGATGGTCTGTTTACAAAACTCTCAACAGATAAAGAAAAAAAAATAAATCCCATCTTGACCACAGCATTAAGGGAAAATAACATTAGTGCCCATTTTTATTTGATCATTATGGTTATGGTTAGTCAAAGGCCCTGGTATCATCATCATCATCATCAACCTTTTGAGCCGTAGCCGGCCCATAGGGCGTAGACCAAGATACTCCTTCTCTTATCTACATTTTTTTCTAGCAGTTTTCAATTCTTTTAAAGATATTTTATCAAATCTCGCCATTTGTCTCTATTCTGTGCAAGCAGCTCTATCTCATCGAGGGGGCCGATTCCTGCTGCTTTTGCCTCTCTCAGCAATGTTCTTCTTAGTGTCTCTTTGGGTCTTTCTCTTTTTCTCTTACCTGTTGTTTCCCACATGAGGGCTTGCTTTGCTATTCGGTTATTATCTCTTCTCATCACATGTCCAGCTTATGACCATCGTCATTTCTTTATTACTGAAGATATTAGTGGTTGATTGGCGATTTCTCTAATTTCCTCGTTTGTTTTGAATTCGTTCCACGCTATACCAAGTATTTTCCTTAGACATTTATTTTCGAATGCGTTCAACTTTGTTTCTATATCTCTTGTTGTTTTCCAGCTTTCACACGCGTACGTTAGGGTTGATAGTACATTTGATTTGAGTAGTCTAAGTTTTGTGTTTGTGCTGATGAGTTTTGATTTCCACAACTTTTCAAGGCTTCTGAAAGATATTGCAGCTTTAGCTATTCTGATTCTAATTTCTTTGCTTATATCCCCTTCTCGATGATAGTTCATTTGTGTTTTCCTGCATCGTTTTTATCTGACTGCTGATGAGAACTATGTCATCAGCAAAGTCGAGGTCCTCCAAATGGTCTCCTTGAATCCATTTGATGCCTTTATTACCAGTGCAGCATTTCTTCATTATGAAGTCCATAACAACTCCAAATAACAAGGGCGATAAAATAAATCCTTGCTTAACCCCAGTTTCTATTGGGAAACATTCGCTCAGTCCTTCCTCTGTTTGAACTGCACATGTGTAACCATCAAACATGACAACTGCAAGTGAATTAAAATCCATATTTGTTTTGACCCTTTTAACACATGTTTATTATGTTCAATATTATGCCTGTATCATCTTTTACCACACAAAAATCATGAACCCATTTAAGGCTGGGTGAACCCAGAAGCCATCCAACAATATCAAACTTGACTGCATGTCCTCCATTGTTCTACCATGATTCCCTACAACAAACATCATCATCAGGCTGCATGTCTTAATTATTTTTTTAATTGTCAAAAGTATGCTAAGGATTTTTCTGTAGCATTTTTTTCTTAAAGAACAAATTTTCTTCATTGCTGTTTGTGAGATTGTCCATAATTTACAACCATATGTTAGGGTTATGGCTAGTCGAAGGCCCCAGTAACACAGCAAATGAATTCAAATCCATGATTGTTCAACTGCCCATGCCAAAGGAATCATCCGAATTAAAACTCATCTCATTGAAGGATCCAAACAAAGAAAGGCAGCTGCAGTTCCCATCATAGCAGCAACAGCACACGACAAAAGACATAAGGCCAAGCGGCACCAAAAGTGAACGCAGCTGAACGGCCCTTCGTCATACGATATCACCATTCATTGTAAGCAATCGAAATATCGATACATGATCTGGATGAAACACACAGCTCACAGTATGTACAGAGCGCTAACTCAGTAGCTCCGGCAGTAAGCCGGACTTGGAATATAAGGAAACTGCAACAAGGAACACTTTTTAGGCTGAGCCTCAATGGTTCTTGCCGTCTATTCACCATATTGACCTGTATTCCAATGATCATATTTTTAACATTGTTTTAATCTTATTTTGAACGATATGTTGGTATCAGGAAGATACACTTTTATGTTGTTATTGCTAGTTTTCTTTATTATCTCCTACTGGCAGTTCTGTAATTGACAAGAGACATCGTTACCATAAATATCTGCAACATTAACATTACTAACGATGCTTATCAAAAGAAGTTTATTTAGAACAACTTTTAATGATGTACATTCATAAAAGAAATTATTTAAATTAATTTTCAACTGAAAGTTGTTTCAATATGGTGCATACTTTTTGGTGAAACTAAAAAAATGCAGTAATTTTGATTCTCAAACCACAGTAGAGTTACGCAGGTTTTTTTTTCTATATGGGTTCAAATAAAAATTTTGCCCTGAAAACCTCATGACAAATGCACTGGGCATGCAACCTTTATTCTCCAGTCCTATAAAAAAGCCCTGGTCCACCACAGACAATGGGATAACAACTGTCATGATGTTCAGACAACCTTTTTTTTATGGAATAACTCCTATGGTTACGATGTTGAACAGAATTAGCAACATATATAATTTCACATTGTGCAGTGCAACCAAATGAACATAACCAGTGTTATGGGTAGAAGTTGGTACAGGTCAGATCATTTACTCTGAAAAAAATTGAGAAACTATCACAAAAACTAACATGTGGTAGAAATTGTGAAGATTAGAAGGAGGAAGAAGCATGGAAGATTGATGGACAGTAGTTTAACCCTAGATTACGATACCTGTCTGTAACTCTCCCAGTTACTATACCATAGTAAAAATTACTACCACTTAAATATAACATTAGGTGCAGAAAATTAATATTTTCTCTGAACTTTCAACACACAGCCATGCAATGCATTCACACTAGACAAAACACAAGAACTCGAAATTCCTGGCTTAAGTTGATTTATGGCCTGATTTTAACCGCACGGACCAGATGTGATACAATGTCTATTGGTTAGAGTGCCACAAGTCCGTCAGTATGTTTTACTACCACTTAGCCTTATTTGCTGTGTTTCCGGAGTCACAAAGGGCTATTTGATGCCTGCTGACAACTGAGAAAATGTCCCTGGATGCAGCAAAAAAAAAAAAAGGGAGGGGTGGGATACAACCAATTACTTTGAAAATTGGCAATTTTTTTTTTTTTTGCATTAAACAATGTATCAGTCTCAACGATCTCAAAAAAAGAAAAAAAAAATCCAACAGCATTGAAAACTAAACACTCAGGGGTCACCGGAAGTGGTAATTAGGTAGGTACACAGAGGAGGGTAATGTTAGAACATGGCAAAATACCAAATTTTGAGGGATTTGTATTTTAATGCAATAATTATTACTGCGGTATTGTAATCTACAGTTAATGGAAGGAATACCCAAGATTGATTGATGGAGAGTAGTTTAAAGGGAGGAAGATCCAAGACAGCAGAAGATCCAAGACAGATTGATGGAGAATAGTTTAAAGGGAGGAAGATCCAAGACAGCAGAAGATTCAAGACAGATTGATGGAGAATAGTTTAAAGGGAGGAAGATCCAAGACAGCAGAAGATTCAAGACAGATTGATGGAGAATAGTTTAAAGGGAGGAAGATCCAAGACAGATTGATAGAGAGAAAAAAGAACTTTGTATCTGTCTAGTCGTTATCATCATCAAGTGCCATGCCTGCTGGTGAAGGTGATCTTGTCTCTCCACAACTTCCTACCTCTACAGCTGTTTATCAGTTCTGCTGTTGACTGCACTGTTTTTTCTGAATTTGTTTATTTTTATTTCGAAATAACTGCGACAAAATAAATCTAAAATACACATTTTAATGGAACAATTTAACAACGGAGTCAGAAAAGTGGGTAATAAGAGAAATATAAGATTTTAACAGAAATAATTGCAAACACATTGATAAATTAAAAACCCCAAATTGCTCAGCACAATGAGTACAAAAGCCACAATTTGCAGCTTGTATTACAAAATATGTTAAACTGTCTCGCATATTTTTTTCTCTGTTTCCTTCTATCTTTCCTTCCCTCAACTTTTCTAGCAGTCACCAATATATTCCGGCTCTTCTGCCTAGTTGGTGAAAGAGTGTCAACTGCTGGTAGTTTTTTATTTGTAAACGATGACAAAAAAGAGACAACCCACCAAAATCATAACCACTTACCGATCGAAATATCATGTGTAGAGGCATGGCAATGTTGAATCCAAAGGTGTAGTTGTTCAGGGTTTGCACAACAAAGAAAAATACAACCATCAACGTGTAATACCTACAATAGAAACAATAAAAACAATAACATCATCCTAATGTTGAAATACATCATTTTGTATGTTGTAGGGGAAATCTGATAGAGGTGCATACAACATTATATTAATGACTGTAGTGGACAACTACAAAGAAACAAAAATGGTATGACCAAAAGCCAGGCTTGAAAAGGGAAGTAGACAACAGAAAGAAAAATATAATATCATTGCTCTCATCAAGACAGCACAACAAATGAATTAATAGTTTCAAAAAGTTATTTATCTGTGAGATCAAAAAGTTATTTATCTGTCAGATAAAAAAGTTATTTATCTGTGAGATCAAAAAGTTATTTATCTGTGAGATCAAAAAGTTATTTATCTGTGAGATCAAAAAGTTATTTATCTGTGAGATCAAAAAGTTATTTATCTGTGAGATCAAAAAGTTATTTATCTGTGAGATCAAAAAAGAATAAAGGCAAATATTTTCAGGCTAAGAAATGATTGGTATGAAAAGCTTCCTGCATTCACTCATTTTTTTAAGCATTATCAACCTTAGTTCCTCTAATTGTTCTATTTTTATAATAGAGAATTAAACATCTACTTTTTCTATGTCTTCTATTTTTATTATCATCATCAAGTACCATGCCTGCTGGTGTAGGTGATCATGTCTCTCCACAACTTTCGATCTCAAAAGTTATTTATTATTTCTGTTGTTGACGTTCTGCCAAGCCATTCTATTAAACTGTCTGGTGTCGTTTCTCTTTGCTTCCCTCTATCTCTTCATCCCTCAGTTTTCCCAGTTGTCACAATATATTCCAGCTGTTCCTGTCTCATTAAATGGCCAAAAAATTATGATTGTTTCTTCCTATTGGAAATTAGCTCTCTTTTTGCTTTGGCCTCTTTCAGAACATTTTCATTACTCTTCTTAGCTGTCCATGGTATTCTCAACTTTCTTCTGTAAAACCACAGATTATTTTTATTATATTATAAAGAACCATAAATCTGCTTATTCAATTTGTTCTACATTTTTAGAAGACCACACACGTTTTTTCTATTTGTTCTACATTTATTTATCATAAACCACATTCTTCTTCTATTGTTACATTTATTTATCACAAACCACACATTTGCTTCTTCTATTGTTCTAAATTTATTTATCACAAACCATACATTTCTTTTATTTGTTCTACGTTTATTTATCATAAACCACATGCTTCTTCTATTGTTACATTTATTTACCACAAAACACACATTTGCTTCTTCTATTTATCCTAAATTTATTTATCACAAACCATACATTTCTTTTATTTGTTCTACATTTATTTATCACAAATCACACATTTGCTTCTTCTATTTGTTCTACATTTATTTATCACAAACCACACATTTCTTTTATTTGTTCTACATTTATTTATCCCAAACCACACATTTCTTCTATTTGTTCTACATTTACTTATCACAAACCACACATTTCTTTTATTTGTTCTACATTTATTTATCACAAATCACACATTTCTTTTATTTGTTCTACATTTATTTATCCCAAACCACACATTTCTTTTATTTGTTCTACATTTATTTATCACAAACCACACATTTCTTTTATTTGTTCTACATTTATTTATCACAAACCACACATTTCTTTTATTTGTTCTACATTTATTGATCACAAACCACACATTAGCTTATTATTCTTCTTGTCTTTGATCAAAGGATGACAAAATAATCAGCAACTCCAATTGTTTTGTGGTATCTCGTACAGGAACAACAAAAGTCTCTCTATTCTGACTGATCTATGCCCATCCTTCACTGAGTAACCAATTTGGCTAACAATGTTTGTAAATTAACTGATCTGGTCCACACTGTATCTTTCCACCTCACCATTGAAAACTGTGTAAGCTTCCAGCTCTGCATGTCAGTCCTATGTATAAATGTGTTTTCCGTTGATGCTTCTATAACAAAGGTGTATATTTTGTTCAAAAATAAAGTTTCAGCCTAAAATAGCAAATCTACAATCATGTGCCCATTTTTATCAGACTTTCTTAACCACAAATCTCCACTGCTTGGCATGAACCTCCAGGACTGAAAATCACTCTGGCATAACTTTCAGGTCAGTGTGCTGTCTAACCAAGCTGTGGTAAAGACATCTTTATGTCAGAGATCAAGTTGTGGTAAAGACGTCTTTATGTCAGAGATCAAGTTGTGGTAAAGACATCTTTATGTCAGAGATCAAGTTGTGGTAAAGACATCTTTATGTCAGAGATCAAGTTGTGGTAAAGACATCTTTGTATCAGAGATCAAGTTGTGGTAAAGACATCTTTGTGTCAGAGATCAAGTTGTGGTAAAGACATCTTTGTATCAGAGATCAAGTTGTGGTAAAGACATCTCTATGTCAGAGATCAAGCTGTGGTAAAGACATCTTTATGTCAGAGATCAAGTTGTGGTAAAGACATCTTTGTATCAGAGATCAAGTTGTGGTAAAGACATCTTTGTATCAGAGATCAAGCTGTGGTAAAGACATCTTTATGTCAGAGATCAAGTTGTGGTAAAGACATCTCTATGTCAGAGATCAAGCTGTGGTAAAGACATCTTTATGTCAGAGATCAAGCTGTGGTAAAGACATCTTTATGTCAGAGATCAAGTTGTGGTAAAGACATCTCTATGTCAGAGACCAAGCTGTGGTAAAGACATCTTTATGTCAGAGATCAAGTTGTGGTAAAGACATCTTTATGTCAGAGATCAAGTTGTGGTAAAGACATCTCTATGTCAGAGACCAAGCTGTGGTAAAGACATCTTTATGTCAGAGATCAAGTTGTGGTAAAGACATCTTTATGTCAGAGATCAAGTTGTGGTAAAGACATCTTTATGTCAGAGACCAAGCTGTGGTAAAGACATCTCTATGTCAGAGACCAAGTTGTGGTAAAGACACCTTTATGTCAGAGATCAAGTTGTGGTAAAGACATCTTTATGTCAGAGATCAAGTTGTGGTAAAGACATCTTTATGTCAGAGATCAAGTTGTGGTAAAGACATCTCTATGTCAGAGATCAAGTTGTGGTAAAGACATCTTTATGTCAGAGACCAAGTTGTGGTAAAGACATCTCTATGTCAGAGATCAAGTTGTGGTAAAGACATCTTTATGTCAGAGATCAAGTTGTGGTAAAGACATCTCTATGTCAGAGATCAAGTTGTGGTAAAGACGTCTTTATGTCAGAGATCAAGTTGTGGTAAAGACATCTCTATGTCAGAGACCAAGTTGTGGTAAAGACATCTTTATGTCAGAGACCAAGCTGTGGTAAAAACATCTTTATGTCAGAGACCAAGTTGTGGTAAAGACATCTTTATGTCAGAGACCAAGCTGTGGTAAAGACATCTTTATGTCAGAGACCAAGCCGTGGTAAAGACATCTTTATGTCAGAGACCAAGCTGTGGTAAAAACATCTCTATGTCAGAGACCAAGCTGTGGTAAAAACATCTTTATGTCAGAGACCAAGTTGTGGTAAAGACATCTTTATGTCAGAGACCAAGCTGTGGTAAAGACAAGACCATCTTTATGTCAGAGACCAAGCTGTGGTAAAGACATCTTTATGTCAGAGACCAAGCCGTGGTAAAGACATCTTTATGTCAGAGACCAAGTTGTGGTAAAGACGTCTTTATGTCAGAAATCAAATTGTGTTAAAGTGAACACACCATTTTCCAGGATACAGCACCTTAACATGCACCTACAGCATAACAGTTTAAAACAAATGTTAACTGGTCGTGGTATCACAGCATGTATTTTAATTTGATATTTTAGAGGTGTTAACAACAATTTGTTTCTAAATTAAACAGTTCATGATTTTTCCCTACAGACAAGAATTATGTGTTAAAAGTACAGAAAATACAACTTGCCTGATTGGTATCACTGAAGGTTTGGTAAGAAACTTAGTAGTGATAACTAAGCCCTCCAGGCAGTTGAAGATGAAGGCACAAAATGTAATTGTGTTGCCACTGTGAGGATATGCTCTAGAATAAGGAATATAATATTAAACTTAGAAATTGCCGTTCACATATTCAAAAAAAAAAAAAAATTAATTTGGATTTGATGACAATGATGAATGTCACAAGGTCCACATGGGTGGTTGGCACTTCGGCCATGGAAGTTAGTGTGGCAATCACAATGGCTTCCCTGATTTTCCTTGTTCTGCTGGAGGAGTTTGAACTTGTCCATACTTGAGGTGCTGTAAAGGAAGGTCTTCTACATCAACAGATCCCACCACTATGGGGTCTATCTCATCACTATGAGGACTATCTCACTATGGGGTCTATCTCACCACTATGGGTCTATCTCATCACTATGGGTCTATCTCATCACTATGGGGTCTATCTCATCACTATGAGGACTATCTCACTATGGGGGTCTATCTCACCACTATGGGTCTATCTCATCACTATGGGTCTATCTCATCACTATGGGGTCTATCTCATCACTATGAGGACTATCTCACTATGGGGTCTATCTCACCACTATGGGTCTATCTCATCACTATGGGTCTATCTCATCACTATGGGTCTATCTCATCACTATGGGTCTATCTCATCACTATGGGGTCTATCTCATCACTATGAGGACTATCTCACCACTATGGGTCTATCTCATCACTATGGGTCTATCTCATCACTATGAGGACTATCTCACTATGGGGGTCTATCTCACCACTATGAGTCTATCTCACCTCTATGGGTTCTATTTCACTATGGGGTCTATCTCCTCACTATGAGGACTATCTCACCACTGTAGGGTATAACTCACCACTATGGGGTCTATCTCACCCTCTATGGGGTCTACCTTTACCCCCATTGTGCTTCTAAGCATTGAAGCTTTATGAAGGATGCTGTTTGGAGGTGGTCATGTAACATGTCCAAAGCATTAAATCTGTTATATTTAATATGAATTATTTTTCTCCGGCTTGGTATAGAACCGTTGATCAGAGGTTTAACAAGCCGATATTGTAAAAACAATTTTGTTAATGAAACATAGAGCTGATACAGAATGTGTAAACTAGCAGAAATCACCAATCAACCACTAATATCTTCAGTAATCAAGAAAAGACAATGGTCATATGTTGGACATGTGATGAGAAGAGATAATAACCGAATAACAAAGCAAGCCCTCATGTGGGAAACAACAGGTAAGAGGAAGACCCAGAGAGACACTGAGAATAACATTGATGAGAGAGGCAAGAGCAGCAGGAATCAGCTCTCTCAATGAGATAGAGCTGCTTGCACAGAACAGAGACAAATGGCGAGATTTGATAAAAGATCTTTACAAGGATTGAAAACTGCTGGAATACAAATTTAGATATTAGAAAAAGTATCTGAGTCTATGCCCTATGGACCGGCTAGGGCTTGAAAGGTCAATAGATAGATAGATATATTTCATATGATCTAAAGCTGGTCTTATCCCAAACTCTTCTTATAATATCATTTCTGATTCTATCTCTTCCTGTTACATTCAGCATCTTTTTAGACATCCCATCTTTATAGAAACTATTTTTCTTTTTTTCTTTGGCTGGTAACCCTACATTATAAAAAATCATCAAAAACACCACCTCATAATACAAGTTCTTGAAATGTGACAGTTTGTTGTGTGCAAACATCCCCCCTCCCCCCACACCTTCCTGATTACTACTTCCAGTGACCCCTGTGATTGGATTTGTTTCCCTTGATGTTAGATCAGACACAAACATATGAACTGTTAAAAGTACTATTCTATCATACAAAAAGGGAGCCATGATAGCTCAATGGTTAGTGAACTGGACTACAAAGGACAAGAGGTCGGGCTCAATCCTGATCGACGGCTTCCAGGTTCACCCAGCTTTTAATGGGTACCGGATTTTTTTCTGGGAAAGTAAAGCAGCACGGGCGTAATACTGACCACATTACCCCAAAACTCATGTGCTGAAGGTCAGTAAAAACTATGGTCACTAACACCATATTCCCTATAAGCCACTTGGCATGACGGGGTTCTTTACTTTTTTACTGTCATACAAAAAGTGACTTTTTTTTTATTTCGCGCATTTTTAATTTTTTCTTCTTATGATGGGGGAAACAACCTCGGCTGTTGGTGCAGACATCAAACAAACCTTTGTAACATGGGATAGCCAGCAAACAATGCTAAGAGGAAGCCAAATATATGGTTGCATTCAAGGACTGAAGGCCACCATGTCAATAGATAATGTAACACCTCTGCTTCAGACAATAAATCTAATCTAAGCCAGGAAACAATTACAGCATCCAATTCCAGAGTTTTTGCTAGGGTAAACACACAGCTGCGTAGCAAAAGTTCAAAGAAATTGTATTTTCCGAATTCCAAATATAACAAATAAGTTGTAGTAATTTTAACAAGGGGAGCCGCGATAGCTCTTAGTGGTTAGTGAACTGGACTACAAACGACAAGAGGTAGGGTTCGATCCCAACCGATGGCTTCCGGGTTCACCCAGCCTTTAATGGGTACCAGATTCTTTTCTGGGAAAATAAAGTGGCACGGGCATAATACTGACCACATTGCCAAAAAAATCATGTGCCGAAAATCTGTAAAATTTATGGTCACTAACACCATATTCCCTATACGCCACTTGGATGGTGGTACTTTAACTTTTTAAAATTTTAACCAGGGTATCATAAAAGACATAACTCAGAGATAGATATCGTAGTTTGGTGTTAATGTCCAGGTTTGGTATTGGCAGCAGAGTGTTGGAAAGAATATTATGTTATACTGTGTTATCTTGTGTTTGATAGTGTATGCTTGTTTTGTAATATTAGAAACATTTGTCCAATCACTTCATTTGTTTTGCAACATCTGTTTGCACTTTTCAAATGACATTTTCTAAATAATTAAATCTTGTCACTTACATATATTTTTTTATCGATGAGATTTATGTTTTATTTAATAAAAACACCTTTCATCATTATTATCATCAGGTCGCATGTCCTTTGCTGAATGTTGCATTCACCACAGCTGGTCAGAAAGAATCTCTATCTCCAGCCAGATCTCCCACAGAATGTTGCATTCACCACAGCTGGTCAGAAAGAATCTCTATCTCCAGCCAGATCTCCCACAGAATGTTGCATTCACCACAGCTGGTTAGAAAGAATCTGTGTCTCTAGCCAGATCTCCCACAGAATGTTGCATTCACCACAGCTGATCAGAAAGAATCTCTATCTCCAGCCAGATCTCCCACAGAATGTTGCATTCACCACAGCTGGTTAGAAAGAATCTGTGTCTCTAGCCAGATCTCCCACAGAATGGTACATTCACCACTGGGAACTACTATTCGTGCTGTTTCGTCCAATAAATGTTTGTCTACAACACAAGTATTCAGCCCTACTGGGAGATACTTGCATTAATAGGAAAGTACAAATATACAATTTATTTCCGGTCTGTGATCGTTACCCTATGCTATAGTCATTGAGAACGTCATCGTGTAAGACACTGCTGCAATAGCCAATTTTTTAGTTGGCTGCGTGGCAGTGTGCCAAGCGTTCGGCTTCTCGTGGCAAGGCGCGGTGCCACTGAGTACGGGTTCGATCCCACTTCGGACCATATGTTGTTCTTCGTTTTTTTCTATTGTTGTTTGTCTGTCAATTTTTCCGAGTGCTAACACATACTTCTTTGTTCTATTATTCCCTATTATCGCCTCGGAAGTTCCCCATATAATAATATTTATGTATTATTATTTGTACCCAGTACATTCACCACAGCTGGTCAGAAAGAATCTCTGTCTCTAGCCAGATCTCCAAGTTCTTCTGTTGTCATACTCAAGGTCTCTTTGATGTCTTCAAACCACCTACACCTAGGTCTGCTCCTGATATGCCACCCAGGAATCATGCTTTCCATTATTGTTCTTTCCAGCCTGCTGTGTCTTTTGACGTGACCATGGTATGTTAATTTCCTCTGTAGAATGATGTTTATAAGCCAGTTCTTTTTCATGTTTAAATTTTTTAATATGTCTTCATTGCTTTTTTTTATTATCCAATGTGTATTATGGATGTTTCTGTAGCATTTTGTTTCTAATGAGATGATTTTCCTTGTTGTTTGCAAGGATTTCCATGATTTACAATATGTTGCTATCAGGAAAATACATGTCTTCAGTAATTTTAATTTTACTGCCACATTGCTAGTGTTCCACATGTTTAAGATACCCTTCACAGCTGAAAGATATAATGAGCAGCAATGCATGCTAGTCTTCACACAAAAATTATAAAAGCATACAATTCTTACGATTAAAGGAAGAACGTCAGCACGGGCTCAATACAGACTTTATACTTCTAGAATGTATAGGTGGTCAAAACAATATTGGCAGTAACACCATAAGGCATGAAATCACATCATGGAGCCTCAGTGACAGTCAAAAATCTTTGTGCTGAGATCATGTGACCCGGAAAGAGATTGGACTACAGATAAACATAGTCCAAGTATAGTTTGAAAAAAAATATATCTTTACAAGACATATTACCATTGCTGGTGTATGTTGGGGAGGGGCTCACGACAGGACCTGAGGAATAAAGCTTGTTTGGTTAAAGCAGTCGTCACAACATATGAGACTCAAGATTTTTATTTCATCCTTCTATCTACCAAGGGTTTCGAAAACTGTAAGTCTGCTTTTTAGCCAGCGAAACTGGATTACGCTGCATGGCCACAAAAATCTGTTTTCACAAAAAATACACCCCAAAAGTACAGCAATGATAGACTTGTTGACATGAATCAGAAACTTACTTGACAAGCTCTTCAAGAAAAATGACATTACTGCAACAGCCAATGAAGACCAGCATTATGGGGACAGTGGCACCCATGATGGTTTGTTGTTGGTTCCCTGTGTGCAAGTAAAGATATCATTTATTGATAAAATAGTTATGTTACTGATGTCTGAGCTTGAATTTGTATTAAGAAAGTTGTATTTCAAATTATACATCATCCTAGAAAAATCAATAAAATGAACCATATTGTGAAATGTAGGCTGAATGCAACAAGAGATGGATGCCCGGTTGTCATGACTAGGGCGCTCCTCTCCAAATCCCCAGAGTGTCAAGATGCTAATAAATCCATATATTTACTCAAGGAAGTCTTCCTCTAATGATCATTTTACCTCCTACTGTGAAGCTCTGTATAAAGAGCTTCCTATCACGATCATCATATCTCACTCTAGATCAATCAATGAGATGAATACCTCCAAAAGTGAAACATGTTAGATACACAATGAGAGTCAGGTTTAGAGATCAAATTAGAAGCTAAGAACTAAGAAGACAGGTAGGAACCTGCATCTCTCCACAAACCTGCAATCACAACATCAAGTACCATGCCTGCTGGCACAGGTGATCATGTCTCTCCACAACTTTCTATCTCGACAGTTATTTATCATTTCTGTTGTTGATCTTCTGACAAACCATTCTCTTTAGCTTTCTGGTATCTTTTCGTTTTGCTTTCCTGTGTCTCTTCGTCCCTCAATTTTCTATGTTGTCACAATATATTCCAGCCATTCCCTTCTCACTGCATGGCCAAAAAATGATGGTTTTTTTCTAATTTTGGAAATTAGCTCTCTCTATGCTTTGGCCACTTTCAGAACGTTTTCATTACTCTTTTTAGCTGTCCAATGTATTCTCAACATTTTTCTGTAAAACCACATTTCTACAGTCTCAAGTAATTTTCTTGTCTGTTGTCCAATTGTCCATAATTCACATCCACATGTTAAGACTGGCTCTACATAACATTTAAGAACTCTTTTTTTTGTTTCTATTGTCAAAAATGGATTACACAGTATCTTCCTCATTTTTTGGAAAGCTGCTTTTGCCTGAGCCACCTGCATCTTACCTCTGTTGTACATCTACCATCTGAGGTTAACATTGTTCCCAGATATTGATATTCCTTTACCAGTAATAGCGTATATAATTAAACAACAAATGAAATGATCTGACCAAGTCTTGTCCAATAAAGTAATGCCATGAATCTGCCTGATTAGGTAATGATATAACTTAAAATGGTAAACACACAAGTTATTTCAATAATAATTAATGGTGAGCAGAACCAGCAAAAACTATACAGGGTGAGCACAAAAACAATTCTACCTGGAAATGCTAACCAACCGGTTGATTCAAGAACTAGCTGCTAAGGATGGTGACAACTTTTTCAAGCAAGATAGGACACAGCCGAACTGGCATCTCACTGTCCGCAAATTTCTCAACAAGAACTTGCCAAACAGATGGATTAGCCACCATGGACAAAATAATAAGGTGTTCTGTAAGTGGCTCCCAAAATCATTAGACCTAACTTTGTGACTCTTTCCTTTGGGGCATTACATTAAGAACAGAATGTATGAAACTCCACATGATCTGCAGGAATGCATCACTGAAGCTATTAACTCAATTACGCCAGATGTGTTGCAGAGAGTCTGGTCCAAGCTCAATTATCACCATGTTTGCAAAGTAATGGGTGGCACATCAAATGTGTGATACCAACTGATACCATGTAAAACTCTAAGAGTTGATGCAACTATAGCCACAAAAGTGTGAGAATATTCCAATAAAGTTACAGTCCATATTTGTTGGAAATTAAGAAGTGTTTTTGTCTTCACCCTGCAAATAATATTTATTTAAAATGTGTTGACTAGGAGCACCACCACATACAAATTCTATATGTGATTACTTTTATCCTACTTTACTACAGCTTTACAATGGCCTTGCAAGATTATATATAGATAGGCACTTATGGACTTGTGTTCGATGTGCAATGGGGATAATCCACCAATGACTAATACTATATCTAGGTTATATCTATTGTTCTTACCTCAACTACACTTTAAATGATGAAGTAAGTGGACAGAACTGCGGCTTCTCTACAAGTCCCATTAGGATCTGAACATTTCTGTGGGGATTGATATCAAGTTATGTGGAAAATAAAAATATGACAACTTTGTTAGACTTTATTGCCCTTACATGAGCTGAGCAATTTATTATTCTTTGCTTTGTTTATTTATATATCCATCCAGACAAACCTCAACTTACAATCGTTTAAATTATAACTTTTCAGAGTTACATGAGTGGATGTGATGGGAATACATGAATTGAGAGGCAGTACTATGGTGTCATTGTCTATATTTAGCCATGCTTGTTTCGTTAAATTTAATCAGAAAATGAAACAAAGCATGAATTGGTTGTAAATTGTATGGTATTCTGGAAAACTGATTCAAAATCAGCCTATATATAGTCTAGGACATCATATGCTACTTTTGAATTATATTTCCAATCTTCAAAGAGATTTTCAGAATGTAACCCCGCAGAAGTGTTTAGTTTGTCTAAATCTCTTGAAAACAACAAAAGAGTTTGAGAAAAATTAAATGCTTCCAAAGACAAATGCATAAGAATGAACTCAAGACTAATATAGAGATAAGAGAAATGGCTAAGCAACCAACATTCTCTTCTACAATTAGGAAGAGAAGATGGGCATGTCAAGTATGTGCGGACTACTAATTTCCAGATGGTGAAATTGAGTTCATGTTTCATTTACTGCTGTAGGATTTGGGGACTGATTATACAGTTTACTCCCATTTAGCCTTAGATTACAAGACTTATCTGTGAGTCACGTTTTTACGAGACTGCAGTAAAAATTACTACCTCTTAATTGTTACATTTGGAGTTTAGAAAATAAGATTTTCTCTGAACTTTTGCTACAAAGCTGTGTGTTTACCCAAAACATTGGCATGGGAACTGGATGTTGTAATCATTGTTACTGTTATTGTTATTGGATATGGAAGGCCTCGGTCTCACAGCAAACAAATTAAAATCCATAATTGCTCAACCGCCCGTGCCAGTGGAATCATCTGAATTACTAACTCATCTCCCAAACAAAGAAAGGTAACTGTAGTCCCCATCGTAGCAGTCTCAGCACACGCCAAAAGACATAAGGCGAAACCGCGCAGAAAGTGAACACAGCCAACTGTTCCCCGTCATACGATATCATCATTCATCGTAAACAAGCGGGATATCGCTGGTTGTAATCATTTCCTTGCTTACGTTCGATTTATGACTTGAAATTCGACCCCATCCTCCCATGGCTATCAGGAGGTGTTACATCATCTATTGGCATGTTGGTAGTTAGTCCATCAACCCAACTGCATGTTTGGCTCCCACTTAACAACTGTTGCCAACAACCAAAGAGCTTTCCCCCATCATAAGACAAAAAAAATTTAAAAAAAAGCAAATTTATTGAAAATTAGCCAAATTAAAAAAAACACATCCCCTTTTGTATAAGACTGTAGTACTTTTTAAGGTGCACATTTGTGTCTGCTCCAACATCAAAGGAAACAAATCCAACACTCTGGGGTCACTGAAAGTAGTAATTAGGAAGATATAGGGAGTGGGAAGGACCCTGGGAGGGGGGGTAGGCCTTGCCCATGGTAAACTGTTAAATCTCAAGAATTTGTATTTTGAGGTGGTAATTTTTATTACTGGCTCGTAATTTAGGATTAATGTCCTTTTACAGGCTGGTGATGAAGAGGTAAAACTATTCCTTTAGTCATCAGGTGAGCACAAATGAGAAGGAATGGAGTCACCAGTGTTTGGCACAGAAACTTTCCATAGTGTTTCATTTTGTACTTTTTTGCTTTCCCTGAAGAAGACATTTGACTGTAATACAGAAATTACCCACTGTGATGTCTCTGTATATCATAAAATTATAATTTGCTGGCTTGCTGTACTCATTATTTCCCCTATTAACAGCTTTACAGTAGCAAACATAAGTTTAGAATCATCTCTAGACTATTTGTAATTGCTTCAGAGCTGGAACAATCACTCTGTTGTTTTGGTTGGCCTAGTTAAACATTAATATCGGCATCAACAGATTCTAGAATTCCAGAAGTCACAAATATGGCCATTTTTTTTGTTTGTTATTCCTTACAAATTATATTCTGGAACTCCGGAAGTCACGAATCTGGTAATTTTTTGTTTGTTTGTTATTCCTTACAAATTATATTCTGAAACTCCGGAAGTCACGAATCTGGTCATTTTTTTTGTTTGTTATCCCTTACAAATCAGATTCTGGGGAGTTTACCACTTAAAAATAGACTAAGTGGTTCTTTGCTTATAGCCATTTGCTTGCATAATATGTAATTTTAAAATTATGTTTTTGTGATGATTACACATCAAAATTATTTGGACCAACTAAGTCCAAATGTATAACTTGACTCATTATGCATTCCTTCATAAGTGTGTGAAATTTGTTAATAATCTGTAATGGCTGACCATTTTTGCTGCAATTTAAATGACCTTAGCTCCACACTATGAGAACCACAAAATTCTGATGATGGTCGATCGTATCTTGTGATTTGCCACATGTGAACGGAACGCATTAATAAAATAGTAAAGGTCAAGAAGTAAAGCAATCTTGTTTATTTTTTTTGTTTTTTTAATTTATTGTGTGCATTTTTTCATAAGAGGTTTGTGAAATTTTAAATAAATCTGTAACTTATATTTTTTTTTAAATGATGAGGACTAGCTCTCCACCTACATATCATTGTTTATGATACATCATAATCAGGAATAACCTCAGTGACCTAGATTATTCTTTTTTTTTTTTAGAAAGTACATTGAAAAAAAATCAGTTAGCAATGCTCTACTGTGCTGTGTAAACAACAATAACATGTCATTATTTCACTTTAAAATTAATAACTTTTTAAATAATTGACATACAGATATGAATAAAGGATCATTGTTTTCCTTATTTCATGGGATATCTGTCTATTTAATTTAAAATTAAAAAAAACAAAAAACAGAAAACCTAATGTGAACATTTTATCAAAGTACCTGAAATATTAGTTACACAGAAAAGAGCATGGTAAAAACTAGATAAATAGAGTTGCACTTGAGCGAGTAAGAACTCATCATCATCATGTGCCTTACCAGTTGGCGTAGGTAATCATGTCCCTCCACAATCTTCTATCTACAGTGCATCGTATCAGTTCTGTTGTTGACTGTTTTCCATGCCATGACACCAAGCTATCCAGTATTTTCTCTCTTTGTCGTCCGCGATATCTCTTTCTTTTTATTTTGCCAGAAGTAACCAAGTATTCCAACTTTCCTCTTCTCATGATGTGCCCGAAAAATGTTTATTGCTTCTTTCTGATGTGTTTTAAGAGCTTCCTTTTTGTGTTGTCCTCTTTGAGAACTTCCTCATTGGTCTTTTTAGCTGTCCAGGGAAACTTTTAACATTCTTCTGAGAAACCCCATCTCTGTGGCCTCTAATCGTCTTTTCATTTGTTTGTCTACTGTCCATGATTCGCTTCCATAGGTCAGAATTGGTTCTATATAGCACTGATGAACTCTCTTTCTCATTTTTATTGACATAGATTAGTTGCATAAGATATTTTTCATTTTCTGAAATGCTATTTTGGCCTGAGCTATTCTGCTTTTTATTTCTGTGGTGCATCTCCCATCTGATGTAATTATTGTGCCCAAGTATTTGAAACGTTGCACTTGTTTCAGATTTGTCTCGTTTATTTTTATGCTGCATGATGGTGATGGTTGTTCTCAGGACTGGGGAAAAGTTCAATAATCACTTTTGTCAGTTGCCATCTCACCAATGGTGCGGTGTTACTCTTCATGTCTGTTTAACTTTAGTCTTTAGCTTTATTGCTCACTGTTGTTTTCTTACAATGGAGGCATACTCTGGCAGAGTTTTATTTAGTCATTTTTTCAGCTACTTATCTTACTTTCTTTATCTTTAGTTACTTCATATTTTGTTATGTTTTAAATTACAATTTTAGTACTTAATTTTCTTAATTTGTTTTTCATAACTCTGACTATATATTTACAGAGATTTGTCATTTCTGAATTTAATATTCTCTTACTTAACAAATTACACTAAGTGCTTAGTGAGTTATGGTTATGGAAGGCCCGGTATCACTGCAAATGAATTAAAATCCATAATTGCTCAACCGCCCGTGCAAGTGAAATCATCCGAATTAATATCTCATCTTCCAAACAAAGAAAGGTAGCTGTAGTCCCCATCATAGCAGTCTCAGTACACGCCAAAAGACATAAGGTGAAAGTGCACAAAAAGTGAACACAGTTATCTGTTCTCCATCATACGATATTATCACTCATCGTAAACAAGCTTAGTGAGTTGGTTCAATTTAGTCAGTAACTTTTTGAGCTAAGTTTAAAATTAAATAAACTAACCACAAAGTTACTAATTAATAATTTGTTAGATAAAAGTTAGTACTGTACTTATGCACTTAACTACTACTAATTAGTAACTGTAGGATTTTTAAAAAGACTTTTAAGACAGTGAGATAGACTTACTAAAACTTAAGAATTTACCAGAATTGTTACAGACGCTGACACTATGCACACACACAAAATGTATATATATGAATATATGTAATCATTTTAATAATATTATAATTATTATATTCAACAATTCAATTACAATTTGTATAGTATTATTATTGAAACTGAACCATGTTCATATAAACACAATCAATAATAATCAAAATCTGAAAATCCCTGATTACTGATCACCAGTGTGTGTGACTGTGTAGTGTGTGTTAAGTGTGTAAGTGTAAGTTACACAGTGTAAGTGTAAGTTATAAGTTGTAAGATGTGCGGTTTTAATTATTTTTATTTTTTGCGTAGAATTAATAATAATGAATAACAATAATTAATAATGGTTTCTAATAACGCCTTAAGGAAGCAATAACCATAATATAAAAATAGTAGTATTTGTAAACACGTTTAACCAGGTGTATTGTATTGACACGAGACGTGCATGAAATAAAAGATGTGAAACATGGGGACTGTTGTGCTGCGTCTTCTGCTAGTTGTCAACGTTGACTGTCAGTTACATATGGTAAATGTGAAGTGTTCTACATTTAGCAGTACAGAAATTCGTCGTAGATTTATGTTATCGGTGTATCAATAAAACTAATCAAATATATGATTAAACTCTGAGCGTGTGTGGCCAAATGGATTGGTGGATGAGTTGTTATCCTATCAGTACCCCGAGTTTGATTCATTGTAACGTTTGGTGATCTATTTGTTTTTTTCATTCTTTTTCATTACTACAAATTTAACCTTACAGCGTCGATATTAAATTAAACGAACTTATTTTGACTATTCCTTGTAGGTCTACTGCAAGCTCAACAGAGCAATTATTTGTTGATTTTGAACTCATATATATTTACTGTCTAGTATAATAATATACTGTCTAAGATGTGCTGACGATACTGTACTACTAGCAGAAAATCCTAAAGATCTACAACAATTACTTAATGAAATATACATGACAAGCAAAAAATATGAACTAGATATGAATATCAAAAAGACTAAAACTATGATCATAAACAAAGAAGATACTCAAAACCCACAAGCGGATATCAACATTGAAGGAATAGACCTGGAGACAGTTCAGAACTATAACTACCTTGGGCACACTATAACCAGTGATGGAAAATGTACAACTGAAATAAACAAAAGAATAGGAATGGCAAAAAGTAATTTTAATGGTATGAAGAACATATTAACATCAAAACAAATAACACCAGGGCTAAAACTAAGAATAGCAAAATGTTACATCTTCTCAATATTCCTATATGGTGCAGAAACATGGACATTAGACAAGAAAACAGAACAGAGAATTGAAGCCTTTGAAATGTGGATATATAGAAGAATATGTAGAGTTGGATGGAAGGAAAAGAAAACAAACGATGAAGTCTTAAAACAACTAAAAATAAAAAGAGAACTACTAAGCGCAATTCAAACAAGACAAATGCGATTTTTGGGCCATGTTAAAAGACACAACTGCCTACTAAAAGTAATCATGGAGGGGAAAATACAAGGTAAAAGAGGCAGAGTCAGACCAAGACTAACATGGACGAGTAACATCAAAAGATGGACAAATCAGCCTATGACAACCTGCACCATCAAAGCAAGAGACAGCAGAATGGCGCTCCATGATAGCCTACCTTTATTGCGGAGACGGCACTCGATGATGATAATGATATATTTACTGTAGGTGCACTCAGAGTCAAGGGTGTTTGAGTGCCTTGAGCCTAATTTCTATAGAAAAGGAAATGTTAAAAGACTTAATAGTTGGGTCGATCATATTTGTGTTAATCATATTTGTGTTGATCATATTTTTGTTGATTATAGTTGGGTCGATCATATTTGTGTTAATATTCTTCTACCTTTTAGCTCCCAGTGGAGCATAGGTCTTCAACAAACACTTTCCAAGTCGTTCTGTTTTTTGCCATTCTTTTAAGATCATTCCATGTCTTCCCCATCATCTTCATCTCTGCTTCTGTCTTCTCCAAGAATTCCTTGGTCTTCCTCTTTGTCTTTTCCCCTGGGGATTCAAAAAAAGGGCCTGTTGTGTAATACTCTCAGTTCCCCTCCAAAAGGGATGTGTTAATATTAATATTGATTAATTAGATAAATATTGAAAGAATTTTTTTTTATAATTTAGTGATTAAAATGTTTCCGAGTAAAGAATGTAGTAATTTATTTAGAATATACAGAAATCAAGAAAGGGATAAAGAAAGGAGTAAGACAAGAAATGGAAAGATGGAAAGATACATACAGTGTTAACATTTGGAAATATACCAACATTGGGGGGGGGAGCTAGAGAAAGAATTGAGAAGATAATATCAAAGAACTAATACCCTGGAAAGTTTTTTTTTTTTTATATCGGGGGTGCAATTAAAAAAACTTACACCCGAAATGTGGAGGGACATGATCACCTACGCCAACCGGTAAGGCACATGATGATGATGATGACACCCGAACACTTCGCGGCAACTGCGCTGGACACGCGGGCTTTATTCTCCAGTCCTATAAATCTCCCCGGCTGACCCCAGTAATGGGAAAATGGCGTAAAGATAGTTTTAGTTTCGCTTGCCTGAACTATCAAAGTCAAAGTCCCATAACTCTCTCTCTCTCTCTCTTTCTCTCTCTCTCTCTCTCTCTCTCTCTTTCTCTCTCTCTCTCTCTCTCTCTCTCTCTCTCTCTCACTCTCTCTCTCTCTCTCTCTCTCTCTCTGCGATCAGGACTCAGTCAGAGTAGGTTTCCAGACTCTCACATGAAGTCAGCTGTCAGGTTAAGTATGTTGATCGCCCCCACAGACAGAACATCACAATTAGAGTCTGCCAGATCCACTCTGATTGAACACCCGTTAAAACGTTGCTCTGTGTTCTGTACTAGTGGCCCAGTGCATCCGATTTCAGCCAGTATTTTATTCAGGTTTGGTTTCCTTAGCCTTTGATTGTCCCCAATCTTCCTGCAAGGCAGCATATGATCTTTTCTGTAGGGGGATTCTGCCCTTAGATGGTCGGCCCTCCCAGGTTTACGAGCACCATCTGCCCGAGTCACTAAAGGTGACTAACACATACATGCACACACACATATATGAGATGTGATCGACACAGACATGCACACAGCGATACGAGGCATGACTAATACTGACACACATCAAGATATGAGATATGACTAACACAGACATACACGCAAAGATATGACACATGACTAACATAGACATGCACACAAAGATATGAGGTATGACTAACATAGATATGCACACACAAAGATATGACACATGCTTAACATAGACATGCACACAAAGATATGAGGTATGACTAACATAGATATGCACACACAAAGATATGACACATGCTTAACATAGACATGCACACAAAGATATGAGATATGACTAACATAGATATGCACACACAAAGATATGACACATGACTAACACAGACATGCACACAACGATATGAGATATGACTAACATAGACATACACACACAAAGATATGAGATGTGACTAACATAGCCATGCACACACAAAGATTTGAGATATGACTAACATAAACATGCACAAAGATATGAGATATCACTAACCCAGACATACACACACAAAGATATGACACATGACTAACACAGATACACACTAAGATATGAGATATGACTATACTCAGATACACATAAAGATATGAGACATGATTAACACGGACACACCAAGATATGAGATATGACTAACATGACACACACCAAGATATGAGCCATGGCTAGCACACACACACACACACAAGCTAAGATATAAGCCATAGCTTCACGGAAACACACCAATATATGAACCATGTCTAGCACAGAAACACATTAAGATATGAGCCATGTCTAGCACAGAAATACACTAAGATATGAGCCATGTCTAGCACAGAAACTCACTAAGATATGAGCCATGTCTAGCACAGAAACTCACTAAGATATGAGCCATGGCTAGCACAGAAACACATTAAGATATGAGCCATGGCTTCACAGAAACACACCAAGATATAAGCCATGGCTAGCACGAAAATACACTAAGATATGAACCATGGCGTTTGTGTGGTGACTACAATAGTGTTCACAGAAACATTAGGGTATGATATGTCATTATACTGGAACACTACGCTGCCACTGTCAGAGAAAGCCTTTAGAGTGGCAATCTTTACCCGAATCATAGTGCTAGCTCGATGATAGATTCGAATGGTGTGAATCTTCTGGGGCGTGGCAAAGTTCAGATACCAGTAAACAGGATTGGTTCCACTTCTCAATTTTGTGTGTGTGCAGTCATTATCATAGAGATTGGTCTTTGTTTTGCCATTAACTGCGGCCGCTGGTCCGCATCCGTCTCCTGTATAACAAGCATTAAATGTGTTGGTCTGGTTTGTGTTCTGTTTGAGAGCCACATTCCGACCCCCGCCAATGTAGATGGAGCAGATATTTGCAACTATCGCCCCTTCAATCCGTAACTTGTTGATCAGACCAGCCCCACAGCAGAAGACATCAATCTCGTGCTGACTAACTACAAACCTTGATTCATTGTTACATGAGGCAGAACCATTTAGTTTTACCGTGAAACTGTCCGGATAGTTAAGCCATTCACATAAATCATAAACCAGGAGAACGGCAAAGATTGATTGAGAGTTGCCTCAACTGATGTAGAATTTGTGTCCGGATTACATATGGTGTCGTTGTTATCAAACCGGAAAGTAGGTTCAGATTTTTGGGCGTATTTGTACACGACATCCAAGTACTGACACTGGGGTCCGAAATATTCGCGCTGACAACTGTCATTGTTTGGGCATGTCCCTGTAGTTTTGTTACAAACTGAGTTATTACAGCAGTGACATTGTAACGTACAATTTGCCCCAAACCAACCGTCTGCACAAGTTAGGTCATTAGCTTCCAAGGCCGCGAACGAAGCCAGCAGAATAAAGACTTGATCTACAGCGATGGTTAACGAACTGTGTACAAACATTTATTATCAAACCCGTGATTACATTTCTAAAAATCCGCCAACTCGCTGTGATAACAGATGGCGTCATGTTCTCTAATAGAATGAGACAAATAGTTAGAGACAAGCAAAGTCAACATTGTGTACATCATGGCTCGAACGCAAACAAGAGTCCATCTTGGTGCGTCCCATGACGTCATATCAAAAGTCCCATATAATGATTTACTATAGAGATACTTAGACGATTGTGGAAGGACATGATCGCCTACGCCAACCGGTATGGGACATGATGATGATGATGATGATGATAGAGATACATGTCGTGACGGGGGTCTTTACTTTATAGAGATACACAGCGTGACGGATCTCTTTACTTAATGAGATACATAGCGTGACGGGGCTCTTTACTTAATATAGATACATAGCGTGACGGGAGTCTTTACTTTATATAGATTCATAGCGTGACGGGGCTCTTTACTTTATAGAGATACTGTACATAGCGTGACGGAGCTCTTTACTTTATAGAGATACATGTCGTGACGGGAGTCTTCACTTTATAGAGATACATGTCGTGACGGGAGTCTTCACTTTATAGAGATACATGTCGTGACGGGGCTCTTTAATTTATAGAGATACATAGCGTGACGGAGCTCTTTACTTTATAGAGATACATGTCGTGACGGGAGTCTTCACTTTATAGAGATACATGTCGTGACGGGAGTCTTCACTTTATAGAGATACATGTCGTGACGGGAGTCTTCACTTTATAGAGATACATGTCGTGACGGGGCTCTTTAATTTATAGAGATACATAGCGTGACGGAGCTCTTTACTTTATAGAGATACATGTCGTGACGGGAGTCTTCACTTTATAGAGATACATGTCGTGACGGGAGTCTTCACTTTATAGAGATACATGTCGTGACGGGGCTCTTTAATTTATAGAGATACATAGCGTGACGGAGCTCTTTACTTTATAGAGATACATAGCGTGACGGAGCTCTTTACTTTATAGAGATACATGTCGTGACGGGAGTCTTCACTTTATAGAGATACATGTCGTGACGGGAGTCTTCACTTTATAGAGATACATGTCGTGACGGGAGTCTTCACTTTATAGAGATACATGTCGTGACGGGAGTCTTCACTTTATAGAGATACATGTCGTGACGGGAGTCTTCACTTTATAGAGATACATGTCGTGACGGGAGTCTTCACTTTATAGAGATACATGTCGTGACGGGGCTCTTTAATTTATAGAGATACATAGCTTGACGGAGCTCTTCACTTTATAGAGATACATAGCGTGACGGGGCTCTTTAATTTATAGAGATACATGTCGTGACGGGGCTCTTTACTTTATATAGATACATAGCGTGACGCAGCCCTTTACTCTAAAGAGATAGATAGAGTGACGGGGCTCTTTACTCTATAGAGATAGATAGAGTGACGGGGCTCTTTACTTTATAGAGATACATAGAGTGACGGGGCTCTTTACTCTATAGAGATACATAGAGTGACGGGGGTCTTTTCTCTATAGAGACACATAGAGTGACGGAGGTCTTTACTTTATAGAGATACATGAAGTGACGGGGCTCTTTACTCTATAGAGATACATAGAGTGACGGGGGTCTTTTCTCTATAGAGACACATAGAGTGACGGAGGTCTTTACTCTATAGAGATACATAGCATGACGGGGCTCTTTACTTTATAGAGATACATAGAGTGACGGGGCTCTTTACTTTATAGAGATACATGAAGTGACGTGGCTCTTTATTTTATAGAGATACATGAAGTGACGTGGCTCTTTATTTTATAGAGATACATGAAGTGACGTGGCTCTTTACTCTATAGAAATACGTGAAGGCAGCGTTTCTTTCAGAAAACATTTCCGTGGGTAGGGGATTTTTTCTATTCCGGGTGTTGGTAAAAGGGAGATGGGGGTGGTGGACACATTTAACTGAATTACAATTTAAAGTTTTATATAATATAGCCCTGACTTGAACATCTCAATTCTACATTTTTCGTTACTAAAACTTCCTATAATATTAATTTGTTTCGTGTTCATTAATGTTATAATTCTCATTATCTTACAACCATAGGGATTATTGTTTTATAGCGAGTAATATAAATTTAATTATTAGACTTTTATCATGTTCTGCGGGGGGAGGAGGTTCTAAATTCCGGGAGAGGAGATTGGGTATTTCTCCCCCACCCTCAATGCTATGTCCTGACAGAAACCCTAGATGAAGAGGATTTACGAAGCCTGTCAGTGGGTGTTTTAACTACATCCAGAGTTGTGGGATGATGAACTAGAAGATTGACGAAGCCTGTCAGTGGTGTTTTAACTACATCCAGAGTTGTGGGATGATGAACGAGAAGATTGACGAAGCCTGTCAGTGGTGTTTTAACTACGCCCAGAGAAGTGGGATGCTGAACTAGAAGATTGACGAAGCCTGTCAGTGGTGTTTTAATTACGTCCAGAGTTGTGGGATGATGAACATGAAGATTGACGAAGCCTGTCAGTGGTGTTTTAACTACGTCCAGAGTTGTGGGATGATGAACTAGAAGATTGACGAAGCCTGTCAGTGGTGTTTTAACTACGTCCAGAGTTGTGGGATGATGAACTAGAAGATTGACGAAGCCTGTCAGTGGTGTTTTAACTACGTCCAGAGTTGTGGGATGATGAACAAGAAGACTGACGAAGCCTGTCAGTGGTGTTTTAACTACGTCCAGAGTTGTGGGATGATGAACTAGAAGATTGGCGAAGCCTGTCAGTGGTGTTTTAACTACGTCCAGAGTTGTGGGATGATGAACGAGAAGATTGACGAAGCCTGTCAGTGGTGTTTTAACTACGTCCAGAGTTGTGGGATGATGAACAAGAAGACTGACGAAGCCTGTCAGTGGTGTTTTAATTACGTCCAGAGTTGTGGGATGATGAACAAGAAGGAGAACAAGATACTTTCCAACTTGCACACAGATTTTCACTTTCTTCATGACACTCTGGTGTCACTTGTCACAAATAGCAACAAGAGATGTGAAACCATCTAGGACTTCGACAAAAAAGGAGCAGACATCATAAAATGCGAAAATAAAATGTTTAAAGCTAGGCGGATAAGACAAGACTAAACAACAAACACAGATTTGAATCTGAAAAGTGTTAAACTGAGATAAACAGAATATAAATGTAAAAGAAATCCGAGGAAAAAGGAAAAGTTCAAATAATGTCCAGACTGATGTAACGTTTCATAAATGAAAATAAGATGAGTTTTCATTCGTGTAAAGATTATTGAAAGTGGGGATAAAGATATGGAAAATATACCTAAATAAACAAATGTCAAAATTAAAAAAAAAAAACTGGATTACAAAAAGCAAGGTCGACATAAACTAAGTAGTTGCAATATAAGACAAATAGTGGGGACATGTAGACGAATGCAATCAGTGACGTATTTACTGAACCATTAGTCTGTTTATTGCTTTATCAACATCTTGACACCAGCCGCAGCAAATCCCTGTCATTCTTTTGAGATGCCAAGGACGATATAAAGAATATCAACAAATATATGACCAACATTTAACTCACCATCAATTATTCTGAGACCAACATTTAACTCACCATCAATTATTCTGAGACCAACATTTAACTCACCACAATTGTTCTGTGACCAACATTAAACTCACCACAATTGTTCTGTGACCAACATTTAACTCACTACAAATTGTTATGTGACCAACATTTAACTCACTACAAATTGTTATGTGACCATGATTTAACTCACTACAAATTGTTCTGTGACCAACATTTAACCCATCAATAATTCTGAAACCAAAATGTAACCCACCAATATTTATGTGACCAACATTTAACCCACCAACATTTCTGTGACCAACATTTAACCCACTAACAGCTCCGTGAACAACATTTAACCCACCAACATTTAACCCACCAACATTTCTGTGACCAACATTTGACCCACCAACATTTAACCCAACAAACATTTCTGTGACCAAAATTTAATCCACCAACATTTCTGTGACGAACATTTAACCCACCAATAGTTCTGTGACCAACATGTAACCCGCCACCATTTCTGTGACCAACATTTAACCCACCAACATTTCTGTGACCAACATTTAACCCACCGACAATTCTGGAACCAACATTTAATCCACCAACATTTCTTTGACCAACATTTAACCCACCAACATTTCTTTGACCAACATTTAACCACCAACATTTCTGTGACCAACATTCAACCCACCAACATTTTTGTGACCAACATTTAACCCACCAACATTTCTGTGACCAACATTTAACCCATCAACATTTCTGTGACCAACATTTCTGTGACCAACATTTAACCCACCGACAATTCTGGAACCAACATTTAATCCACCAACATTTCTTTGACCAACATTTAACCCACCAACATTTCTTTGACCAACATTTAACCACCAACATTTCGGTGACCAACATTCAACCCACCAACATTTCTGTGACCAACATTTAACCCACCAACATTTCTGTGACCAACATTTAACCCATCAACATTTCTGTGACCAACATTTGACCCACCAACATTTAACCCAACAAACATTTCTGTGACCAACATTTAACCCACCGACAATTCTGGAACCAACATTTAACCCACCAACATTTCCTTGACCAACATTTAACCCACCAACATTTCTGTGACCAACATTTAACCCACCAACATTTCTGTGACCAACATTTAACCCACCAACATTTCTGTGACCAACATTTAACCCACCAACATTTCTGTGACCAACATTTAACCCACCAACATTTCTGTGACCAACATTTAACCCACCAACATTTTTGTGACCAACATTTAACCCACCAACATTTTTGTGACCAACATTTAACCCACCAACATTTCTGTGACCAACATTTAACCCAGCAACATTTCTGTGACCAACATTTAACCCACCAACATTTCTGTGACCAACATTTAACCCACCAACATTTCTGTGACCAACATTTAACCCACCAACATTTTTGTGACCAACATTTAGCCCACCAACATTTTTGTGACCAACATTTAACCCACCAACATTTCTGTGACCAACATTTAACCCACCAACATTTCTGTGACCAACATTTAACCCACCAACATTTCTGTGACCAACTTTTAGCCCATCAACAATTCTATTGCCAACATGCAATCACACTGACGCCCCTAGTTAAAAACCCACAGTTTCCCATAATTCAGCAGAAACACTGCACTCTCATGGAAATGCTCTCACTGGAACATTTTCGCAGAAATCGAGTGGAAGAATCGGAGACTATTAAATATGTTATGTTAATGCTCTGTTTCTCTGCATCGTTACGAATTATTTTCTTGATTCATTTTTTTAAAATTCTTGTTTTATTATTATATCAGGTTTTAGTTGAGTGAATGACGTACATGGAAACGTGAAACCTTAAAAAAAAAAATTCTTACTGAGGCCAACTGTTGAGATCACACATGGAACTCGTGACACGAAAAGTACAGATAAGATTGCATCAGACGCGCCGGTAGTAGTGAAGATAGACATGCACATGGCACTCAGTTAACATTTGTTAGTACTCGATACCATGTCGATATGTCTATCGGTCAGAATGCGGTCTTGTCGTTGCCAAATAATCAGGAATGTAGCACCGATCATGTAGAAATTGCAATTTTCAATTATTTAGATTATAAAACATTAACTACACAGAACTGGAGTCGTCAGTCGCTGGATGCTTCGAGACTTGCTGAGGAGAGGATCTGAGCACCTATGGACATGTTCGGAGTGCAATGATGATGACCCGCTAATAACTCAATAACTGAGGAGAGGATCTGAGCACCTATGGACATGTTCGGAGTGCAATGATGATGACCCGCTAATAACTCAATAACTGAGGAGAGGATCTGAGCACCTATGGACATGTTCGGAGTGCAATGATGATGACCCGCTAATAACTCAATAACTGAGGAGAGGATCTGAGCACCTATGGACATGTTCGGAGTGCAATGATGATGACCCGCTAATAACTCAATAACTGAGGAGAGGATCTGAGCACCTATGGACATGTTCGGAGTGCAATGATGATGACCCGCTAATAACTCAATAAGACTAACTAATGTTCGAGATCAGCTAGCGATAACTGATGACTTCAATAACCGAACAATAACCTCGTTCAAAATTAACAGCAATTTAGTTAAGTCATTTTGAAAACAAAGAAACAATAACAATTACGGACATGATCTCGTATCCAAGAACTATTCTTCACATCAATAAATTAATTAACAAGTGGCATCCTATTCGCGACACGATTTATAACATAAAAATATACAAATTAAACTCCTAGTTTGGTTTTATTTATAATTAACATCTACATGGACAAAATAGCCAAAACAACAAATCCAGAACCAGGAATTTTTAACGAGTAGTTTTCCTTCACACCAAACCTAGGTCCATTTACAAGAAAAATTAACCCTAACATATGAAATGTTTTGTTTAGGATTGCAAGATCTTGCGGTTTTTCCCCCATAAGATTTTCGTTACAATTTACTGCTTACGTTTTTCTTTTTCCAGTAAAACTGATTTCATACATTTTTTGACATTCACGAAATTATTGGGTAATATTTGTTTAATTAGCAGGAAATTGAACACGCTGCACCATTGTTGCTCATGGCTGGTAAAAAAATTAATCTGATATAATAGGTTGGTATTTGTAGTTGAGCTACCTGCACAACACAACGTAACCTAATACTTAGAATATCAGGTCCTGTCGATGTGATTTGTCGTGTGTAAAGCAGTTAATTCGAATGTTTGAATCTGTGTAACTTGTAGTAGATAGCAGTCTAAAATAAGTGACCAAACCAGTCCTCATAAGAAATAAGGGAAATGGCTTTATAGTCAGGTTTATTTGAAGAAATGGGAAGAGACTTTTAAGTGGGTGGCTTCTGGACCTTCAAATAGTCGAGTCTACTGTAAAGTGGGTAACAAAGACTTAAGACACAGATGTCTCGTAATAATAAGCGGATTTGATTGTATAATAAATGATGTAAAATGAAACTAGAATGGATACAATTGGAAATGAAACTGTGAGAAAGATGGTGGGTTATAACATCAGCTATCGACCTATGGAGGCAAAGCATGGACAGTTGACAAACAAAGGAAAAAAACGATTAGAGGTAACAGAGATGAGATTTTTCAGAAGAATGTTGCAGTTTTCCTGGGC
The DNA here is from genome assembly GCA_032433765.1 of Megaustenia siamemsis. NCBI lineage: Eukaryota > Metazoa > Mollusca > Gastropoda > Stylommatophora > Ariophantidae > Megaustenia > Megaustenia siamemsis. The sequence continues at coordinate 93,642,494 of JAVIAB010000125.1, read as the reverse complement.
AGCAAGAAAAAAAAAAAACTCCAACGAGGAAATTCACAAAGTGCAAGAAGACGCAAAAAAGAAGCCCCTGAACAACATCGGAAAGAAATAATCGATCTTTTTTCGGGCACATAATGAGAAGAGGAAAGCTGGAATACTTGGTTACAACTGGCAAAAAACAGGGAAAGAAAGATCGTGAACGACAAAGAGCGAAGATAATAGACAGCCTGGTGTCGTGTCACGGAAAATAGTTAACAACACAAATGATACAATACTCGGTTGATATAAAATTATGGGAGGACATGATCGCCTACGCCAATCGGTAAGGCTCATGATGATTGACCATATTGAACAGCAAAGAAAGAAATGACTTGGACTTGTGACCACAATGAAACCAAACCGAACCTGCAGCTCTAGCGTATTGTATGAAAACATTCCGCTATGGAGAAACAGAGAATCATAGAAACAAGATGGATGGAATTAAAAGACTTAAAGTAAAGTCAGTGAACAGCCATTCAAGCTACACTACTAGCGAGGGTCAGAAAGTGACACATGCATCTACTCTGCGACTGCGCGGTAAAAGCAGCAGGATAAAAGAAAGGCAGATTGTTGTTATTTGCTTTTATTTTATTTTGTTGCTATTTTTAAACAAAACGGGTGAGAAAAGGACGAGATGTTGCAGATTTCAAAATCAGCAGACGTAGAATCAGGTTAACTAAGAGATCGTTATTCAAAGAATAAGAAAATATAAAAACCTTGAAATGTCTTCCTGAACATATGCTTATATCCCACGATTCCAAGAATAGATAAGAAACGAAACAAATATTTCGTGCTGCTGTTAAAAAATAAGGTACTTTAAATATTGCGTTAGTATTTTTTTTTTCAATAACCGCACACAAAAACTCAGTAAAAATGAATATCTAACGCTCAGGCTGAGGAGGTTGTTTTTATTGTAGATAAGAAATTAAATTTATTGTTGTTTTTTATTTTATTTTGGTTATGAACTAAACCACAGCCAGGCCGATTTCTTCATTGTTTTATCTCTTAGGCAAGAAACAATAGAATGAGGCGATACGGACATATCTGGATGATGATGACTTAATAAAATGGTAGACAACACGATGAGCATCCTAGGAATTGAAACATGGTGCAGAACTTTGGTTGGTTGGTTGGTTGGTTGGTTGGTTGGTTGGTTGCGTTGGTTGGTTGGTTGGTTGGTTGGTTGGTTGGTTGCGTTGGTTGGTTGGTTGGTTGGTTGGTTGGTTGGTTGCGTTGGTTGGTTGGTTGGTTGGTTGGTTGGTTGGTTGCGTTGGTTGGTTGGTTGGTTGGTTGGTTGGTTGCGTTGGTTGGTTGGTTGGTTGGTTTGGTTGCGTTGGTTGGTTGGTTGGTTGGTTGGTTGGTTGGTTGGTTGGTTGCGTTGGTTGGTTGGTTGGTTGGTTGGTTGCGTTGGTTGGTTGGTTGGTTGCGTTGGTTGGTTGGTTGGTTGGTTGGTTGGTTGCGTTGGTTGGTTGGTTGGTTGGTTGGTTGGTTGGTTGCGTTGGTTGGTTGGTTGGTTGGTTGGTTGCGTTGGTTGGTTGGTTGGTTGGTTGCGTTGGTTGGTTGCTTGGGTTGGTTGGTTGGTTGGTTGGTTGCGTTCGCCCGATACCTAAAGTATTCTAGAGTATTCCTAGACTGTAGAATTACCTCTTCGTCATCCGTCCCTAAAAGGACGTTAAGTGGACGTGTCTGCGTTGTGTTGTGGTTTGCAGTATAGCTGTGATATTTGCGCCTTTCGGCCCGACACATCCGACTTCAGCACGGTACAAAACTTTGATCCGGGCCATCTTTTCCCCGACGTTGAAAATAATCAGAGAAAGGTCAAGTACACTTGTCCTATTGTTTTAGTGTTTATCGTCGGGTTATCATCATCGCACACCGAACAACGGCCCATAGGGGCTCAGATCTTTTCCCCAGCAAGTCCGGCAATGTGAAACGATAAACTGGTTCACAAGTCTACTACCTCTGATCTCCTCTTAGCTCTGTTGAATCTTAGCAACATCCCTCCTGACTAACATGAAATCATGAGGGAGTCGCACCAGGACTGCAGAATTCACGAACAAAACAATCATTTCACCCTTCATTACGATTGTACGGTTGGGTTTGAATTATGCGATCGTCTATCATGATGACGCAGAACACACAATAATGGATGCACCCAGAACGCCAAAAACGCACGAAACACCGTAGCGTGGGGGCAGAATTCCCAAAGTGAAACCTTCGGAACTGTCCATACATGTTAGTATTTGAAGCCGAAGAAATCCAACAACGGTTATTGAACAACTCTCAGCGTCTCGACGTAAAACGCATATCGACTCTAGGACGGGGGAAGATCGCATTCACATTTGACTTGCCAAAGAGGACGCTGCCAGGTAACGGAATCAGTAGTGCCGGCGCGAACATTCGGCCGACTCTAACGTAAGGAACTACATTAGAGAGCTGAAATTAATCAGTTTCCAAAAGCAAATCCTACAGTTGTCAGTGGATAATAAACACCATTTCACCACCTTGAAACCGAAAGCTCTATATCACTGTCTGTGTAAGCACAAAGCAAAAATTTGAATTATGTTTGTCAACACATTGTCAAACAACAACAAACACCGAGGATAGTAAAATGTATATGTCGATCTGTTATCCTTTCGAGCCGAAGACCGCACATAGGGCAGAAATGTTATATTCTTTGTGTCCAACGATCTTTGTTATCAAGTGTTAGACCCTGCAAAGCACCCGCATTGTATCTTACCACACGACTCTGTTCTGGACGAATTGCTCAATCTCGGCGAGAAATCTGATGCCTGCTATTGTTGACTCTTTCTTCGGAGTTCATTTTAGTTTTTCGCTAGGTCGGTCTCTTTTTCTTTTATGCTCAGGTTCCCACTTGAAGGTTTGCTTTGAGATCCTCTTATTGCATTTTCACCTCAGATGGCCAGTATATGATCACCTTCTTTTGATTATACATGATGTTTTTAGATGCTTTGTTATTTCTTTTATTTCTGCACTAGTTTTGAATTTATTCCGAAAATGCGTGGCATTTTCCTGAGGCATTTCTTGTCCAATGCATCTAATTTATTTTCTATTTCTTGAGTTGCTTTCCAGATCTTGCAAGCAATAATAAATGTGGGTAATACATAGGATAGTCAAATGAAAAATACATGGACCTCTGTAAAGCAAATCATGGGACAGCTGAATTTTCTCTAACAATGGTTATAGTTATAGTTAGTCGAAGGCCCCGGTATCACTGCAAACGAATTTAAATCCATAATTTCTCAATCGTCCGTGCCAGTGGAATCATTCGAATTAAAGCTCATCTTATTGAAGGATCCAAACAAAGAAAGACAGCTGCAGACCCCATGATATCAGCCACAGCACACGCCAAAAGACATAAGGCACAAACTGCACCGAAAGTGAGCGAAGCTGAACCGTCCTTCGTCATACGATATCATCATTCGTCATAAGCAATCGGAATATCGAAACACGATCTGGAAGAAAAACACAGCTCACGGTGTGCACAGAGCACTAAACTCAGTAGCTCCTGAAGCAAGCCGGTCTTGGAATATGAGGAAACTGCAACAATGAACACTTTTCAGACTGAGCTTCAATGATTCCTCCCGCCTACCCACCATATTGACCGGAAGTCCTTCTCTAACAATACAATGCTTTACATTTCGACGTAAAGAGACTCTCATGTAATGAAGCATTCTTATCGAAGCCTTGAAATGTAGTCATTCACGACCGTTCAAGGGCCAAAAATAGTCACCACAGAAATCATTTGTTTCAGGAAAGAGGCAGGAGTGACCAAAACAAGCAAAGTTAGAAATGACTTGGCATTAGGAGGAATCAACTTAGAACACAAATGTGAACAGAGACAGCATATAAAAGGATCTGTCCACTAATTGGGAATGTCGCGTGACTCCATATTATGTAAGGCACTAATTGGAAATGTCGCGTGTCTCCATATCATGTAAGGCACTAATTGGAAATGTCGCGTGCCTACAATGTAAGGCACTAATTGGGAATGTCGCGTGACTCCATATTATGTAAGGCACTGATTGGAAATGTCGCGTGTCTCCATATCATGTAAGGCACTAATTGGAAATGTCGCGTGCCTCCATACCATGTGAATTGTCGCGTGCCTCCATACCATGTAAGGCACTAATTGGAGATGTCGCGTGCCTCCATACCATGTGAATTGTCGCGTGCCTCCATACCATGTAAGGCACTAATTGGAAATGTCGCGTGTCTCCATATCATGTAAGGCACTAATTGGAAATGTCGCGTGCCTCCATACCATGTGAATTGTCGCGTGCCTCCATACCATGTAAGGCACTAATTGGAGATGTCGCGTGCCTCCATACCATGTGAATTGTCGCGTGCCTCCATACCATGTAAGGCACTAATTGGAGATGTCGCGTGCCTCCATACCATGTAAGGCATATTTTACAAAAGATGAAAAGAGGAAGAAATCGAGGCAGGTCTAGGATAAGATGAAGCAATAGCGCCCTGGAAGTCTGTAGAGGTTGACAACAGTGAAGCGAATGTTACCATCTCCATCTATCCCGCGATGGATTACAAGACAAATACAAAAAAATAATAAGACAAATCTCTCTCTCTGCGATCAAGACTCAATCAGAGTAGGATTCCAGACTCTCTCATGAAGTCAGCTGTCAGTTTAAGTGATTCGATTGCCCCATATAGTTTCTCTTCCAGGGAGGTGGACGTGGACCACATTGCTCTTCTCAGGTCTGTGTACTGGGGGCAATCCTGTAGAACATGTTTTGCAGTCATATTGTCCAGTGTACAGTGGCATAGGCTGGTTGCACCTATTTTGAATTTGGTGAACATGTGGTATCTCATACTATTGTGGCCAGTGCGTATAAAATGTAAAATAACAATGACCCACATATAAAACTTTTACGTCTGAACAATTATCTATATCATATCATCATTATGTGCCGGCTGGCGCAGGCGATCATCAGTCTCTATCTCTCTCTCTACATTTTTCGGTCCTTCATGCATGTCATAATTTCGTATTTCATAAATTTAAAAAAAAAAAAAATGCCATTCTGATAAGTTATTCAATATTTTTATATTGGATTTCCACATCTCTTCTTTCCATTCATTCTGCATGTTGTTATAGTATTCTCAATTCCTTATTTTCGCATGACACGCATAATAATTTTGAATGTTCTCTTCCTTATGATTTTGATGATATTTTTGGTTTCTCCAGCTCTTTTCAAACATTCTTTCGCAGTAATTTTTGTTATCCATGGAATTCATCGAGCACTTCTGATAAACCACATTTCAGCTGCCTCTAATGGTCTTTATAATGTCCTGCTTAAAGTCAATGACTCGTTCTCATATTGTAGTACAGGTTCGATGTAGTACAGGTTCGATGTAGTACAGGTTCGATGTAGTACAGGTTCGATGTAGTACATGTTCGATGTAGTACAGGTTCGATGTAGTACAGGTTCGATGTAGTACAGGTTCGATGTAGGACATGCTTGATTAGGACATGTTCGAATTTAGGACACGTTTTCTAACTTTAATTGACAATGATTTGCCACATAGGATGTTTTTTCTTTGATGGAATGTTATCTTTGTTCTTTCTGCTTCTGATTTTTGCAGTCCATTTACCATCGGTGTATATTTATCCCATGTATTTGAATCTATGCACGTATTTCAGGATTTGTCCATTTAGTTTTACTCTACGTTCTAAATCTGACCTAACCAAATTTCTAGCGGTCATTGGTCTCATTCTTTAGCACTGCAGGTTTTGCTGGGGAGAAGACCTGAACGCTCATGGACTGTTGTTCGATATGCGAAGAGGATAATCCGACAACTAACATAGACGTTGAAACTTCAAAATATAAAGATGAGCATTGTACACATTTGTGTTGAATGTTCATTCTTTCAACGGAAATAAAACAGTGAGATAGCAAACAAATTGACAGTAAATCATCATTTGTTGTCCTTTGTAAGTGTAGCGATCATTTCCTTGTCACAAATATTTCATTACGTATGTCATCATCATCATCATCATCATCATCATCATCATCACTACCAAGATACAGTTCATACACATATGAGCTCATGCCGCTTCTTGTTCTTTTACTCGGGAGCTCCCTACCTTTTCTACTCTTGATATTTTCCCGTGCCAGCAGAGTGCTAAACTGTCTAGTATATTTTTTTGTTCTCTTCTTCTTTCGCTATTTAATTCTATTTGTTTCTCTGCTACCACGACGATTACAGATGTGATTAAACGACCAATGAAAGTAGACCGTTTTCCTCTAATACGTTTCAAAAGTTATCAAAAGGAACATGCATCATTCGATGAATTTACATGACTGACTTTAGCTGTCTTTGCTCTACAAAAGAGTGCTGAGAGAACTATTAACATCTGAATGAAGTAACTTTTTATGTTGGTATTTGGAAATGCCAGTGATTCTGTATTCTTTAACAAATTCTGTCTTCTAAAGTTTCTTTATTTTACCTTCTTTTCATCGTATTTCTCAGATTTCCATTCATATGCCACATTGTTAGAAGCAGATTAGATTTCTCTAGATAATGCTTCATACCTATGGCACTCGGTAAAGGATGGCCAAAAACAGTGCAAAGTGTAGAAACTTTGATTTGGATTTAAAAGGGTACTAACGACGGCTACCACTAACAACTGCCATGTCGGTGCATAACGAAGAAAAGAACGATGAGAAATATATAAAATATAATTGTGAGATTACACAGTTGCTTTAATACAAATATTGTTGTATAAGAACAGCGATCTCCCATATCCGATACAGCAACTATAAAACAAAGGAGAAATACTGTAAACATCGGCTCACGAAAGGAGCACTATTCATCGGTGAAAATTAAATAAATGTGGCTTGTAAAGGACGGTCTGGTCAAAGTCATTATAGCGGGAGGAAGCAGTAAAAGACGAAAGACGGAGTAGTAGGTTTTTATAGAAAACAGAATGATGTTATCACAGACTGGACTGAGGTATAGTAGACCATATAGAAAACAGAATGATGTTATCACAGACTGGACTGAGGTATAGTAGACCATATAGAAAACAGAATGATGTTATCACAGACTGGACTGAGGTATAGTAGGCCATATGGAAAACATAATGATGTTATCACAGACTGGACTGAGGTATAGTAGACCATATGGAAAACATAATGATGTTATCACAGACTGGACTGAGGTATAGTAGACCATATAGAAAACAGAATGATGTTATCACAGACTGGACTGAGGAAGCATTAAAAAAAATCCAGGTACCGACAAACAGATAATAAAATGGAGAAAAAAAAAGAGTAAAGTACCCCCGTCACGCCAAGTGGCGTATAAGGAATATGGTGTTAGTGACCATATGTTTTACAGACCTTCGGCACATGATTTTTGGGGTAATGTGGTCGGTATTACGCCCGTGCCGCTTCACTTTCCCTGAAAAAAATCCGGTACCCATTAAAGGCTGGGTGAACCCGGCAGCCGCCGGTTGGGATCGAACCCTACCCCTTGTCCTTTGTAGTCCAGTTCACTAACCACTGCGCTATCGCGGCTCACAAAATGGAGAGACGGTTATATATTTTGTCGGTGCTTTCAATAAAACTAGGAGATTAGATTGAACAACCATTCGGGATATTATGTTGATATCTTGTATGTGATTTTTTTCTGGTCAGGACATTTGTGGATTTATGACATTAGCGATATCGCTGCATTCTTTGTTGTCCTTGAAAAGTGCCGCTAGGTACTTGGACTCTTGTCCTTTGCGTGAACTGTTCGAAGCAAAGAGAAAAAATACCAGACAGCTTAAGAGAATGGCTTCTCAGAAGGTCAACAACAGAATTTATAAGTAGCTGTCGAGATCGAAAGTTGTGGAGAGACATGATCACCTACGCCAGCAAACATGGTATTTGATGATGATGCGTATAGGGATGTGAAACATGGAGAACATGAAAAGTGAAAATCAGGAAGATGAAGACTTTCATTAATGGATGCTTGCGCAGCATAAAAGGGTGAAAATGGCAGGACAGAATAATTAACGGAGAGTTTGAGGAAGTACCTGACAAATACCAGTGGATAAAGAGATACAACGAAGAGGCTGGATAGAACATACATTGCTGAAGCCAACTGATAATATTACACGACAGACCCTGTTTTAGAATCAACAGAGGCGAAGGTAAAGAGAAGACCAAAATATACTCGGAGAAGACGGATGAAAGCAGAGATGAAAAAGTTGGGGAAGACATGGAATGATCTTAAAAGAATCACAAGAAACAGAACGGTTAGGAAAGTATTTGTTGAAGACCTATCCTCTACAGGGAAATGAAAGCAAGAAAAAGAGTGTTCCGTAAAGATAGATTAACCGGAACTAATGCCTGTTTTTGATTTCTGTTTTCCTGAATTCTGTTGTACTGTATATTCTCGCATAATTTCAAATCTACAGCTTTTTAAATTTTCAAGACGTATTATGAACGTGTACAAATTGTGGATGGTTTATGGTATCATATCTGATAAGATTTGAACGCAAACTGACCAGAAAGCACTGACAACAAATAATGAAGTCTCAAAAAAATAATAACATAAAAAAGATTCATTATCAAAATTCGACAAAAAAAATGACCACAGTAAATGCTGATTCTTGTAGTTCTTTCCCGCGTCAGAGTGTATAAAAGCAGATTTCCAAGCCCCAACAATCCGTGGACATTGTCTTGAGTATCAACCTAAAGTCAACTTAACAGACAAGATAAACATGAAGTTCTTGTTGCTGCTGGTAGCCGCCCTGGCTGTGGCTTCAGCAACTAAAGACAAGAAATCGATCGCTTCAAACGCTAAATCAGGTCTCACCAAAAGAGCCAGTAAGAACTTTTCTTTAGTTATCAATTGTGATAAATATTAGTCACAGTTGCGATTGTTCTCTTACATTCATTTTTTTAACTAAATCTTACTTCTGGAATTTTAAAACCAATTATTTCCTTTATGTTTCACTAGATTACACTGTTATCATTATATTTTTACTTTTATTTTTCATTAACAATTACTTTTGTTTTTAAAATATTACATTTACTTTACTAAGCAATATTATTGTTATTAAATTATTACTTTTATTTTACTATGCATTACTATTGTTATTTAATAATTGTTTTTTAAAAAATAAAATTATATACCTCGATTAAGTTAAAGTATGGCTAGGCGAACAATCGTCATTTTTTCTGGGACATCAGGTAGGACGCCTGTCTTGAGACAGAGAGGTTGTGAGTTCAAATCCCATCTGCACCAGTTGGTTCGGCGGCCTCGGTAGCCGAGTTGAGAAAACCACCCGACTGGGCTACCGACGTTCAGACAACCCCTGTTTGATTCCCGCTGGAAGCAGTGTGAGTTGTACTAGTGGTTGAAAAATAAAATACCCCCGCGATCGACCCAGCCGCTGGCATAAATTGGTACCAGGGTAGTACTCTGGGAAGATGAGGAATGCCGCCTCGCATCGTGAGTTTCGATGCTTGAAGCGACACTATCCAGAAGTCCCCGGACTCTTCTGGATAGGCCGCCGAGCACATATGGGTGAAAACTCGCGTGCTAAGACGCCGGTTCAAGTCTCGTACTTTACCTTACCTTTTATTGTTGTTAAATTATTACTGTTTTAAACATCGCTATTAAAATACGTGTTCAAATGAAACCCGCCCAAGCTGCGCGCTAAGTGGACATACGTAAGAGGCATGATGATGTCACAGTTGACGTAATCAGCACTCACCAATATGCAATTGTGTATGTGTTCATTCTTCGTGTAGTATTCATTGGTTTTGTTGCGGACCGTTGGAGAAATGGCCGGTGTGATATGGAACCGTGCAAGGCCGATCAGCGACCGGCCTTTCTGTTCCTAACAGCTGAAGGGGAGGAAGATATAAGGGGAGGAAGATATAAGGGGAGGAAGATATAAGGGGAGGAAGATATAAGGGGAGGAAGATATAAGGGGAGGAAGATATAAGGGGAGGAAGATATAAGGGGAGGAAGATATAAGGGGAGGAAGATATAAGGGGAGGAAGATATAAGGGGAGGAAGATATAAGGGGAGGAAGATATAAGGGGAGGAAGATATAAGGGGAGGAAGATATAAGGGGAGGAAGATATAAGGGGAGGAAGATATAAGGGGAGGAAGATATAAGGGGAGGAAGATAGGAAGAAGTTCTGTTGCCCATAGCTGCAGGATGTTGAAAGTTCACTGGACAGCTAAAAAGACCAACGAGAAAATTCTCAAAGAGGCCAACACAAAAAGGGAGCTCCTAAGAAACATCAGAAAGAAACAATGAACATTTTGTGAGCACATCATGAGACAAGGAAAGTCGAAATACTTGGTTATAAGTGGCAAAATATAGGGAAAGAGAGATCGCGGATGACAAATAGAGAAAATACTAGATAGCTTGGTGTCATGGCATGGAAAACAGTCGTCAACAGAATTAATCCGATGCACGGCGGATAGGAGAGTGTGTAATGACATGATCGCCTTAGCCAACCTGTATGATGGCACATGATGATGATGATGATAGCTGCAGGCGATGAGTCGTGGTACCACAACTTTGAGCCGTGCAGTAAAACAACGAGGATGCAAAGGAGTCACCCCGAGTCACCAACACCCACAAAATTCAAGACTAAAGTTTCCGCTCATAATGTTCTACTGACTGCATTATTCTACATGAAGGGCTCATATTGGCAGACTTTTAAAAACCCAGTGTGAACATCCACGCCACCCTCCTACAAAGACATCCTAGAAAATCTCCACACAGTCATGAAGAATAAGAGGCCCAGCGTGCGGTCGCGTGCTTTGATTCTTTGGTTATTTGGTTATGAAAGGCCCCAGTATCACTGCAAACGAATTAAAATTCATAATTGCTCAACCGCCCGTGCCAGCGTAATCATCCAAATTAATAACTCATCTCCCAAACAATGAAAGGTAATTGTAGTCCCTATCATAGCAGTTTCAGCACACGCCAAAAGACATAAGGCGAAAGCGCGCAGAAAGTGAACACAGCCAACTGTTCACTGTCATACGATATCATCATTCATTGTAAACAATTGGAATATCGAAACACAATCAAAACAGATGAGACACACAGCTCACGGTGTGCACAGAGCACTTAACACAATAGCTCCTGCAACAAGCCGGACGTGGAATATGAGGAAACTGCAACAAGGAACACTTTTCATGCATAGTCTTCAATGGTTCCTGCCGCCTATCCACCATATACTGAAAGTTCACGTCCTCCTCACGGTGTGATTCTGTTGCACGACAATGCTCGTTCACATGTTGCCGACATTGTGCAGGAATGGCACCTACTTTAGCTAATTCTGCCAGACCTTACATATGTCTGTAATAAAGCCATTGCGACGGTTTTCATTTGAATAAAGGCTGCGTATTAGTAAAATATTACTTATGTTATTAAGCAGTACTATTATGATTAAATTATTACTTTTAGTTTACTAAGCATTACTTTTGTTAATTAATTATTGCTTTTTTATATAATTATATAAAAAATGTAAAAAGTAAAGTGCTCCCGTCACGCCAAGTGACGTATAGGGAATATGGTGTTAGTGACCATGTATTTTACAGACCTTCGGCACATGATTTTTGGGGTAATGTGGTCGGTATTACGCCCGTGCCGCTTTATTTTGGTCCGGTATTAAAAGGCTGGGTGAACCCGGAAGCCGTCGGTTGGGATCGAACCCTGCTCCTTGTCCTTTGTAGTCCAGTTCACTAACCACTGAGCTGTCACGGCTCCCCATATAATGATATACTGTGATTAATTAAAGTACGGCCTGGAGAACAATCGACATATTTTTTGACACATCAGGCAAGATGCCGGTCTCGAGATAAAGAGGTTGTGAGTTCAAATCCCGTCAGCCCCAGCTGGGATTTTTATTTGTGATTTCTCTCTGCGGCAACCACCCCTGGTCTCAGCGGCGAGGCCCAGTTTTAATTGTCAATTACTCATCGACGAAAAAAGTATGAGCACCACTGAAGTCGGAGTTATCTGCCTGTGCTGGAGCGACACCCGTGCACACGGCTGCCAGGGAAAAGCGGATAAACACGCAAAATTCAGTTCTTAATCTTTAGGGACTTCACCATAGGTGAAAGCTGGCGAATGCAAAAAACAAAAAAGAACAAAAAAATGCCAACAGTAAATGGTGGAGCAAATCTGTTACAATTATCCATTTTTTTTTTATCTCAACAGCAAGTTGTGGACCAAACCAGTTCCAATGCTCCCTCGGATTCTGTATTCAGGATGAGTGGGTTTGTGACACAGAAAACGATTGTTATGACAACTCTGATGAGAGGAATTGTCGTAAGTACATGTTTCTTGACGTCAAATGTCGTAGCTGGTAGATAGAATGTTAAATAGCTGAAGGTAAATAGCTGAAGGTAAATAACTGAAGGTAAATAGCTGAAGGTAAATAACTGAAGGTAAATAGTAAAAAAAAAAACGTGGCGTGTAGGGAATATGGTGTTAGTGACCATACATTTTACAGACCTTCGGCACATGATTTTTGGGGTAATGTGGTCGGTATTACGCCAGTGACGCTTTAATTTCCTAGAAAAAATCCTAGAAAAAAGGTAAATAGCTGAAGGTAAATAGCTGAAGGTAAATAGCTGAAGGTAAATAGTTGAAGGTAAATAGTTGAAGGTAAATAGCTGAAGGTAAATAGTTGAAGGTAAATAGTTGAAGGTAAATAGCTGAAGGTAAACAGCTGAAGGTAAATAGTTGAAGGTAAATAGTTGAAGGTAAATAGCTGAAGGTAAATAGTTGAAGGTAAATAGTTGAAGGTAAATAGCTGAAGGTAAATAGTTGAAGGTAAATAGTTGAAGGTAAATAGCTGAAGGTAAATAGTTGAAGGTAAATAGTTGAAGGTAAATAGTTGAAGGTAAATAGCTGAAGGTAAATAGTTGAAGGTAAATAGTTGAAGGTAAATAGCTGAAGGTAAATAGCTGAAGGTAAATAGCTGAAGGTAAATAACTGAAGTTAAATAGCTGAAGGTAAATAGCTGAAGGTAAACAGCTGAAGGTAAACAGCTGAAGGTAAATAGTTGAAGGTAAATAACTGAAGGTAAATAGCTGAAGGTAAACAGCTGAAGGTAAATAACTGAAGGTAAACAGCTGAAGGTAAATAACTGAAGGTAAATAGCTGAAGGTAAATAGCTGAAGGTAAATAGTTGAAGGTAAATAGTTGAAGGTAAACAGCTGAAGGTAAATAACTGAAGGTAAACAGCTGAAGGTAAATAACTGAAGGTAAATAGCTGAAGGTAAATAGCTGAAGGTAAACAGCTGAAGGTAAATAGTTGAAGGTAAATAGTTGAAGGTAAATAGTTGAAGGTAAACAGCTTTACATTGTTGGGTTTGGAGGGTTGGCTCTATAATACAAAGGTGAATTCTCTATGACGGCCTTAGGTGTGTGATGACACATAGTGGACTAAGAGTGACATCAACTGGGTTGAGAAAGATAGCAACAGTGAGGAAACGAGTAGCTTACTCAACTCAAAATGTTGAACTGTAAAGTTGAATACATTTCTTCCCTTACAGTAGTATATATTATATGCCCCTCTACTTGTTAACGTAAAAGCGAAACATTTATAAGAGAATACACATACCGTAGAAGTCAGGCAGCACTGATTGTGAAGACCATCGCACTATTAGTCTCACGAGCCATATGACTAAAATATTACTAAGAATAATCATGAGACGTGTAAGGAACAAAATAAAACCAGAAATAAATGAGGAACAATGTGGATTTGTGGAAGGAAAGGGCACAAATAATGCAATATACATCTTAAGAACATTGATAGAAAGATCTATAGAGGTAAAGAAAGATCTATATATGTGCTTTATAGACTACACGAAAGCATTTGATAAAGTGAAGCATGTGGATTTAATCAATATGCTGGAGAAATTAAAAATTGATGACAAGGATCTGCGAATCATAAAAAAACATGTACTGGCAACAGACAGCAGCTATACGAATTAACAACCAAACAAGACAATTCCAATATATAAAGCAAGGAGTCAGACAAGGCTGTGTTCTGTCACCGGATTTGTTTTCACTTTACAGCGAATATATTATGAGATCAATAGTAGACAAAAAAGGAATTGAAGTCAACGGTCACAACATAAATAATTTGCTATATGCGGATGACAGTCTTAATAGCAGGAACAGAGAATGAACTACAAGAAATGATAGACATAATAGTAAAAGAAAGCAATGAGAAAGGTCTCAGTCTGAATAGTAAGAAAACTGAAGTAATTGTTATATCGAAGAAACAATCACCACCATCATGCAGCATAAAAATAAACGAGACAAATCTGAAACAAGTACAACGTTTCAAATACTTGGGCACAATAATAACATCAGATGGGAGATGCACCACAGAAATAAAAAGCACAATTGCTCAGGCCAAAATAGCATTTCAGAAAATGAAAAATATCTTATGCAACAAATCTATGCCAATAAAAATGAGAAAGAGAGTTCATCGGTGCTATATAGAGCCAATTCTGACCTATGAAAGCGAATCAAGGACAGTAGACAAACAAATGAAAAGACAATTAGAGGCCACAGAGATGGGATTTCTCAGAAGAATGTTGAAAGTTCCCTGGACAGCTAAAAAGACCAATGAGGAAATTAAACACAAAAGAGGCCAACACAAAAAGGGAGCTCTTAAAAAACATCAGAAAGAAGCAATCAACATTTTTCGGGCACATCATGAGAAGAGGAAAGTTGGAATACTTGGTTACAACTGGCAAAATAAAAGGGAAGAGAGATTGCGGACGACAAAGAGAGAAAATACTGGATAGCTTGGTGTCATGGCATGGAAAACAGTCAACAACAGAACTGATACGATACACTGTAGATAGAAGATTGTGGAGGGACATGATCGCCTACGCCAATCGTATGGCACATGATGATGAACTGGGTCCACAGCCCTGAGGTCATGGGAAACGGTCCCGCTGAGGGCGGGTTTTTTTGTTGTTTTTTTAAGAAATCGTTACTCGTGGGCTTACCATACTTAGGACCACGCCTTCCGTCAGAAGGTAAGAAGGTAATGGCATACCACTGACGGAGAAGGCGTAGAAAATTACAATGCAAAAAAATACAAAATGCTTTGATAATATCATGGTTCTGTAATCGTCGGTCAAAGTAAAGAAATGCCTACAAGCTGCTGGAAAGCCAATTTTGTAAGGAGACATGAAAAAAATATGTAGAAAAAAAAGTAGAGAAAAACGGTACGGTTAAAGTTTTACGTGATAATTTGACGACACAAGTTAGAACAACGTTTCGGTCCAATAGGCTTTCATTAGGAACAAACAACACATGCACACACAGGTATGTATTTGTAGTAGAGTAAACACGTAGGACGATATACAAACATAGAGTAGCAGCTGTATTGTACTAGTAGGTCAAGGCCAAAAAAATCCTTAAAATGCGAAGCTGCAGTAAAGCTAATTGTAAGGAGAAATGGAAAGAAAAATATATTTAAAAAAACTAAAAAAAAAACGGTGCGGTTAAAGTTTTACGTAATAATTTGCTACCAGTGACCGTTGTGTTATCTTCGTGGTGCCCGCAGTCTTAAATCACTTGTTACTTTTGCGAATTGCTCTTAAATAGTCTGTTTGGACCACAAGTCCACCTGTACTCTTACGAAAACCCAGGCATGGTTCAACACATTGAAACGAGTGGGCTGTCAAGATCAGTAGTCGCTGTTATGTCTGACTGGATATCACCGTTTTGATTTGTATACATCCAGCAAACGTTTGATCCCGGGGTATCCGATGTTATAAATGTAATCGGATTCAACCGTACTCTAATAGCTATGGCGTATCCAAGGAAATTTGTTTTGATGTTTGACACTAGTGATTATTTACTGCGCTATGATATAAAATATGCCAATATATGGTATATCAATAGAAGAGAGTTCATCGGTGCTATATAGAACCAATTCAGACCTACTAAAGCGAATCATGGACCGTAAATAATAAAATGAAAAAACGATTAGAGGCCACAGAGATGGGATTTCTCAGAAGAATGTTGAAAGTTCCGTGGTCAGCTAAAGAGACCAATGAGGATATTCTCAGAAAGGCCAACACAAAAAGGGAGCTCCCAAGAAATATCAGACAGAAAAAAATCAACATTTTTCTATCACATCATGAGAAGAGGAAAGTTGGAGTTTACAACTGGCAAAATACAGGGAAATAGAGGTCGAGGACGACAAAGAGAGAAAATACTAGATAGCTTGGTGTCATGGCATGGAAAACAGTCAACAACAGAACTGATACGATGAACGATGGATAGAAGATTGTGGAAGGACATGATTGCTTACGCCAACAGGCATGTCACATGATGATGATGATGATATAAGACAAATAAATAAAACATTTATTACCAACGTCTTTATAACATAATCATTATTATTTAACCTTATAATGAGAAATGAACGGAGTAATTCATAACAACAGAAATAATTAAACCTGGAATAAGAGAAAGAAAGAAACAGAGAGAAAAATACCAAACAGTTTACGAGAATAATATAATAGGAAGTCAAAAAAGTGTTAATTAAAAACTGGAAAAAGAAAGTTGTGGAGAGACAAGATCATGCACGTCAGCAGACATGGCACTTGATGCTGATGTTATCAAATTTAATATTAATGCAATCTAACATTCAATTAGTTACGTCATTAAAACAAGAAGTATGGCAAACCAATTTGGTCACTGTTAACACTTTGTCTGCTAGCAACTGACTGTAGCGGTGAGCACCAAGTGAAGTGTACCAATGGAAAATGCGTTGCCTCAGAGTACCGATGTGACGGAGAGGATGACTGTGGTGATAGCACAGACGAGATTGACTGTCGTAAGTTCATAGTTATACGTTGCTGATTAACCTACTTTTTTGTCTTTCATTTTTTTTTCTATTCTATTCTACTCTATTCTATTCTATTATATTATATTATATTATATTCTATTCTATTCTATTCTATCCTTAGAACCTGTTTAACTGCAGTCATGAATTCCTGATATCCACTCCACCACTTGTCACAGCATTTCTCAAAATACATCGGTAAATTCCATTGACAAGGTAGCTCCGTGCATGTCCTACTCGACAGACCAGGCGACAATTCCAAGCCTCATCAGTCGTCTCTTACGACATGCGTGGCTCTATTCCATTTTCCCCTCACTGTGGGGGTCGCGGTAGACACACGGAGGTTTCTTTGTCCAGTATTCGTTAGTTATTTAGTATTTGACTATGCTGTCAGTTATTTCAGGCTGGTGGTTATCTGCAAGAACCAATAATACTATTGGAAGGAAAGAGTGTACAAGTTCTTATGATTTAAGAAGTTAAAGAATTGATGAAAGAAAGAACGAAAGAACGAAAGAAAGAAAGAAAGAAAGAAAGAAAGAAAGAAAGAAAGAAAGAAAAGAAAGAACGGAAGAAAGAAAACAAGAAAGAAAGAAAGAACGAAAGAAAGAAAAAAAGAAAGAAAGAACGAAGGAATGAATGAAAGAAAGAAAGAAAGAAAGAAAGAAAGAAAGAAAGAAAGAAAGAAAGAAAGATATACTGTTAATACTTTCTCATCTATATAGTACTTTCATCCTCCAACCCGTTTCATTTCTTTTTTCTTTGACGGTTTTCTACAATTTGTCATTTCTCCTCATACAACCCGAAACATCTTACCAGTATTTATATATTTCATAACATGGGGCGGTGCCAGCCTATACCAGAGCATTCTATGAACAAACATAGAACATTTACACTGTACAATTACTGCACTTAACATTTCTTACGAAAGATTTTACATTTAAAAAAGAAAAAAAAAACCAAAGCTGCCAGGCAACAAACCGAGTCTTATTCTTAGAATGTCTGCTGTTAGCACCAACATGCCCTTTTTAATCATAGAGACATTATTAGTGTGCAGCACTACGCCAGACCATGATTTTTTCCAGATAAAATTTAAAGTGTTCATTTACGACTGTGTGAATTATGAAACTGGTTTAGCATGGCTGGGTGAAATATGAAACTGGTTAGAGTAGCTGGGTGAAATATGAAACTGGTTAGTGTAGCTGGTTGAAATATTAAACTGGGTAGTGTAGCTGGGTGAAAGATGAAATTGGTTAGTGTAGCTTGGTGAAATATGAAACTGGTTAGTGTAGCTTGGTGAAATATGAAACTAGTTAGTGTAGATTGGTGAAATATTAAACTGGCTAGTGTAGCTGGGTGAAATATGAAACTGGTTAGTGTAGCTGGGTGAAATATGAAACTGGTTAGTGTAGTTGGATGAATAATGAAACTGGTTAGTGTAGCTGGGTGAAATATGAAACTGGCTAGTGTAGCTGGGTGAAATATGAAACTGGTTAGTGTGTTATAGAGTTGAGCTATTGAGAGCTTGTTACCGCTTCTCAAGAGACAGATAGCAGTATCATATAGTGGCGACCAGCAGAATTTAAGTATAGATTTTCCAGAATACAAATTAGGATAACAAGTTGTAGAGAGTGGGTAGTGGACACCCACCGAAGTAGAGAGGGTCATGACTTGGCCTTGAGATAATAGTTGAAGGGGATTTTCCATGAATCGCCACTCGCCCAGTTGTTGTGAAGGTGACCATCACATACATAACACGCATCGACCTCGTGATGTTGTTGTAAAATCTCCACGATTGTCCATGCAAGTTAGTTGTTATTGTAAATGACCATCACATGATACCATGCACTAAACTCATGGTGTTACTCTGCCAGTTAATTAGCTACCAGGAGAGGTCAGTGTCATGAGGTAATGTTATTCCAAATAGGTCGTAGAGATTCGGGGAAACAGGATGCTTTTGTCCAAATTTGGGAAAGTTCAGGTGAGTCACAGATGGTGGACACTGGACACGTAAACGTAGAGTGACCAACACTTGTGATCATAAGGGTCGCAAGGGCACTCGGCAGCAGCTGATTGGCTGCTGAGCCTCAGGTAGAAGAGAGTTGTTGTGAGTACTTAAGGTCTTGCACAACAGTTTAAGGAAGTTAAGCCAGAGATTTTTAGAAGAGAAAGTAGAATGTAGCCAAGTCAGTTAAGTTAGGACAGAGTCAGAAGTTAAGTTAGGAGAGCGAACCAGCAGTTAAGTCAGTCAGAAGTTAGAAGTAGAAGCAGTTAAGTAGTTTGGAAACAGTTAGAGTCAGAACAGCTAGAAGTTAAGATTAGAAGTGAAGTCAGTAGTTCGGAAGTTAGAATCTCCAAGTGTAGTTCAAGACAGTTTAGAAGTTATTCTTGATAGATAGTTGATCAAGAATATTATGACTTTAGTTGTGAAGTGACTGTGTTTCCATTTTGAAGTATTTCAGGAATCTTATATGTCGTAAGTAGACAAGTGAATGATGTCTGATGAACAATGTTATATGACATTATGCACTAATGGACATTGCATAATCATTAGTAGTAACCTACGCATGTCCAGAACTTAAGAACATTAGATTCAGAGAAGTGCATCCACTATATTGTATCACGGCGTAATCAATAAACTGATTATCATTATTGTTAAAGGAAGACTCTGTCATGATCTTACATGTTACCTCAATGTTGTGATGTGCTGTGACCATTAAAGAAGATAGAGTCATAACAAGAACACGACGACTCTATTATAAGTGTAGCTTGGTGAAATATTAAACTGGTTAGTGTAGCTGGGTGAAATATGAAACTGGCTAGTGTAGCTGGCTGAAATATGAAACTGGTTAGTGTAGCTGGGCGAAATATGAAACTGGTTAGTGTAGCTGGGTGAAATATGAAACTGGTTAGTGTAGCTTGGTGAAATATTAAACTGGTTAGTGTAGCTCGGTGAAATATGAAACTGGTTAGTGTAGCTGGGTGGAATATGAAACTGGTCAGTGTAGCTGGGTGAAATATGAAACTGGTTAGTGTAGCTGGGTGGAATATGAAACTGGTCAGTTTAGCTGGGTGAAATATGAAACTGGTTAGTGTAGTTGGATGAATAATGAAACTGGTTAGTGTAGCTGGGTGGAATATGAAACTGGTTAGTGTAGCTGGGTGAATATGACATTGGTTAGTGTAGTTGGATGGAATATGAAACTGGTTAGTGTATTTGGATGGAATATGAAATTGGTTAGTGTAGTTGGGAGGAATATGAAATTGGTTAGTGTAGTTGGATGGAATATGAAATTGGTTAGTGTAGCTGGGTGGAATATGAAATTGGTTAGTGTAGTTGCATGAAATATGAAATTGTTTAGTGTAGCTGGGTGGAATATGAAATTGGTTAGTGTAGCTGGTTGGAATATGAAATTGGTTAGTGTAGCTCGGTGGAATATGAAATTGGTTAGTGTAGCTGGGTTAAATATGAAATCGGTTAGTGTAGTTGCGTGAAATATGAAATTGGTTAGTGTAGTTCGATGAAATAGGAAATTGGTTAGTGTAGTTGCGTGGAATATGAAATTGGTTAGTGTAGTTGCGTGGAATATGAAATTGGTTAGTGTAGTTGCGTGGAATATGAAATTGGTTAGTGTAGCTGGGTTAAATATGAAATTGGTTATTGTAGTTGCGTGGAATATGAAATTGGTTAGTGTAGTTGCGTGGAATATGAAATTGGTTCGCGTAGCTTGGTGAAATATGAAACTGGTTAGTGTAGTTGCGTGGAATATGAAATTGGTTAGTGTAGTTGCGTGGAATATGAAATTGGTTCGCGTAGCTTGGTGAAATATGAAACTGGTTAGTGTAGTTGCGTGGAATATGAAATTAGTCGGTGTAGTTGCGTGGAATATGTAAATGTTAGTATAGCTGTGTGAATTATGAAACTGGTTAGTTTGGCTGGGTGGTCTATGAAATTGGTTAGTGTAGCTGGGTGAATTATGAAACTGGTTAGTTTGGCTGGGTGGACTATGAAATTGGTTGGTCACGGACCGAATTCACTCTCTGATCATCAGTAGATGTGTTAAGCATTACAGTAGTCCATCATTCTTTTCCAGCTCCTGGTGCTCATTGATGGCTGGGTGAGTTATTGTTGGTCGGGGAATAACATAGCCACCCTCTAGTCTCAGTAAACATTTATGGCTGGGTGAGTTATTGTTGGTCGGGGAATAACATAGCCACCCTCTAGTCTCAGTAAACATTGATGGCTGGGTGAGCTATTGTTGGTCGGGGAATCACATAGCCACCCTCTAGTCTCAGTAAACATTGATGGCTGGGTGAGTTATTGTTGGTTGGGGAATCACATAGCCACCCTCTAGTCTCAGTAAACATTTATGGCTGGGTGAGTTATTGTTGGTCGGGCAATCACATAGCCACCCTCTAGTCTCAGTAAACATATTCACCAGACACTGGTTGAAAGCCGGTGCGATTCAAACAAAAATGTTTCAGAAAATGGACAGTGCTCGGGTTGTTTTTGACAGTGCTCGGGTTGTTCTTGATAGTGCTCGGGTTATTCTTGACAGTGCTCGGGTTGTTCTTGACAGTGCTCGGGTTATTCTTGACAGTGCTCGGGTTGTTCTTCTCATTGCTCAGGTTGTTCTTGACAGTGCTCGGGTTGTTCTTGACAGGGCTTGGGTTGTTCTTGACAGTGCTCGGGTTGTTCTTGACAGTGTTGGGGTTGTTCTTGACAGTGCTCCGGTTGTTCTTGACAGTGCTCGGGTTGTTCTTGTCAGTTCTCTGGTTGTTCTTGACAGTGCTCGGGTTGTTCTTGACAGTGCTCAGGTTGTTCTTGACAGTACTCGACTTGTTCTTGACAGTGCTTGCTGACAGCATCAGCTCAATGAATGAATCTCTCGATATTTGCTCTCCTCAGAAAAGCACGAGTGTCCAGTCAACGAGATTCAGTGTGATAACTCAGTCTGTATTGAGAGTGCCTGGAAATGCGACAGATACGACGACTGTGGTGATGGGTGGGACGAGAGGAACTGCAGTAAGTATCCATTCATTATTTAATATAGATCCCATCTATACATTCACATATTTATGTAGCGTTTTTCATCTTTCCTATTCATTTTTCCCTTTTTCTCTTTTACTTCTCCCGTTAATTTATCAATCTATCTGTTCGTCAGTCATTTCTTTCAAACACTCATTACATCTATTATTACATCTATAAGATATCAATGCATCTCACTGTTTTGTTGGCTATCAATGGATGTGTTCTTGCTGTATCACTACACCTCCTAGACTAAGCACCGCTGTGGAGGAAGGCGTTGATTAGACCAACGCTGGTCTGAAAATGGAGAGGTTACGTGCTGTGAGAGATCCAACAAAATCACAGAAACTGTCATGCAGTGGACCCCAGATGAAAGCCGAAAGAGAGGCAGTCCAAAAACAACTTCACACTTTATTAATCATGTGGTCCAGACTTGCCGCAGAATGCGGAAGTACAGCCGTGGATGTTCACACTGAAAGAACTGTGTAGTCTCCTTACAAGACATTACAAACTGTAACAGCTACTATCTGTTTTGATAGCCTGGTTTAAGTATTAGCCGATGAGGACCGATCCTGTAGACGACAAGGTGTAGAAAACAGCGAAACACAACTCATTAATCTGTCATTTGTGTTACCCTATTTCCTGACATCCCCATCTTATTTTATTCTGCAGCTGGGTCATGTAGTTCCAACCAGTTCCGGTGCGTTGATGGGTCTCGGTGTATCCCCCACACCTGGCAGTGCGACGGTGAGGATGACTGCCAGGATAGCAGTGACGAGCTGACGTGTGGTAAGTTTCAGTTGGTTTCGTTCATTATGTCTTTATAATCATTCTTGCTATCTTCAAGAAGGACTAATCTAGTTCAGATTGAACTTATAATGTTTCTTCACAGAATATCGTGCAATTTGTAAACTTCTCTTTGTTCATCGCTAATATAATGTATGAAACCACGAACTACTTTTACTTCGGTCAAAATTATAAAAACATTCGGACACTACTCCTTGCTAGGAGTGCTGATGATGACCCGCAAGTAACTCATTAACTCTATAATAACGTAATAACTACTTCTACTTAATTTAACCATGGTTTAACCATACCGCTTTTTTCTATTTCTTTTTTCTCTATAAATACGCATTTTTTGTTGTCTACTTGTCACTGAAGCTTTAACCATACCGCTTTTTTCTACTTTCTCTCTCTCTCTCTCTCTCTCTCTTTCTCTCTCTCTCTCTATATATATATATTTATATATATTTTCATTTCTCCACACTATTAGCTTCACTGCAGCTTCGTATTTTGGTGTATTTATGTGTATTTCTTTGTCTTGACCCTTCTACTTATCTCACTGAAATGTTGACATGCGAAAGTTCCAAATCATTTATGTACAAGTGTATCATTAGATTTAAAAGCTCACAAGATAACTTAACCGCTGTCAAACTTGACAAATCATTGATAAATGACGGACCGCACAGTTGTGTCTATAACTTTACAATGCTTAGTGTGGTTACGCGTCGTCCATAGAACCTCCTTGCGGGTACAAGCAACGAAGCAAAACAAATAATGAACCAATAACTAAATTACACCACCTTTGTTCTGAAGTCAAACAAATGATCAATCAACAAATAAATCACACCACCTTAGTTCCGACGCCAAATAAATGATGAATCAACAACTAAATCACATCACCTTTGTTCTGAAGTCAAACAAATGATGAATCAACAACTAAATAACACCACCTTTGTTCAGAAGTCAAACAAATGATGAATCAACAACTAAATCACATCACCTTTGTTCTGAAGTCAAACAAATGATGAATCAACAACTAAATAACACCACCTTTGTTCTGAAGTCAAACAAATGATGAATCAACAACTAAATAACACCACCTTTGTTCTGAAGTCAAACAAATGATGAATCAACAACTAAATAACACCACCTTTGTTCTGAAGTCAAACAAATGATGAATCAACAACTAAATCACATCACCTTTGTTCTTGATGTCACATCACCTTTGTTCAAGTCAAGGAAATGATGAATCAACAACGAACTAACATCACCCTTTTTCTTTCATCCCATCCTGACAGTCTGTGACTCCACCGAGTGGAAATGCAACAACGGTCGATGTGTCCCAACCAGCTGGAAGTGTGACGGCAACAACGACTGCGGTGATGCCTCAGATGAGCTCGGCTGCCGTAAGTACTTTCTATTTTCGATCTCCTGTGTATTTAAGTATGTGTGTATATGTGTATATGTGTATTTAAGTATGTGTGTATATGTGTATTTAAGTATGTGTGTATATGTGCATTTAAGTATGTGTGTATATGTGTATTTAAGTGTGTGTATATATGTATTTACAATCTTTAACCCGAACATCTTGTCAATGGGAAACTTTTACTCAAAACTCTTTTTACTCCAACTTGTCTAATCAACCAACACTTTAGAGTGTAAACTTTAACGAATAAGAGTGTTCCATCAAGTTAGAGAGAAATATATTTTAATCGAGAAGTGTGTTCCTTAATTGTAAGAGAAAGGTTGGGGGAGAGAGAGGTGTGGAAAGGGAGAGAGAGCGGTGTGGAAAGGGAGAGAGAGAGACAGGTGGAGAAAGAGAGAGAGAGAGGCGTGGAAAGGGAGAGAGAGAGACAGGTGGAGAAAGAGAGAGAGAGAGGCGTGGAAAGGGAGAGAGAGCGGTGTGGAAAGGGAGAGAGAGAGACAGGTGGAGAAAGAGAGAGAGAGAGGCGTGGAAAGGGAGAGAGAGAGACAGGTGGAGAAAGAGAGAGAGAGAGGCGTGGAAAGGGAGAGAGAGCGGTGTGGAAAGGGAGAGAGAGAGACAGGTGGAGAAAGAGAGAGAGAGAGGCGTGGAAAGGGAGAGAGAGAGACAGGTGGAGAAAGAGAGAGAGAGGCGTGGAAAGGGAGAGAGAGAGACAGGTGGAGAAAGAGAGAGAGAGGCGTGGAAAGGGAGAGAGAGAGACAGGCGGAGAAAGAGAGAGAGAGGCGTGGAAAGGGAGAGAGAGAGACAGGTGGAGAAAGAGAGAGAGAGAGGTGTGGAAAGGGAGAGAGAGAGACAGGTGGAGAAAGAGAGAGAGAGGCGTGGAAAGGGAGAGAGAGAGAGTTGGGGAAAGGAAAAGAGAAGGTGTGGAAAGGGAGAGAGAGAGTGGGGAAAGGAAAAAAAGAGGTGTGGATAGTGGAGAGAGAGGTGCGGAAAGAGAGAGAGGGATGGGTAAAGAGTGAATGGGGAGAGAGAGGTGGAGAGAGAGGTGGAGAGAGAGAGAGGTGGAGCAAGAGAGGTGGGGAGAGAGAGGTGTAGCAAGAGAGGTGGAGAGAGAGAAGGAGCAAGAGAGGTGGAGAGAGAGAGGTGGGGAGAGAGAGGTGGATAGAGAGAGTTTGGGAGATAGAGGTGGAGAGAGAGAGGTGGGGAGAGAAACGTGTGGAAAGGGAGAGAGAGATGGGAAAAGACAGAGAGAGATAGGTGGGGAAGATGAGAGAGAGAGAGAGAAGCCTTTTACAATTACATCATAAAGAAAAAGAAACAGTAGAGGTCAGAAAGACTCATTTCAGTTATGTTTTAATAAATGTTTTTTTTTCAATGTGCAGTGATATATGATGTAAATATATGTTTTAATGTTATAATTCCTCAGCTGAAATACACCCGAGTCTGTGTGCTGACATGATGGATCTACGTGACTGTGCCCTCATGAATGAGACCTCCCACCCGATTTGCCTTGATGCCGTAGATGGCCACAAATATTGCAGAAAGTTTTGCAGTCTTTGCCAGAGCAGCGGCTAGACACGGACTGAAGTCGGTGGTGGTCTTGTGATGACGTTGATCATTTATTTACGAGAGAAAGAACGATTGAGAATTTGAGTAAAATTAGTTCATAAGATTAAAGAACATAACATTAATACATTATGCATGTTTGACAGTTTAGAAAACAAATAAATAATTGATCTTTTTAATGTTTTTGTTTAATTTTATGTTCAATTTATTTTAATTTAATTACTATTATTTTTTCACCTATAATGTTCACCTATAATGTTCACCTATAATGTTCACCTATATTTATCCGTTTCTTCTGTTTTTTTTTTTAATCTTTCGTTTCGTCTGACACTTTCTGTGCCGTGCATGTCAGCAACATAGACATAGTTGATGATAAAGTACGTACGTTCCCATAAACACACAATTCTCATTTGTGTGACATCAATTGTGACATTTGTCGTATGTTCAACAACAATGTCTTAACCATGTCTGTGGTATGGAACATTCGAGAACAAAATATGAATTTAAAGGAACGAAGTAGGCAAGGCCGTTTCCAAGCTAGTGTGAAGTATAGATTAAGGGGAAATAAATCTGTATTGGATGGAAAGAAAGGAAAACAAACGATGAAGTATTAAATCAACTAAAAATGAAAAGAGAACTACTAAACACAATTCAAATAAGACAAATGAGATTTTTGGGGCATGGTAAAAGACACAGCAGCCTACTAAAAGTAATCTTGGAAAGGAAAATACAAGGTAAAAGAGGCGGATCAAGACTAAGATGGAAAGTAACATCAAAAGATGAACTAGTTAGCCTATGACAACCTGCACCATGAAAGCAAGAGACAAATCGGGATGGCGCTCCATGGTAGCCAACATTCACTGCGGATGCGGTACTCAATGAATGAATAGAAAAAATGTATATTATATACACCGTTAAAGGTCTAAGACAGATACCGCAACTATTTTTACTTTGATGAACAGGGAGGCAAAGGCAGCAGGAATTAGCTCACTCATTGAGATCGAGAGCCAGTTACAGAACAGAGAGAAATGACGAAATTTGATAAATGTGTGTGTGTTTTTTTTTTTTTTTTTTGCAAGGATTGAGATTGCTAGAAAGAAAATTTAGAAAAAGAGAAAGAGTATCTGCGTCTATGCCCTACGGGCCGGCCACGGCTCGAAAGGTCAATAGATAGATAGATTTCTACTTTAGTCTTTACTTCTTTCTTCGACGTGGAAGTGTTCTCTGTTGTTATTTTGTCGTTTTGCTGAAGATCTTTGTATTCTTTGGTGAACTTGTTCACCTCTTTATCACTAATGTTGCTTTCTGCGACCTCTCGCTGACTTCTTGATTCGATGTGTAAAATGTTCCAGAAGGTCTTTTGGATGATAGTCCTTTTAAAATGGCACGTGTCTCTTTTTAATGGTTATTGAGTTATTTGCTGGTCCTCATCATTGCACTCCGAACATGTCCATAGGTGCACAGATCCACACATAAGCAATTCCCGCAGTGTCCAGCGACTGACGACTCCAGTTCTGTGTTGGTTTATTAGTTTTCTTACACGCCCACTAAGTTTCTGATTTCTGGCTGTGCCCGTCTTAAATTCCATCTCTTTCATCCGAAGGAGCGTCGTGGACTCATGGTTGTCGAAGTCCTGTGTACTTCCCACTTCTCGAAGGGCATTGATGATGTCCGCCCGATCCATTGGTTGACCACTGTAGAACTATTGGTTTTGGTGACTCATACACTGAAGGAATGAAGCATCGGATATCTAATAAGTGGGATTTTATTTTGCCAGGCAGGCATGACTTTTAACAAATCATAGCTGGTGTTCCGTCTTTGTCACTCCATCAAGCTGGTCCCATTTTATCCAAGATTTAACAAATCATAGCTGGTGTTCCGTCTTTGTCACTCCATCAAGCTGGTCCCATTTTATCCAAGATTTAACAAATCATAGCTGGTGTTCCGTCTTTGCCACTCCATCAAGCCGGTCCCATTTTATCCAAGATTTAACAAATCATAGCTGGTGTTCCGTCTTTGTCACTCCATCGAGCCGGTCCCATTTTATCCAAGATTTAACAAATCATAGCTGGTGTTCCGTCTTTGTCACTCCATCAAGCTGGTCCCATTTTATCCAAGATTTAACAAATCATAGCTGGTGTTCCGTCTTTGTCACTCCATCGAGCCGGTCCCATTTTATCCAAGATTTAACAAATCATAGCTGGTGTTCCGTCTTTGTCACTCCATCAAGCTGGTCCCATTTTATCCAAGATTTAACAAATCATAGCTGGTGTTCCGTCTTTGTCACTTCATCAAGCTGGTCCCATTTTATCCAAGATTTAACAAATCATAGCTGGTGTTCCGTCTTTGTCACTCCATCAAGCTGGTCCCATTTTATCCAAGATTTAACAAATCATAGCTGGCCGTCTTTGCCACTCCATCAAGCCGGTCCCATTTTATCCAAGATCTTCAAGTGCAAGCTCCAGTGGTTTGAAAATGGCCTCGCCTGTTGAGGTGCCTTTGAGTGGTTGTAGTGCTAAAGTGTGTCCTCCGTAATGTTGAAGAATTGGAAAATGTCCCTAATAAAGATAATTAGTTTCTCTGTGTCAGTGATATCACTTGAATCATCAAAGGCGACAGAGAATGTCACGAAATCTGACGCGCTCATTTAAGCTTTTTTAAAAAATTCTATCCCCATGCGTTTTCCGACAGTCCAGCGTGATCCACTTACTGGGTGAAATAATTAACTTTGATCAGGATAAATCACTCCAGCAGCTTCTTGGAAACACTCAACAAATTCTTCACCGATGAATGCTTTCAAATTCTTTGAAGTTTCTTCACTAATAATATAGCTGACATAAGCAGCATTCTCTAAACATTTATTGACATTGTTGACCTTCCAAGGACTTCCTTAATTGTGCTTTTTTGTCCTTCCTAACTTCCAGTTAACTGTAATTATCATGTTCATAAGGGTTGGCAACAAACAGCGGTTATATGAACTGGAAATCAATTGGGAATGTTTCAAAAATTAAAACAGGGTGTTAGACAAGGTTGTGTGCTGTCACTAGATTTATTTAATATGTGTAGTGAGATTATTTTAAGATTCATAAGGGGCATGCCTGGAATATCAATTGGAGGTCATAATATAAATAATATAAGATATGCTGATTATACAGTTTCATCGCTAAGAGTGAAAGTGGGTTACAAGAAATGTTAGACATTATAGTGAAGGAAAACAAAAATAAAGGACTCAGCTTTAATAGCAAAAAAAAAACAAAAAAAAACAGAAGTAATGGTAATAACAAAGAAAAAGACTTCACCGCAAAGAACAATAAAGACAAATGCACCAACATTAAAACAGATAAATGAATTTCAATATCTGGGGACAATGTTAACCCCAGAAAGTAGATGTACAACAGAGGTGAGATGCAGAATGACTCAGACAAAAACATGATTAATTTGTAAATCAAGCAACCCCAAAGGTCGGTCAAAATAGCTTGTCTGACCGGTTCTAGTCCGAGGGCCGTAGGTTGCCGTCCTCTGATCTAGATGATGTTGATAAAAGACTGACATAAAAATTATTGGCGTAGGCGATCATGTCCCTCCACAATCTTCTATCTACAGTACATCGTAATCAATTCTGTTGTTGACTGCTTTCCATGCCATGACACCAAGCCATCCAGGATTTTTTTCTCTTTGTCGTCCACGATCTCTCTTGCCTTGTATTTTACCTGTTGTAACCAAGTATTCCAACTTTCCTCTTCTCATGATGTGCTCGAAAAAATGTTGATTGTTTTTTTCTGATGTTAAAATAAAACAGAGAAAATTCGACACCTATTGGTATAAGAAGAGGCGTAAGACTGGGCTGCATTTCATCTCCATGTTTTTTCAAATTATTCACTGAACAGATCTTTAAAGACATCGTAGGGATGCCAGGTTTAAATGTTAATGGATATATAATAAATATTTAAAGCTATGCTCATGACACCAAATTATTAGCAGAAAATCCTGAAAACCTACAACTAGTTAACAAACTAAATAGGGCAAGCAAAGAATGTAGTTTAGATATGAATATTAAAAAAGACTAAAACTATTATTGTAAACAAATGAAGTGGGGGGCCTCGGTAGCCGAGTTGGGAAAACCACCCGACTGGACTACCAACGTTCGGACAACCCGTGTTCGATTCCCCATTGAAGCAGTGTTATAAAAAAAAATAGTTGTACTCGTGGTTGGAAAAAAAAAATACCCCCACGGTCGACCCAGCCTTTGGCAGGAATGGGTACCAGGGTATTAACATGGGAAGGTGAGGATGACATTAGGTAATTGCAGTAATATAAATATTATTATATGTCTGTACAACATGGAATCTAAATGTAGAATTAGAAAAGAACTGTGATCTTCCACAAATACTGCAAACGGCGCACGAAAAGAGCCCCCGCGCCGGGAAAGATAAAAGACACGTGACTTATATAGGACGGTCTGGTCATGGTTATTATACAGCAAATGGTGATTGACGAAAGACGAAGTAGTTGACTAAATGGAAAACAGATTGATGTTATCTCAGGCTGGCCTGAAGTATTGTAGACCATATAGAAAACAGATAGATGTTATCTCAGGCTGGCCTGAAGTATTGTAGACCATATAGAAAACAGATAGATGTTATCTCAGGCTGGCCTGAAGTATTGTAGACCATATAGAAAACAGATAGATGTTATCTCAGGCTGGCCTGATGTATTGTAGACCATATAGAAAACAGATAGATGTTATCTCAGGCTGGCCTGAAGTATTGTAGACCATATAGAAAACATATAGATGTTATCTCAGGCTGGCCTGAAGTATTGTAGACCATATAGAAAACAGACAGATGTTATCTCAGGCTGGCCTGATGTATTGTAGACCATATAGAAAACAGATAGATGTTGTATCAGGCTGGCCTGAAGTAATGTAGACCATATAGAAAACAGATAGATGTTATCTCAGGCTGGCCTGAAGTATTGTAGACCATATAGAAAACAGATATATGTTATCTCAGGCTGGCCTGAAGTATTGTAGACCATATAGAAAACAGATAGATGTTATCTCAGACTGGCCTGAAGTATTGTAGGCCATATAGAAAACAGATTGGTGTTATCTCAGGCTGGCCTGAAGTATTGTAGACCATCTAGAAAACAGATTGATGTTATCTCAGGCTGGCCTGAAGTAATATAGACCATATAGAAAACAGATAGATGTTATCTCAGGCTGGCCTGATGTATTGTAGGCTATATAGAAAACAGATACATGTTATCTCAGGCTGATGTATTGTAGACCATATAGAAAACAGATTGATGTTATCTCAGGCTGGCCTGAAGTAATATAGACCACATAGTAAACAGATAGATGTTATCTCAGGCTGGCCTGATGTATTGTAGACCATATAGAAAACAGATATATGTTGTCTCAGGCTGGCCTGAAGTAATATAGACCACATAGAAAACAGATAGATGTTATCTCAGGCTGGCCTGATGTATTGTAGACCATATAGAAAACAGATATATGTTGTCTCAGGCTGGCCTGATGTATTGTAGACCATATAGAAAACAGATACATGTTATCTCAGGCTGGCCTGAAGTAATATAGACCACATAGAAAACAGATAGATGTTATCTCAGGCTGGCCTGATGTATTGTAGACCATATATAAAACAGATTGATGTTGTCTCAGGCTGGCCTGATGTATTGTAGACCATATAGAAAACAGATAGATGTTATCTTAGGCTGGCCTGATGTATTGTAGACCATATAAAAAAACAGATAGATACTATTGCAGACTGAATTGAGAAAACATTCAAACAAATGCAAGGACTTACACACAGCAGGTTAATAAAAGGAGAGATTTATGTTTTATATTTATTTAACCTGTCTTCCAATAAAACTAGAGTATCAAGTCTTGGCATGGATGCAGGTGTTGTATATTGATATTCGGTCCAGCCTGCACAAGACGGAATGTGTCAACCACTGGGTAGGTCTAGGGGCAAAATCAGGACACACACGTTCACACGTGCAATGATCACGCGACAGCTCATCGTATTCCAAGATTTTGTTACTCCCCCTTCATCATGACACAGGAAAAAACATTCAAGTTCTCATGATCACAAAGATTGAACGCTGAAAGCGAAGGTATTGGTATTTTGTCTGGTTAAGACATTCGTGGATTTAAGACATTTATCATCTTCATCATTATCATCATTATCATCACTATCAACATCATCATCATCATCATCATCATTATCAGGTCACATTTCCTTTGCAGAATGATGCATTCTCCACAACCCGTCTGAAAGAATCTCTGTCTCTAGCCAGATCTTCTCTTTCTTCTGTTGTCATGTTAAAGGTCTCCTTCAGGTATTGAAACCACCTTTTTCTTGATCTGCACCTGATTCTTCTCCCAGGAACCACGCCTTCCATTATTGTTCTTTCCAGCCCGCTGTGTCTGTTGACGATATCATTGCATTTTAATTTCCTCTGTAGAATGGTATTAACAAGCCAGGTCTGTTTAATGTTGTAATATTGTAATATATCTTCATCAGCATGCAGCATAAAAATAAACAGGACAAATTTGAAACAAGTACAACGCGTCAAATACTTGGGCACAATAATAACATCGGTGGAAGATGCACCACGGAAATAAAAAGCAGAATAAAAGTAAAGTAAAGTACCCCCGTCCTGCCAAGTGGCGT
This sequence comes from Megaustenia siamemsis, assembly GCA_032433765.1. Classification (NCBI taxonomy): domain Eukaryota; kingdom Metazoa; phylum Mollusca; class Gastropoda; order Stylommatophora; family Ariophantidae; genus Megaustenia; species Megaustenia siamemsis. Next base: position 93,610,085 of record JAVIAB010000125.1, on the reverse strand, counting down.
ATAGAGAAATATTGTGTTAGTGACCCTATATTTTACAGACCTTCAGCACATGATTTTTGGAGTAATGTGGTCGGTATTACGCCCGTGCTGCTGTACTTTCCCAGAAAAAATCCGGTACCCATTTAAGGTTGGGTGAACCCGGAAGCCGTCGGTTGGGATCGAACCCTACCCCTTGTCCGTTGTAGTCCAGTTCACTAACCACAGAGCTATCGCGGCTCCCAATCTATGTCAATAGACATGAGAAAGAGAGATCATCGGTGCTATATAGAGCCAATTCTGACCTATGGAAGCGGATCATGGACAGTAGACAAACACATGAAAAGACGAGAAGCCACAGAGATGGGATTTCTCAGAAGAATGTTGAAAGTTCCCTGGACAGCTAAAAAGACTAATGAGGAAGTTCTCAAAGAGGCCAACACAAAAAGACAGCTCCTAAAAAACATCAGAAAGAAGAAACAACATTTTTCGGACACATCATGAGAAGAGGAAAGTTGGAATACTTGGTTACAACTGGCAAAATAAAAGGAAAGAGAGATCGAGGACGACAAAGAGAGAAAATACTGGATAGCTTGTTGCCACATGGAAAACAGTCAACAACAGAACTTATACGATGCACTGTAGATATAAGATTGTGGAAGGACATGATCGCATACGCCAACCGGTATGGAACACGATGATGATATCTTCATTGTTCTTTTCCATTATCCAATGTATCTTACGGATTTTTCTGTTGCATTTTGTTTCGAATGAATCGATGTTATTCCATGCTGATATTTGTTATATAAAGCCCCCAAGCATTTCTTTATGTTTGTGTTTTTCATTTGCCCTGTTTGTTACCCAGATGATGGCCACTACTGTGGCATGAACTTTGACCTTACCGTGTACAGCAAAGATACGTGAATTGTTAACGTCTGTTTTGATCTCTGTTTTTCTGACCTTATCGTCGTACCGTAAATGTTCGCATACTTACACGTCTAAAACTCTCATTTTCTATATTTACAAGACCTGTTACGAGAGTATAGAAGTTGTGGATGATTTACAGTACCATACCTGATAAGATCTGAACTCAAACTTACTAGTAAACCATGGCAGCAATAAGCAATTAAAAAATAATAATAATAATAATAATTATCAAAATGCGATAAAAAAAAATAATGACCACAGAAAATGCTGATTCTTGTAGTTCTTTGCCGCGTCAGAGTGTATAAAAGCTGACTTCCAAGCCCCAACAATCCGTGGACATTGTCTTAAGTATCAACCTAAAGTCAACTTAACAGACAAGATAAACATGAAGTTCTTGTGCCTGGTGGTAGTCGCCCTGGCTGTGGCTTCAGCAACTAAAGACAAGAAATCGATCGCTTCAAACGTCAAATCCAGTATCAGCAAAAGAGCCAGTAAGTGAAACGGTTTTTCATTTGTATAAACATTAGTCACAATTGTATTCTTAAATATATTTTTAACTAAATCTAACTATTGGCATTAAAGTAAAAAAAAAAAAAGTACCCCGTCACGCCAAGTGGCGTATAGAGAAATATGGTGTTAGTGATCCTATATTTTACAGACCTTCAGCACATGATTTTTGGGGTAATGTGGTCGGTATTACGCCTGTGCTGCTTTACTTTCCCAGAAAAAAATCCGGTACCCATTTTAAGGCTGGGTGAATCCGGAAGCCGTCGGTTTGGATCGAAACCTACCCCTTGTCCTTTGTAGTCCAGTTCACTAACCACTGAGCTATCGCGGCTCCCACTATTGGCATTAATAATTAAATAATTTGTTTCATATTTCTCTAGGTGTCACTATCATGACTATATTGTTAGTTTTATTTTTCCTTAAGTATCACTATTATTATTAAATTATTATTTTGTAATCATCACTTTTATTATTACAATATTACGTGTTTACGCTGTTAACCATCACTATTGTGATTACAGTATCACTTTTACTTGACTAAGCATCACTCATCATTATCAGCAGGCGTAGGGCGATCATCACTCTCCACATCTCTCGGTCCTTCATGCATGTCATAATTTGAGTCGGTGATCTTATATTACGCCATTTGGATAAGCTGTTCAATATTTTTATTCTTGGTTTTCCTCTGCTTTTCTGTCCATTCGTTCTGCCTGTTGCCGTTATTATACTATTATTCTCAATGCTTTCCTTTCGTATGACATACCCAACGAATGTAGATTGTCTCTTCATTATGATTCTGATGGTATTTCTGGTTTCTCCAGCGGTTTTTAAAAATTCCTCCTTTGCCATTTTTGCTATCCATGGAATTCGTAACATTCTTCTGGTAAGCAACATTTCAGCTGCCCCTATAGTTCCTTGTGCTGTCTTATCTTCCGTGACTCCATCAATCCATGCAATATCCATGCAATATCCATGCAATATCCATGCAAATATTCATGCAAATATTCATGCAAATATTCATGCAAATATTCATGCAAATCCATGCAATAAAACAGAATCGATGTTGTTCTTTAGGACACGTTTTCTAACATTAATTGACAATGATTTGTTAAGTGTCACTACTGTTTTTAAATTATTGTTTTTTTTTAAATAAAATTAAATATAGTAATTAAGATTAAATTAATAGTTCTATTGTTAATGCATCACTTTATGGTTTAATTATTGCTTTTTTTCGAAGCTAAGGACAATTTTTGTGGTAACGTAACTACTAAACACAATTCAAACAAGACAAATGCGATTTTTAGGCCATGTTAAAAGACACAACAGCCTACTAAAAGTAATCTTGGAGGGGAAAATACAAGGTAAAAGAGGCAGAGGCAGACCAAGACTAACGTGGACGAGTAACATCAAAAGATGGAGAAGTCAGCCTATCAAAGCAAGTGACAGAGTAGAATGGCGCTCCATTGTAGCCAACCTTCGTTGCGGAGATGGCACTCGATGATGATGAGGGGAAAAGACTAAGAGGAAGACAAAAACATTCTTGCAGAAGACAGACGGAAGCAGAGGTGAAGATGAGAGGGAAGACATGGGATGATCGTAAAAGAATGATAATAAACAGAACGGCTTTGAACATGTTTGTTGAAGACCTATGATTCAGAGGGAGCTGAGAGGTAGAAGAAGAAAACATCCAAAATAACAAGTTACATTCTTGTTATGTTTTCGTATTTTTCTATTGTCAACCATTATTTTTATTTATTTGTTTTCTTTATTTGACTAGAAAGATAGCTTTTATGATTTTTCTCTCAAAAGTTGGACTAGAAAGATAATTATGAACTGTCTTTTCTAGAAATTTGACTCTTTTTTTTCTAGATATTTTCCCTAATGATTTTAATTACAAAGGCAGCTTTTAATGTCTTTTCTGGAAAGGTTGACCAGAAATATAGCTCTTAGTGCCTTCTATAAATTGTAACCAAAAAGAGGCTCTTAATATTTTCCTTGAAAATGTGACTAGAAAGAAAGATAATCATAGGATAATACCTCCTTCTCATTCTCTCTCCCTCTCAGGAGGGAAGAAACAATCATAATTTTTTGGCCACGTAATGAGAAGAGAATAGCTGGAATATATTGTAACAACTGGGAAAATTGAGGGACGAAGAAATAGAGGGAAGCAAAGAGAAAAGATACCAGACAGCTTAAGATAATGGCTTGGCAGAAGGTCAACAATAAAAAATGATAAATAACTGTCGTGATCGAAAGTTGTGGAGAGACATGATCACCTACGCCAGCAGGCCCGGTACTTGATGATAATGATGAACACCATATTCCCTATACGCCACTTGACGTGACGGGACTCTTTACTCTTTACTTGTAATTAGTCGTTCTATTCCAAATCGGAAGAGCCAAAGCTATTTCTTTGCTAGTGCTACTTTCTCTAAATCTCTTAAGCTTCTCAATCGTTTTTCAGCTAACTTTAATATCATATATAACTTCTTTAAAAAAAACGAACCACGATTTCAATTATTTTTTTGTTTTCGAAACTCCAAAGTTAAATCACTAGTTCTTTGTTTTATTATTTTATTAATTGAACTTTATGTTTCATTCTCTCTCTGTACTCCCCGCATTCTCTCTGTGCTCCCCGCATTCTCTCTGTACTCTCCGCATTCTCTCTGTGCTCCACGCATTCTCTCTGTACTCCATGCATTCTCTCTGTACTCCACGCATTCTCCACGCATTTTTCTCTGTACTCCACGCATTTTTCTCTGTACTCCACGCATTCTCCACGCATTTTTCTCTGTACTCCACGCATTTTTCTCTGTACTCCACGCATTTTCCTCTGTACTCCACGCATTTTCCTCTGTACTCCACGCATTTTTCTCTGTACTCAATGCATTTTTCTCTGTACTCCACGCATTTTTCTCTGTACTCCATGCATTTTTCTCTGTACTCCATGCATTTTTCTCTGTACTCCATGCATTTTTCTCTGTACTCCACGCATTTTTATCTATACTCCACGCATTTTTATCTGTACTCCACGCATTTTTCTCTGTACACCACGCAGAAGAAGAAAATGCATTTTTATATTGAGTTGTGGACCAAACCAGTTCCAATTATCCATATATTTTTATCTCAACAGCAACGTGTGGACCAAACCAGTTCCAATTATCCATATATTTTTATCTCAACAGCAACGTGTGGACCAAACCAGTTCCAATTATCCATATATTTTTATCTCAACAGCAACGTGTGGACCAAACCAGTTCCAATTATCCATATATTTTTATCTCAACAGCAACGTGTGGACCAAACCAGTTCCAATTATCCATATATTTTTATCTCAACAGCAACGTGTGGACCAAACCAGTTCCAATTATCCATATATTTTTATCTCAACAGCAACGTGTGGACCAAACCAGTTCCAATTATCCATATATTTTTATCTCAACAGCAACGTGTGGACCAAACCAGTTCCAATTATCCATATATTTTTATCTCAACAGCAACGTGTGGACCAAACCAGTTCCAATTATCCATATATTTTTATCTCAACAGCAACGTGTGGACCAAACCAGTTCCACTGTTCCCTCGGATTCTGTATTCAGGATGAGTGGGTTTGTGACACAGAAAACGATTGTTATGACAACTCTGATGAGAGGAATTGTCGTAAGTACATGTTTCTTGACGTCAAATGTCGTATATGTTCAACAGTGCTGCAAAAGGAAGCAATGCACTAGATCAAAATCAGCCACTCACCGAAAATAATATATGTTCACATTAAATACAATTAACCGGCTAATAAGAAGAAATAATGTTTGAAATAAACAATTATTCATCCATCAATAATAAATAATGTTCTAGATAAAAATCATTTATCCAACACGAAGGAATAGTGTTCTAGATAAAATCATTTATCCAACACGAAGGAATAGTGTTCTAGATAAAATAATTTATCCAACACGAAGGAATAGTGTTCTAGATAAAATCATTTATCCAACACGAAGGAATAGTGTTCTAGATAAAATAATTTATCCAACAAGAAGGAATAGTGTTCTAGATAAAATCATTCATCCAACACGAAGGAATAGTGTTCTAGATAAAAATCATTCATCCAACACGAACGAATAGTGTTCTAGATAAAATCATTTATCCAACACGAAGGAATAGTGTTCTAGATAAAAATCATTCATCCAACACGAACGAATAGTATTCTAGATAAAATCATTTATCCAACAAGAAGGAATAGTGTTCTAGATAAAATCATTTATCCAACAAGAAGGAATAGTGTTCTAGATAAAATCATTCATCCAACAAGAAGGAATAGTGTTCTAGATAAAAATCATTCATCCAACACGAACGAATAGTGTTCTAGATAAAATCATTTATCCAACAAGAAGGAATAGCGTTCTAGATAAAATCATTTATCCAACACGAAGGAATAGCGTTCTAGATAAAATCATTCATCCAACAAGAAGGAATAGTGTTCTAGATGAAATCATTCATCCAACACGAAGGAATAGTGTTCTAGATAAAAATCATTCATCCAACACGAACGAATAGTATTCTAGATAAAATCATTTATCCAACAAGAAGGAATAGTGTTCTAGATAAAATCATTTATCCAACAAGAAGGAATAGTGTTCTAGATAAAATCATTCATCCAACAAGAAGGAATAGTGTTCTAGATAAAAATCATTCATCCAACACGAACGAATAGTGTTCTAGATAAAATCATTTATCCAACAAGAAGGAATAGCGTTCTAGATAAAATCATTTATCCAACACGAAGGAATAGCGTTCTAGATAAAATCATTCATCCAACAAGAAGGAATAGTGTTCTAGATGAAATCATTCATCCAACACGAAGGAATAGTGTTCTAGATAAAAATCATTCATCCAACACGAACGAATAGTGTTCTAGATAAAATCATTTATCCAACAAGAAGGAATAGTGTTCTAGATAAAATCATTTATCCAACAAGAAGGAATAGTGTTCTAGATAAAATCATTCATCCAACAAGAAGGAATAGTGTTCTAGATAAAATCATTCATCCAACACGAAGGAATAGTGTTCTAGATAAAAATCATTCATCCAACACGAACGAATAGTGTTCTAGATAAAATCATTTATCCAACACGAAGGAATAGTGTTCTAGATAAAAATCATTCATCTAACACGAACGAATAGTGTTCTAGATAAAATCATTTATCCAACAAGAAGGAATAGTGTTCTAGATAAAATCATTTATCCAACAAGAAGGAATAGTGTTCTAGATAAAATCATTCATCCAACAAGAAGGAATAGTGTTCTAGATAAAAATCATTCATCCAACACGAACGAATAGTGTTCTAGATAAAATCATTTATCCAACAAGAAGGAATAGCGTTCTAGATAAAATCATTTATCCAACAAGAAGGAATAGCGTTCTAGATAAAATCATTTATCCAACAAGAAGGAATAGTGTTCTAGATAAAATCATTTATCCAACAAGAAGGAATAGCGTTCTAGATAAAATCATCCATCCAACAATAAGAAAGAGTGTTGTATATCAAATCTTTCATCCAACAAGAAGAAAGAGTGTTGTAGATCAAATCTTTCATCCAACAATAAGAAAGAGTGTTGTAGATCAAATCTTTCATCCAACAATAAGAAAGAGTGTTGTAGATCAAATCTTTCATCCAACAATAAGAAAGAGTGTTGTAGATCAAATCTTTCATCCAACAATAAGAAAGAGTGTTGTAGATCAAATCTTTCATCCAACAATAACGCATCAACGTTGTTTGACTTCAAGTGTATTTTAGTCACACACACACTACGGGCGTCTTTTATCCTCATTCCTGGTATACGAAGGACTACGGTTACCCGTTTGTACATTATATACATTTAGAGCGTCCGGAGTTAGTAATTAAAGCTTGGGCTTGCAGATAAAGTTGATATCAGTGTTTGTTTGTTTGTTGGTGTCCGTGATGATATATATCATCATCACTGCACACCGAACACATTCACAGGTGTTCTGATATCCTCCTCGATATTCTCGAGAAAATCAGATAAAGAATCCTGTCCCACGTGCACGAACTCGGTAGCACGGCTTGGCATACACGATGATGTGGGAAGGTTTCTGCTGACAAGCTTGCCCGAGAAGCGACCATATTTGTGGCCTACTCTTTTTTATTGTAACTGCCAATGGTTCTTTAACATGCGCGTGTGCAAACGATCCCTCGTTGTTATTGCCGTTGTCTGAGATGGCTGGATATCGGATTTCACTACCCGAGAGATCAAGGGAGGAAAACGTCATAAAGAAACTACGGATTAATTTGTCCTCTTTTAAAAAAAAAAATCACTCTCGCTTCTGATAGGCTTTGAACCAGGGTCCTGCCTGTTATAAATCCAACGCCCTACCTCTAGACTACCTAGCCTTATGCCTTCTAATCGTAGAAGATAAAACAGATTATGAATGTATCGATTATTCTTTGATTTTTTTGAAGAATATACATTCTCTTTACCTGAAACTACAGGTTTTTTCAGAAGAGGTCTCTTTGTGGGGGTCTCTGTAGTCTATGTGGGAAAACCACCCACACTAGCTACCGACGTTCGAACAGCCCATGTTCGATTCCCGCTGGAAACATTGTGAATTGTACTGATGTTGGAAAAAAATACCCCGCGGTCGACCCAGCCGCTGCCAGAAATGGGTACCAGGGTAGAACTCTGGGAAGGTGAGGAATGACGCCTAGCTCGTGAGTTACGAAGCTTGATGCGACACTAGACAGGAGTCCCCGAACACTTCTGGATAGGCAGCTGAGCATATATGAATAAAGACCAGCGTGCTAAGACGCCGAATTAAGTCTCAAACCTCTATTTCACTTAAGATGTATTTGTTGAATGCTGACAATTCCCCCTAACGTTATCTGAAAAAAAAAAATGTCTACAAGAAAGCTTGCATTAATGGCATCACCACAGATGTCGAAAAGATCAGATGGGGTGGGATAGACCATGTTTTGCCGATGATCCAAATAGCTATTCGGAGAACAGATCATATCTAGGATGGCAAGGGAAGTACCAAGCCTGTCACGACGTAGATAAGGTAGTAAATAGCTGGAAGTAAATAGAAAAGGTAAATAGCTGGAGATGTAAATAGCTAAAAATGTACCAGTAAAATACCTGCGGATAAAGAGATGCAACGAAGAGATAGAATACACACCGCGGAAGTCAACTGAGAGTATTACACAACAGGCCCTCTTTTGGAATCCCCAAGGAAAAAGACAGAGGAAAACCAAATTATTCTTGGAGAAGACAGATGGAAGCAGAGATGAAGATGATGGGGAAGACATGGAATAATCTTAAAAGAATGGCAAGAAACAGTGTTTTTTTAACACTTATGCTACAAAGGGAGCTGAAAGGTAGAAGAAGAAGAAATAACTGAAGGTAAATAGCTGAAGGTAAATAACTGAAGGTAAATAGCTGAAGGTAAATAACTGAAGGTAAATAGCTGAAGGTAAATAACTGAAGGTAAATAGCTGAAGGTAAATAACTGAAGGTAAATAGCTGAAGGTAAATCTATTTACATGGATGGGCTTGAAAGGTGGCTCAAGTCAAAAGTGAACATCTCTAGTGATGACTTTAAGTGCCAGATGACACGACTGAGAGTGATGATCACTGGTTTGAGAAAGGTAGCAACAATGAGAAAACGCGTATATCATTCCACTCAAAATGTCGAACTGTAAAGTTGAATACATTACTTCCCATACATCATTTTATGTTATTTGGGATTTTTTACGTTAACGTAAATATAAAATACATATAATATAAGAACACACATTAACATGTTGCACAAATTATATAACGACATCATTACGTAACGTTTTTACTGCTAATAAGTAAAATATTTATACCAGACATCAATACACTGTGACAGAAAAATCATATTGACATCTTTAATAATAATAATAATAACAACAAACAAGTATTTAAGCAATCCAAATTTTGATCCAGGGATGTCCGACATTGCAAATATAATTGAATTTGATGGAAATCTAATGTAATGTCGTGAATAATAACATTTGTTTCTATGTTAACCGTCACTAATAATTAATTAATTAAGATGTGTCATCAGAGAACAACAAATGAAGAAAGCTTATCACAAACGTCAGGATGAGAAACACAACTCATTAAACCTTGTCAAGTGAAAAGAATAGACGGAATGTATTACGACAATTCAACTAATTAAAGTGGGAAGAAGAGAAAGAGCAAAACAGAGAAAACATACCGGGCAGCGCAAGAGAATAGAATGATATGAAGTCAAACGATAATTAATGAAAAACTGGAGACAAACAAATTGTGGAGAGACAAGATCACGCACGCTATTTAATGATATTGATGACTATTTAATATTTAATTTAAAATTCAATTTAGTTACATTTTTAAAACAAATTTATGGTAAGCCAATTTGGTAATTGTTTTTTTTTCACTGGGAGTCGTCTCCACATCGAAGGTTGGCTACCAAGTAGCGCCATTCATTTATTGGGTACCGTCTTCACATCCAAGGTTGGCTACCATGGAGCGCCATTCATTTATTGGGTACCGTCTTCACATCCAAGGTTGGCTACCATGTAGCGCCATTCATTTATTGGGTACAGTCTTCACATCCAAGGTTGGCTACCATGGAGCGCCATTCATTTATTGGGTACCGTCTTCACATCCAAGGTTGGCTACCATGGAGCGCCATTCATTTATTGGGTACCGTCTTCACATCCAAGGTTGGCTACCATGGAGCGCCATTCATTCATTGGGTACCGTCTTCACATCCAAGGTTGGCTACCATGGAGCGCCATTCATTTATTGGGTACCGTCTTCACATCAAAGGTTGGCTACCATGTAGCGCCATTCATTTATTGGGTACCGTCTTCACATCAAAGGTTGGCTACCATGTAGCGCCATTCATTTATTGGGTACCGTCTTCACATCAAAGGTTGGCTACCATGGAGCGCCATTCATTCATTGGGTACCGTCTTCACATCAAAGGTTGGCTACCATGTAGCGCCATTCATTCATTGGGTACCGTCTTCACATCAAAGGTTGGCTACCATGGAGCGCCATTCATTTATTGGGTACCGTCTTCACATCAAAGGTTGGCTACCATGGAGCGCCATTCATTTATTGGGTACCGTCTTCACATCAAAGGTTGGCTACCATGTAGCGCCATTCATTCATTGGGTACCGTCTTCACATCAAAGGTTGGCTACCATGGAGCGCCATTCATTCATTGGGTACCGTCTTCACATCCAAGGTTGGCTACCATGGAGCGCCATTTTACTCTTGTCTTTAAAGACGCACATTGTCATAGGTGCTCATTGTCATAGGTGCTCATTGTCATAGGTGCTCATTGTCATAGGTGCACATTGTCATAGGTGCACTTGTCCATCTTTCGATGTTATCAGTCCACTTTAGTCTTGATCTGCCCCTGCCTCGTCTTCCTTGTACCTTCCCTTACAAAACGACTTTTAGAAAGAGGTCACATCTCTTCACATGCCAACACAATTTCAGTTGTTGTTTTTGAATTGTGTTAAGTAGTTCTTTTATTCTTTTATCATTTTCTGCTGACTCAAAATTTTATTTTATGTCTTCTTTTTCTTCCACCCAATTCTCCTTATTTTTCTATAAATCCACATTTCAAGGGCTCCAATTTTTCCGTCATGTTTTCATTTTAAATGTCCATGTTTCTGCACCATACAGGAGGGTTGAATAAATATCTTGCAATTCGTCGTTTTAGTACTAATGTTATTTGTTTTGATGTGAGTATATTTTTCATGCTACTAAAATTGTTTACTGTCATTCATATTCTTTTTTTATGGTCTTACATTTTCTATAATTTCTTATACTATGTCCAAGATAGCTATATTTTTGGACTTTTTCTATGCTCTTTCCATATATTTCAATATCTCAATTCTTTTTTTTTAATTTTGTGTCCTTTCTCTGGTAATAATCATAGTTTTAGACCTTTTAATATGTTTCCAAACTGTTTAATTTTCCTGCTAGCAACTGACTGTAGCGGTGAGCACCAAGTGAAGTGTACCAATGGAAAATGCGTTGCCTCAGAATACCGATGTGATGGAGAGGATGACTGTGGTGATAGCACAGACGAGATTGACTGTCGTAAGTTTAAAAACTAGACGTTGTTGACAAGTTGTTGTTTTTTTTTATTGTCTTTCATTCTCGTTGTTGATATAGATAGTTATTTAGTAATTGACTATGTTGTCAGATATTTCAAGTTAGTGGGTATTTGAACCAACAATATTTGTAAGAAAGAGTGTGCGCCTTGGTATCATTAAGAAATTAAAGAAAGAGAGAGAGAGAGAGAGAGAGAGAGAGAGAGAGAGAGAGAGAGAAATAAATAAATAAAGAAAGAAAGAAAGAAAGAAAGAAAGTAAGAAAAGGGATTAAAAAAAACGAAAATTTACATTAAAAAAAAAACATATATATTTTAATATCAACGTTGGTGAGGAGTGGATACCGGTGCCTACGTCGTTCAAGGGGCCATTCTCATGTATTGTCACACTCGACAGGAAAAGTAGGGAACAGAACTCAGTCGTGGTCAATGAGGAGGTCAGCGGTCTCATCTCTGATAATACCGATGAGAACGATGCAGTCATCTATACAGACGGATCTGTAAGATGACACCAAAGTGGCACGCTCGGTAGGCAGAGTAGTCAAGGAAGACAGTGGTGCATACGTCATGACCACGAGTAGCATGACGATGGAGGTGATGGCAGTGACCAAGGCATTCAAATGGTTAGAGTCACAAGACTACACCTACGCATGTATACTGAGTGATTCGATGAGCATGATTAAAAAAGTGGAGGCGGGCTCCGTACGTAAGGTCATCTTTGTCTATGTCCCTGGACATGCGGGAGTACGGGAAAATTAAAGAGCAGACAGGTTGGCTAGCTGTGCTATCGTTGAGGACGGTCAACCGATGGATCGGGCGGACATCATCAGTGCCCTCCAAGATGTGGGAAGAGCACAGGACTTCGACAAACACAACTCCACGTCACTCCTTCGGATGAAAGAGATGGGAGTTAAAATGGGCACAGCCAGAAACGAGAAACTTAGTGGGCGTGTAAGAAGCCCTATCAACCAACACAGAACTGGAGTCGTCAGTAGCTGGACACTGCGGGACTTGCTGAGGAGGGGATCTGAGCACCTATGGACATGTTCGGAGTGCAATGATGATGACTCAATAACTCAAAACATTTTAATAATTTCGCATCTATAGTACTTTCATCTTCCTACCCTTTTATCTCCTTTTCTTTTTCTATTTGATGGTTTTCTATAAATGATCTTTTCTCCTCACACAAACGCAAACATCTGACATCTATTTATAGATTTCAGAAAAAAATGAAGTGACACAGCTTTTACCAGCGGAAGTGAAGCTAAACGAAACACATTAACACTGTACTGTTGTATTTAAAGTTGATTATAAATATTTTCAATAAATAATTAAAACAAATATAATAGTTGATTTAGTTTTCACTTTGCATCGAAAATATTATGAGATCAATAGATGACAAAAAAGGAATTGAAGTCAACGGTCACAACATAAACTACTTGCGATATGCGAATGACACAGTTTTAATAGTAGAGATAGAGAATGAACTACTAGAAGTGATAGACATAATAGTAAATGAAAGCATCAAGAAAGGTCTCAGTCTGAATGGTAAGAAAACAGAAATAATGGTCATATCGAAGAAACAATCATCACCATCATGCAGCATACAAATAAACAGGACAAGTCTGAAACAAGTTTCAAATACTTGGGCACAATAATAACATCAGATGGGAGATGCACCACATAAATAAAAAAAAAAATAACAGAAAAGCTCAGGCCAAAATAGCATTTATGAAAATGAAAAATATCTTATGCAACAAATCTATGTCAATAGAAGTGAGAAAGAGAGCTCATAGGTGCTATATAAAGCCAATTCTGACATATGGAAGCGAATTATGGACAGTAGACAAACAAATGAAAAGACGATTAGAGGCCACAGAGATGGGATTTCTCAAAAGAATGTTTCCTTGACAGCTAAAAAGACCAATGAGGAAGTTCTAAAAGATGACAAAATAAAAAGGGAGCTCCTAAAAAACATCAGAAAGAAACAATCAACATTTTTCTGTCACATCATGAGAAGAGGAAAGTTGGAATACTTGGTTACAACTGGCAAAATAATAGGGAAATAGAGATCGCGGTCACAACGAGATAAAATACTGGATGTCTTGGTGTCATGGCATGGAAAACAGTCAACAACAGAACTGATACGATGCACTGTAGATAGAAGATTGTGGAAGGACATGATGGCCTGCGCCAACCGGTATGACACATGATGATGATGATGATGAAAAGTGGAAGAAAAGGAAAAAATAAGAATAAGAAAGACCAACATCAAACGTGGCTTGTAGGAGATTTGGTGTTAGTGCCCACGCGTCTATTTTTTTTAATCACAGTCACAGTTTTGGTAATATGTTCAGCACTACGCCAACCCGTCATGTTTTGCAAGAGAAACTCATGGATGCTCATTTATTACTGGGTAAACTATGAAACTGGTTGCTCGGGGAATCTTATCTTCCCTTTTCTCATCAGTAGACATGTTCAGCACTACGCCAATCTCTTATTTTTTTACAAGACTAATTTATTACTGGGTAAACTATGAAACTGGTTGCTCGGGGAATCTTATCTTCCCTTTTCTCATCAGTAGACATGTTCAGCACTACGCCAATCTCTTATTTTTTTACAAGACTAATTTATTACTGGGTAAACTATGAAACTGGTTGCTCGGGGAATCTTATCTTCCCTTTTCTCATCAGTAGACATGTTCAGCACTACGCCAATCTCTTATTTTTTACAAGACTAATTTATTACTGGGTAAACTATGAAACTGGTTGCTCGGGGAATCTTATCTTCCCTTTTCTCATCAGTAGACATGTTCAGCACTACGCCAATCTCTTATTTTTTACAAGACTAATTTATTACTGGGTAAACTATGAAACTGGTTGCTCGGGGAATCTTATCTTCCCTTTTCTCATCAGTAGACATGTTCAGCACTACGCCAATCTCTTATTTTTTTACAAGACTAATTTATTACTGGGTAAACTATGAAACTGGTTGCTCGGGGAATCTTATCTTCCCTTTTCTCATCAGTAGACATGTTCAGCACTACGCCAATCTCTTATTTTTTACAAGACTAATTTATTACTGGGTAAACTATGAAACTGGTTGCTCGGGGAATCTTATCTTCCCTTTTCTCATCAGTAGACATGTTCAGCACTATGCCAATCTCTTATTTTTTTACAAGACTAATTTATTACTGGGTAAACTATGAAACTGGTTGCTCGGGGAATCTTATCTTCCCTTTTCTCATCAGTAGACATGTTCAGCACTACGCCAATCTCTTATTTTTTACAAGACTAATTTATTACTGGGTAAACTATGAAACTGGTTGCTCGGGGAATCTTATCTTCCCTTTTCTCATCAGTAGACATGTTCAGCACTACGCCAATCTCTTATTTTTTTACAAGACTAATTTATTACTGGGTAAACTATGAAACTGGTTGCTCGGGGAATCTTATCTTCCCTTTTCTCATCAGTAGACATGTTCAGCACTACGCCAATCTCTTATTTTTTACAAGACTAATTTATTACTGGGTAAACTATGAAACTGGTTGGTCGGGGAATCTTATCTTCCCTTTTCTCATCAGTAGACATGTTCAGCACTACGCCAATCTCTTATTTTTTTACAAGACTAATTTATTACTGGGTAAACTATGAAACTGGTTGCTCGGGGAATCTTATCTTCCCTTTTCTCATCAGTAGACATGTTCAGCACTACGCCAATCTCTTATTTTTTTACAAGACTAATTTATTACTGGGTAAACTATGAAACTGGTTGGTCGGGGAATCTTATCTTCCCTTTTCTCATCAGTAGACATGTTCAGCACTACGCCAATCTCTTATTTTTTTACAAGACTAATTTATTACTGGGTAAACTATGAAACTGGTTGGTAGGGGAATCTTATCTTCCCTTTTCTCATCAGTAGACATGTTCAGCACTACGCCAATCTCTTATTTTTTTACAAGACTAATTTATTACTGGGTAAACTATGAAACTGGTTGGTCGGGGAATCTTATCTTCCCTTTTCTCATCAGTAGACATGTTCAGCACTACGCCAATCTCTTATTTTTTTACAAGACTAATTTATTACTGGGTAAACTATGAAACTGGTTTGTCGGGGAATCGCACCCACTCTTTTGTCGTCAGTAGGTATGTTCAGCACTACACCAAGCCGTCATTATTTCGAAGATAAAATAAATGTACATATTTATGAGTGGACGAACCATGAAACGGGAAGGTCGAAGAATACAATGCAGCCTCTTGTCTGAAGTAAACGCATTCAATATATACTACTTTAAGACGGATGCGATTCAAATACCTCTTGTCCCTACGTTACGACGCACTGTACGTCACGTTGATTTTGGTCACGTACGTTACGACGCACTGTACGTCACGTCGATTTTGGTCACGTACGTTTAGCCACGGAATACGTTACTCTCAATTTGATTAGTGTATTCGTCATTAAACTGTGTTCTTGTTCCATGTCTTGTATCATCTTTGTTTTTGTGAAATCTAATTCCTTATTCAATTTTCTAAAAATTCTTATATAGTATGTTATGTATTGGGAGCCGCGATAGCTCAGTAGTTAGTGAACTGGACTACAAAGGACAAGAGGTAGGGTTCGATCCCAACCGACGGCTTACGGATTCACCCAGCCTTAAATGGGTACCGGATTTTATTCTGGGAACGTAAAGCGGCACGGGCGTAATACCGACCACATTACCCCAAAAGTCATGTGCTGAAGGTCTGTAAAATGTATGGTCACTAACACCATATTCCCTATACACCACTTGGCATGACGGGGCACTTTACTTTTACTTTTATTATGTATTAGATAAATATAAACATATACATTGATATTTGAAACGCTGAAAAGTTGTGTCTGTGAAATCGATTCCGTTGTATTGATAGCAACATTCCCTACTGTAAGAGTTAATATGTTCAGAAAAACGCGGCCTGCCACTGGTTAGTGCTCTATGATTGTTTTTGAGAGTGCTCTATGATTGTTCTTGATATTGCTCTATGATTGTTCTTGATAGTGCTCTATGATTGTTTTTGATAGTGCTCTTTGATTGTTCATGATAGTGCTCTATGATTGTTTTTGATAGTGCTCTATGATTGTTTTTGATAGTGCTCTATGATTGTTCTTGATAGTGCTCTATGATTGTTCTTGATAGTTCTCTATAATTGTTCTTGATAGTGCTCTATGATTCTTCTTGATAGTGCTCTATGATTGTTCTTGATAGTGCTCTATAATTATTCTTGATAGTGCTCTATGATTGTTCTTGATATTTCTTGCTGACGAATTCAATCTGCATCCTCAATGAATGAATCTCTCGATATTTGCTCTCCTCAGAAAAGCACGAGTGTTCAGTCAACGAGATTCAGTGTGATAACTCAGTCTGTATTGAGAGTGTCTGGAAATGCGACAGATACGACGACTGTGGCAATGGTTGGGACGAGAGGAACTGCAGTAAGTATCACTTAACCAATCTATGGATTTATCTATCAACATTAACATACTCATTATTCCATATTTCTATTTAATTATTCGCTTGTTTATTTTTATCTTGTCGTTTATAACTCAGTCTCATTCTTTTCATTTACCCGTCATATTTCTCAAACATCCGTCAACACATGATTGAGTTGAATTATTGAGTTGAATTATTGAGGTGAATTATTCAGTTGAATTATTGAGTTGAATTATTGAGGTGAATTATTCAGTTGAATTATTGAGTTGAATTATTGAGTTGAATTATTGAGGTGAATTATTCACTTGAATTATTCAGTTGAATTATTGAAGTGAATTATTCAGTTGAATTATTGAGTTGAATTATTTAGGCGAATTATTGAGTTTAATTATTAAATTGAATTATTGAGTTGAATTATTGAGTTGAATTATTGAGGTGAATTATTGAGTTGAATTATTGATGTGCATTATTGAGTTGAATCATTGAGGTGAATTATTGAGTTGAATTATTTATGCGAATTATTGAGTTAAATTATTGAGGTGAATTAATTAGTTGAATTATTGAGATGAATTATTGAGTTGAATTACTGAAGTGAATTATTGAGTTGAATTATTGAGGTGAATTATTGAGTTGAATTATTGAGATAAATTATTGAGGTGAATTATTGAGTTGAATTATTGAGTTGAATTATCGAGGTGAATTATTAAGCTGAATTATTGAGATAAATTATTGAGGTGAATTATTGAGTTGAATTATTGAGGTGAATTATTAAGCTGAATTATTGAGTTGAATGTTTTAGTTGAATTTTTGAGTTGTTCTTGGTTTATCATCATTATTCTTCGAAAATGCACATAGATGCTGATATACTCTCCTCGGCAAGTCCCACAGTGTCCAGCGACTGATGACTCCAGCTCTGTGTTGACAAGTCCCCTCATCTGCCCACTAAGTCTGTCGTTTCACTGTGTCCAGCTCTGTGTTGACAAGTCCCCTCATCTGCCCACTAAGTCTCTCCTTTCACTGTGCCCATCTTTATCTCCATCTCTTTCATTCGATGGATTAACGTGTACTTATGGTTGTCGAAGTCTTGTGCCCTTCCATCATCTCCCAGGACATTAATGACGTCCGCCTGAAGCATTAGTTGACCGTCTTCGATGCCAGCACAGCAATCACTCTGTCCATACTTACATTTCCTGGATTCCCGCTTGTCCTGGGAGGGAAACGAAGACGCTACGTATCGTTGACTTCTGTAATGACTCGACCCACTGCTTGTTTGCAAAGCCCGCCTCCACTTTTCTTATTACGCCCATGACATTAATTATTAAAGCCATGGCATCAATTATTACACCCATGACATCAATTATTACACCCATGGCATCAATTATTACACCCATGATATCAATTATTACACCCATGACATCAATTATTACACTCATACGGTAGCAATGCATTTCACTATTTGATTGTTTATCAATTGGTGTATTTCTGCTGTGTCGATACATTTCCTGGATGATGCAACGGAAAGGTCACGTGTTCTGAGATATCCAATAAAATCACAGGGACTGTCATGCAGTGAATCCAGATGACGCGGAAAGAGGAGACGAAAGATAAGTCTGGTCGTGCGATGCAGACTTGTCATACAACGAGAAATAATGGCCACGGACATTCATACTGGAAGAGCTGTGTTGTTTCCTTACAAGACATTACAAAATGTAACGGCTGCTTGCTGTTTTGATGGTTTGATTCAAACCCCTTCCCTCCCAGCGTCGAGTGTACTCATTCATTAAGAAATTTGAACTGTGTACCTGAGACGAATACTCGTCGTCAATTTAAGACATTATAGTTCATGGTTATGGTTATGGAAGGCCCCGGTATCACTGCAAACGAATTAAAATCCATAATTGCTCAACCGCCAGTGCCAGTGGAATCATCCGAATTACTAACTCATCTCCAAAACAAAGATAGGCAACTGTAGTCCCATTCATATCAGTTTCAGCACACGCCAAAAGACATAAGGCGAAACCGCACAGAAAGTGAACACAGCCAACTGTTCCTTGTCATACGATATCATCATTTATCGTAAACAAAGGGAACATCGAAACATAATTAAAGCGGATGAGACACACAGCTCACGGTGTGCACAGAACACTTAAGTCAGTAGCTCATGCAACAAGCCGGAATTGGAATATGATTAAACTGCAACAAGGGACACTTTTCATACATAGCCTTCAATGGCTCCTGCCACCTATCCACCATATTAACCGGAAGTTCACGTCCTCCTGAAAATGATGATAGTCATATTTTTTTTTTAAAGTGTATAGCGCTTGACGATGTTAGGACATCGTTTTTGACTCCAATTCCGAACATATAATACACAGTTAGTCTTCGGATTATCCCCGTCGCACATCAAACAACAGACCGTACGATTAGCATGTGCCTGTCTAGGGATATACGATGAGCCATTATGATGACGTAGCACACACAACAATGGGTGCGCCCATAGATTCCCGATTACTCCAGTGAATGCAGCCTACAACGAACTGAAACGAATAATACTTCATTTATTAAGGGATGTAACTAATAATTATTCCATAACTTTTCTCGATTATTTCTTTTTTGTTGTATACGGGAGGAAGTAGTAAGTAGTGATTTTGATGGCTTGACCCACATTATCTCAACAATGGCTTCTGGTGGAATTTGGTACCCTACTCGAACTGCACTGCATAGAACTGAAATAATTGGAATAACAATATGATAAACAAAACAAACATATATAACGTATGCATGTAAGAGCAGTAAGTACAGATACATGACTCTCTAAAGTATACATCTTATTTCTGTTATTTTTGGTGCAGTTCCGGTTGGTACTTATTTTAATAAAGTTGCGTAGTAAAAGTAAAAAGAAGGCAATGAAGAGAGCAGATCTAGTGGACCGAAAGATGCCAAACATAGCGCAGGACAGTTGTGTCTGTATTCTGTGTTACCCTATTCCCCGACATTTCCCTGTTATTCTATTCTGCAGCTGGGTCATGTGCAACCAACCAGTTCAAGTGCGCCGACGGGTCTCGGTGTATCGCCCACGCCTGGCAGTGCGATGGTGAGGATGACTGCCAGGACAGCAGTGACGAGCTGTCGTGTAGTAAGTCTCCACTGATCTTATTGACTATCTCATTATAAATATTCATGCTAACTTTAAGTAGGATTAACCTGATTCAGAATGCAATTATTATTTTTATTCACAGAATATCGTGCTATTTGTAAACCTCTCTTTTTTAATTGCTAGCATAATGTATGAATGCACGAATTACCCATGCATACTTCACTGACATGTTTAAATGCAACAGTTCCAAAACATTTCTCTACTATAAACTTCAAGTGACAAACTCTACTAGTTGCTTACAGAAGTTCTTTTCTTTTCTTTTCTTTTCTTTTATTTTTTCACTGATACCTTAAAGGTGTCGTGGTTTATATCACTAGTCGTTCTTGAGCTGCTCGAACTGTCTGAATTAGTGATTTTCCTTTGTTGTTACATGCCTATGTCACTGCATCTATCCATCTTTTTCTGGGTCCTCCTCTTGGTCTTTTTCCATGCATTCTTGAGAAGACCGCCCTTGATGGTGATTGGTGAGGATTCATTCTGACCAGGTGGCCAAACCATTTAAGTTGTTGTTGTTCTATATATTCTTGGCAGGGTTTTGTTCCTACCATTTTTCTTATGGTTTCATTTGGTATTCTATCTCTTCTTGTGTTGTTGTTACTTTTCTCAAGCATCGCATCTCACATGTATTGATCTTTCTTAATTGTTACAGATGTTAAACTTTATAAATAATTGATAAATAACCAACCATACACTATTGTATATAACTTTACTATATAACGTGTGACCTCGCAGCTCTTAGGTCCTCCATAGAGCATCCTAGCGGGACGGTACAAACCGCGAAGCCAAACAAATGATGAACAAACAACTAAATTGCATCACACTTGTTCTCTCCTCCCATCCTGACAGGTTGTACCTCCAACGAGTGGAAATGCAACAACGGTCGATGTGTCCCAACCAGCTGGAAGTGTGACGGCAACAACGACTGCGGTGATGCCTCAGATGAGCTCGGCTGCCGTAAGTACTTACTGTTTTCGTTCTCCTGTGTGTATTTAAGTATATGTGTATATGTGTATTTAAGTATATGTGTATATGTGTATTTAAGTATATGTGTATATGTGTATTTAAGTATATGTGTATATGTGTATTTAACTATATGTGTATATGTGTATTTAAGTATGTGTGTATATGTGTATTTAAGTATATGTGTATATGTGTATTTAAGTATGTGTGTATATGTGTATTTAAGTATGTGTGTATATGTGTATTTAAGTATGTGTGTATATGTGTATTTAAGTATGTGCGTATATGTGTATTTAAGTATGTGTGTATATGTGTATTTACGTATGTGTGTATATATATTTACAATCTTTAACCCGAACATCTTGTTAATGGGAAACTTTTACTCAAAACTCTTTTTACTCCAGCTTGTCTAATCAACCAACACTTTAGAGTGTAAACTTTAACGAATAAGAGTGTTCCATCAAGTTAGAGAGAAATACATTTAAATCGACAAGTGTGTTCCTTCATTTCGAGAGAGAAAGAGAGAGAGAGAGAGAGAGAGAGAGAGAGGTGGAGAGAGATAAAAATTGGGAGAGCGATGTGGGAAGAGAGAGGTGTGGAAATTGAGAGAGGTGGGGAAAGGGAGAGAGAGAGGTGGGGAATGGATGAGAGAGAGGTGGGGGATGGGTGAGAGAGAGCTGGGGAATGAGTGAGAGAGAGGGGGAATGGGTGAGAGAGAGGTGGGGAATGGATGAGAGAGAGGTGGGGAAATGTAGATAGAGAGAGAGGTGGGGAAAGGGAGAGAGAGGTGGGGAAAGGGAGAGAGAGGTGGGAAATGGATGAGAGCTGGGGAATGGGTGAGAGAGAGAGGGGGAATGGGTGAGAGAGAGGTGGGGAATGGGTGAGAGAGAGGTGGGGAAATGTGGAGAGAGAGGTGGGGAATGGGTGAGAGAGAGGTGGGGAATGGGTGAGAGAGAGAGAGGGAGGGAATGGTGAGAGAGAGGTGGCTAAAGACAGAGACATAGCCGGGAAAGGTGAGAAAGAGAAAGATAGAGAGAGAAGCCTTAATGAACGTATCTAAGCTAACAATTACGTCGACAATGAAATATAAACAGAACATGTCGGTAAGACTCATTTCACTTATGTTTTAATATTTTTTTAATGTGCAGTGATATATGATGTAAATATATGTTTTAATGTTATAATTGCTCAGCTGAAATACACCCGAGTCTGTGTGCTGACATGATGGATCTTCGTGACTGTGCCCTCATGAATGAGACCTCCCACCCGATTTGCCTTGATGCCGTTGATGGCCACAAATATTGCAGAAAGTTTTGCAGTCTTTGCCAGAGCAGCGGCTAGACACGGACTGAAGTCGGTGGTGGTCTTGTGATGACGTAGATCATTTATTTACGAGAGAAAGAACGAATGAGAATTTGAGTAAAATTAGTTCATAAGATTAAAGAACATTACATTAATACATTATGCATGTTTGAAAGTTTTGAAAACAAATAAATAATTTCTCTTCATAATATTTGTTGCTTCATGTTCAATCTATTTAAATTGCGTTACTTGTATTTCATACGCAATGTTTGTTTTTTTTTACCATTTCATTCATGGTTTTGATTAGTCGAAGGCCACTGCAAACGAAATAAAATCCATATTTACTCAACCGCTCGTGCCAGTGGAATCATCCGAATTAACACCTTATCTCATTGAAGGATCCAAATAAAGAAAGACAGCTGCAGTCCCCATTACAGTAGCTACAGCACACGCCAAAAGACATAAGGGCATGCGGCACCGAAAGTGAATGCACTGAACTGTCATTCGTCTTACGATATCATTATTCATCGCAAGCAATAGAAAAATCGAAACACAATACAATTGAAAAACACAGCTCACGGTTTGCACAGAGCACTAAACTCAGTAGCTCCGGCATAAAGCCGGACTTGGAATATGAGGAAACTGCTACTAGGAACGCTTATCAAACTGAGCCTTAATGGTTCCTGCCACCTATTCGCCATAATGACCGCCCAAGTTTAATTGTTCTACCTAAGGTAGTTTTTCTTGTGCACTGACAACTCTATGACTGGGGTTTCTCATCATATTTTCTCTACATTTTACTAAAAATCGAATAACAAAAAAAGTAAACAAACCCAGACAATTCAAACAGTGCCAATCATAAGTATAATGGTCTAGATGTTTCAATCCAATGTTTCAAGAAAATTCATTGGAAATTACACGTACAATTTTTTGCGTTCGCCATCTTCCACCTCTGGCGAAATACCTAGAGACTAGGAACTGAAATTTGAGTGTTAATCTATTTTTCCCTAGCAGCCGTGTGCACAGGGGTCCCTCGCCGCACAGGCAGATAACTCCGACTTCGGAGGTACTCATATTTTTTCTGTCGATGAGTAATTGACGTTTCAAGCCGGGCGTCGCTGCTGAGACCAGGGGTAATTGCCGCGAAGAGAAATCACAAAATAAAAATCCTAACTGTCCTAATCATTTATTTCATCTGCACCATCAGTGTTTGTTTCTTCATTCCCCTGACACCTGACACAGGTTTCTGTGCTGTGCTTTTAGCAGGTCGGCAACAAACAACTTGTAAAAGCCATGGAGCAGCTTCCGATTATCTGTTCGTTTTCTCGTTGTTTTGTTTGCTTTGTCTCTCTGATTTATCCTTGCCATTTTGCCATCCGTGATGACGCCACGATATGTTGGGTTTTGGTCAATAGGAAGTGTATGGATTTTTATCTTCAAATTTGCAAAGAATGTGTTCCTTGATAGACTGAAAAGTGTGTTCCTTGATAGACTTAAAAGTGTGTATGTAGTTGTTTTTTTTTCCATTAATGGGTAGCAGCTAGGTGTTCGTCCATCTTTCAACTTTTTCTACTGCGTCTTGCATTCTGGAACTCACCAATGGTATAGATTCTTCTCGTGTCCACATTTCCAGGTCGTCTGCGTACATTGCTATGTTTATTCTGGGTGAAATGTCCTCTATGATGTCATTTATGAAGATCAGAAAAGACGTAGGGGATAGTACTCAACTTTTTTAGCCACCATTTTCAATTTTGGTTGTCTCACTTAGTTTTCCTTGTGCTTGTACTCTCACCGTTCTGTCTTGTAGATATTGAGATAAACGATCATTCTGGACAACCCAGAATTCAACTCAAGATTTACAACCCAGAAGTATATCAACCAGTTTATTTCAAAACATTATCATAAATATCACATTTAAATCGTATCACTCTCCTATGAATCTATTTAACTAACAAATAACATAATATTCTCTTCAAGCCTTCGCGGACCCCTGAAACAGCACCACTGACCCCTGTGACGGGGCCACGGAGCCCTGAGACAGCACCACGGACCCCTGGTAGACCGTTGACAACAGTTTGAGAAACAGTGTTATAGAGCACACGTCACATAAATACACAAGTCTATATTTGTGACATCTTTTATGACATCTGTGTTATGTCATGCTTAAAGACAATGACTATGACCACGGCTCGAAAGTCTTTTATTAGAAACATCCAAAGTCTGTTATTAGAAACATCCAAAGTATGTTATAAGAAACATCCAAAGTCTGTTATAAGAAACATCCAAAGTCTGTTATTAGAAACATCCAAAGTCTGTTATAAGAAACATCCAAAGTCTGTTATAAGAAACATCCAAAGTCTGTTATTAGAAACATCCAAAGTCTGTTATAAGAAACATCCACAGTCTGCTATAAGAAACATCCAAAGTCTGTTATTAGAAACATCCAAAGTCTGTTATAAGAAACATCCAAAGTCTGTTATAAGAAACATCCAAAGTCTGTTATAAGAAACATCCAAAGTCTGTTATAAGAAACATCCAAAGTCTGTTATAAGAAACATCCAAAGTCTGTTATAAGAAACATCCACTGTCTGTTATAAGAAACATCCACTGTCTGTTATAAGAAACATCCAAAGTGTGTTATAAGAAACATCCACTGTCTGTTATAAGAAACATCCTAAAACAAAATTTCCTTATTGATTCTTGATCCTTCCAGCACCACTAGACGTTGCATTGACCAAAATATGAATGCACATAATAAAAAAAATACTAGATAATCTAGGTGGAGGCAAAGTTTTAGACTTTAAAACGAAATAGCTTCACTGCAGGCGGGGCTTTCCCATATCCGCTCAAACCTCGTTCCAGCAACTAACTAAGTGTTCATACTGATAGCTCCTACTGTTTTATTTTTTTAACGTGCTGCGTTCTGTAAAACTGACGCGTTTTTTTTAAATAATATTTTATTGGACGTGATGAATTCTGTATAAATGGTGCGAAGCTCAAAATGCACACTTCCGGGTCGCAGTAACTGCTGTCACATAGTCAGTGAGCGTTCCCCAAGAACCGCTGTCCCAACAAATGAACTCAGACCTCTACTTCGGTAAAACACTCGATTCGATCGCAGTTAAGCTGGTGGCCGATTTACAGTCCAACAGAGATCACACATCCCGTCTCAGGGCAAAGCTGGGACCTGGTACTGTTCACTACGCTCTACAGCCAGCCGCCTGCAGCACTGTCTCTACGCTCGGGGTCAAAACATTATTGACTTTGTGGTCCGGTGAATGCGACCGGACTAACGCTGTCTCCACAAACAAAAATCCAAACCAGAAAGAATTATTTGAACCCAGATTACAGTAAAAATGTAACTAGTCCTGAACCTGCTTCGACTAATCGACCATCCTGGACAGCCGCAGGAACCTAAAGTCGTAGCAAGGCTAGGTTAAAGTGTACATTAAATGGAAAATAAACGCGCATAAAACGTATATTACAGAGTTACAAGAATATAATAGATACCGTGTACAGTTCCTGCTTTGTCATACATTCCTAAACCTGTAACATGTGATGTGATTAGCTTTCCCCCACATATTTTTACTTTAGTGTTTTACGTCAAAATTTGACTTGCAAAATGATCTCTGTAGTTATTCTAAGAGCTTCATTAAATATCTCTAAGTCTATCTGCTGAAGATCTTCGTATTTTTTGCGAACTTTTTCACCTCTTCATCATTATTGCTGCACTCAGTGTCATCTTAAATCGTTGTGTCAAATGTTCCAGAAAGTCCAATAGCTGCCTTAGTTCTATTAATTTGTTACTTGTCTCTTTCTGGTGGTTATTAATAGTAGTGGTAACTGATTCCACTCTTTGCGCTGCATTGATGACCACTTCCTTACATTGTCAATCTTTGAAAGTGCGTCCGATGACGTAGATTTGATGAGTTGCAGTTTGTAGAAATCTGCGATACTTTGACCTTCTCGGCCCAAGACATCCGACTTCAGCAAGTCATTTTGTAAGGGGACTGCCATCGCTTTTGAATCACTACCCTCTTTACTGAATTGGTTAGTCTGTTACCAGAGGCACCTATGAAAGGCGGAGGATAGTCTGAGTTATTTGTCCTGGATCTTGACACAAGAAGTCGGATATGTGTTGCTGTGAAGTTGGATATGTGTTGCTGACCGCTTTAAGCTAATTATATTTGAGCGTTTTAGCGCCAAAACTTTTGGGATATTAAAGGTTTGGAGTGGATTCTATTATGGATATTAGACTTTTGGTGTGGATTCTCTTATGGATATTAGAGCTTTGGTGTGGATTCTTTATGGATATTAGAGCTTTGGTGTGGATTCTTTATGGATATTAGAGCTTTGGTGTGGATTCTTTATGGATATTAGAGCTTTGGTGTGGATTCTCTTATGGATATTAGAGCTTTGGTGTGGATTCTCTTATGGATATTAGAGCTTTGGTGTGGATTCTTTATGGATATTAGAGCTTTGGTGTGCATTCTCTTATAGATTTTAGAGCTTTAGTGTGTATTCTCTTATGGATATTTGAGCTTTGGTGTGGATTCTTTATGGATATTAGAGCTTTGAAGTGGGCCATCTGTTGAATTTTAAAGTTTTGGAGTAGATGATTTGTTGAACATTGGAGATATGAAGTGAAATCTCTGTCAGATATTAAGTATTTGGAGTGAATAATCTGTTGGATATCACAGCTTTGAGTTGGAGACCTGTTGGAAATCGCAATTTTATAATGGATGCTCTGTTTTATATCATAGCTTAAAGCTTAAAGAGTGGATGATCTGATGGATATAACAGTAGAGTGGATTATTTGTTGGATATACTAGTAGAGTGGATGATCTGTTGGATATAACAGTAGAATAGATGATCTGTTGGATATAACAGTAGAGTGGATGATCTGTTGGATATACTAGTAGAGTGAAGATCTGTTGGATATCATCTGTTGGATATAACAGTTGAGTGATGATCTGTTGGATATAACAGTAGAGTGAATGATCTGTTGGATATAATAGTAGAGTGGATGATCTGTTGGATATAACAGTAGAGTGGATAATCTGTTGCATATAACAGTAGAGTGGATATCATCTGTTGGATATAACAGTAGAGTGATGATCTGTTGGATATAACAGTAGAGTGGGTGATCTGTTGGATATAACAGTAGAGTGGGTGATCTGTTGGATATAATAGTAGAGTGATGATCTGTTGGATATAACAGTAGAGTGATGATCTGTTGGATATAATAGTAGAGTGATGATCTGTTGTATATAATAGTAGAGTGGATGATCTGTTGGATATAACAGTAGAGTGGGTGATCTGTTGGATATAACAGTAGAGTGGGTGATCTGTTGGATATAACAGTAGAGTGGATGATCTGTTGGATATAACAGTTGAGTGAATATGATCTGTTGGATATAACAGTAGAGTGGGTGATCTGTTGGATATAACAGTAGAGTGGATGATCTGTTGGATATAACAGTTGAGTGAATATGATCTGTTGGATATAACAGTAGAGTGGATAATCTGTTGGATATAACAGTAGAGTGGATAATATGTTGGATATAACAGTAGAGTGGATAATCTGTTGGATATAACAGTAGAGTGGATAATCTGTTGGATATAACAGTAGAGTGGATAATCTGTTGGATATAATAGTAGAGTGGATAATCTGTTGGATATAACAGTAGAGTGGATAATCTGTTGGATATACTAGTAGAGTGAAGATATGTTGGATATAACAGTAGAGTGGATATCATCTGTTGGATATAACAGTAGAGTGGATGATCTGTTGGATATAACAGTAGAGTGGATGATCTGTTGGATATAACAGTAGAGTGGATAATCTGTTGCATATAACAGTAGAGTGGATATAATCTGTGGATATAACAGTAGAGTGATGATATGTTGGATATAACAGTAGAGTGGATATCATCTGTTGGATATAATAGTAGAGTGATGATCTGTTGGATATAACAGTAGAGTGGATGATCTGTTGCATATAACAGTAGAGTGGATAATCTGTTGCATATAACAGTAGAGTGGATATAATCTGTTGGATATAACAGTAGAGTGATGATCTGTTGGATATAACAGTAGAGTGGGTGATCTGTTGGATATAACAGTAGAGTGGGTGATCTGTTGGATATAACAGTAGAGTGGGTGATCTGTTGGATATAACAGTAGAGTGGATGATCTGTTGGATATAACAGTAGAGTGGGTGATCTGTTGAATATAACAGTAGAGTGATGATCTGTTGGATATAACAGTAGAGTGGGTGATCTGTCGGATATAACAGTAGAGTGGGTGATCTGTTGAATATAATAGTAGAGTGGATAATCCGTTGTATATCACATTTTGGAGTGGATGATCTGTTGTATATTAGAGTTTTGAACCGGATGATCTGTTGTATATTAGAGTCTTGAACCGGATGATCTGTTGTATATTAGAGTCTTGAACCGGATGATCTGTTGTATATTAGAGTCTTGAACCGGATGATCTGTTGTATATTAGAGTCTTGAACCGGATGATCTGTTGTATATTAGAGTCTTGAACCCTATAATCTGTTGAATATCACAGCTTCGAAAAAGAAGATCTGGTTTCAAAAACTAAACAGAATCACATTTATGACGTGCAAATGTTGTGAGTGATGAGGGAAAGCTCATGCAAGTATAGGTGGTAAGTGAGAAACTACCTGATCAAAGATCAAGGAAAATGTGAAAACAGCAGGCTGGGAGAATCAAAACAGCAGGCTGTGAGAATCAAAACAGCAGGCTGGGAGAATCAAAACAGCAGGCTGTGAGAATCAAAACAGCAGGCTGGGAGAATCAAAACAGCAGGCTGTGAGAATCAAAACAGCAGGCTGGGAGAATCAAAACAGCAGGCTGGGAGAATCAAAACAGCAGGCTGGGAGAATCAAAACAGCAGGCTGGGAGAATCAAAACAGCAGGCTGGGAGAATCAAAACAGCAGGCTGGGAGAATCAAAACAGCAGGCTGGGAGAATCAAAACAGCAGGCTGGGAGAATCAAAACAGCAGGCTGGGAGAATCAAAACAGCAAGTTGGGAGAATCAAAACAGCAAGCTGGGAGAATCAAAACAGCAAGCTGGGAGAATCAAATCAGCAGGCTGGGAGAATCAAAACAGCAGGCTGGGAGAATCAAAACAGCAAGTTGGGAGAATCAAAACAGCAAGCTGGGAGAATGAAAACATCAGCCTCAGAAACAATAATCCATGATGAAAGAGAAGACGAGAAGAACGCAACACGCTCATTAGAACAGTGTGAATGATCAGGAAGATCACTTTGTTAGTTGCTGGAACCTGGCGGGGCATATATGGGAATGTGACGTTATTGCACTCTAAAGTCTAGTCTAATTAACAAACCAATCTATGTCAATAGAAGTGAGAAAGAGAGTTCATCGGTGCTATATAGAACCAATTCTGACTTATAGAAGCGAATAATGGACAGTAGACAGACACATGAAAAGACTGTTAGAGGCCACAGAGATGGGATTTCTCAGAAGAATGTTGAAAGTTCCCTGGACAGCTAAAAAGAAAAATGAGGAAATTCTCAAAGAGGCCAACACAAAAAGGGAGCTCTTAAAAAACATCAGAAAGAAAAAATCAACATTTTTCGGCCACATCATGAAAAGAGGAAAGTTGAAATACTTGGTTACAATTGACAAAACAAAAGGAAAGAGAGATTGCGGACGACAAAGAGAGAAAATACTGAATAGCTTGGTGTCATGGCATGGAAAACAGTCAACAACAGAACTGATACGATGCACTGTAGATAGAAGATTGTGGAAGACATGATCGCCTACGCCAACCGGTATGGCACACGATTATGATGATGATGAATTAACATACCAACCATTCTTTGCGCGAGGATGTTAGTAGAAAAGTATACAGAAACAAACACACATTGTAGGTATGCTTCATAGAATACATCAAAGCATTGCTTATCTATAATGTATACTCACAACAAACAGCTGTGATAAAATATAACAACAAGATCCACAGCCCAAATTTGATATTATAAAGGAGTAAGTCATGGTTGGATTTATCCCCATGTTAATTCAGTCTTTATACTGTGTAGTATCATTGAAATGTCAGGTCTAAAACGTTAATGGATATATGATCATGTCTCTCCACAACTTTTGATCTCGACAGTTATTTATCATTTCTGTTGTTGACCTTCTGCCAAACCATTCCCTTCAGCCGCCTGGTATCTTTTCTCTTTGATTCCCTCTATCTTTTCGTCCCTCAATTTTCCCAGTTGTCACAATATATCCCAGCTGTTCCCTTCTCTTTACATGGCCAAAAAACGACGATTGTTTCTTCCTAATATTATTGTTATTACAATAAAAGATGTGCACATCACTTGCCTTCGCTAGTACTTTTGTTTGGGTCTCAATTCTGGATAACAATAGAGAAGAAATGTGGCCTAGACTGCAATCATTTCATAGAGACTAACTGAGAAAGATTTACAGAATAATTATGTTAAAGAAATAAGTCATCACAAGATGATCAATAGATACAAGCAAGGATAAGTGTGTACAGTGTAGATGAAGAGATTAGCACGAGTTGTTATGTGGTGAACTCAGAATGGAAGGAGGGAAGGAAGGAAGGAAGGAAGGAAGGAAGGAAGGAAGGAAGGAAGGAAGGAAGGAAAGGAAGGAAGGAAGGAAGGAAGGAAGGAAGGAAGGAAGGAAGGAAGGGAGGGAGGGAGGGAGGGAGGAAGGAAGGAAGGAAGGAAGGAAATTAAAAGCGGATAGATAATTGGGAGCTCAGTAGCTAGTAAGTGAACAGATCTATTAGAGACTAAAGATCCGGTTCGTTCTCGAAAGTCAACAAGGTTCACCCAACCTTCAGTGGATACATTTTTGTTACTGAGAAATAAAGACGGCACTGACCTAATGCTGACAACACCACTAACTGTCGACAAAACATTGTCACTAACACCATATACTGTGTACGCCACTGGAAGAGGTAGAACTCTGTATTCACACTTTAGCAAGAAACAATTAGGGAAAAAAGAGAGATGTTTGGCTCATGTTTAAAACCCTGTAAATAATGGCCCCGAACACTGCAAATTTGAGAACACTTTGTTATTGACCATGTTTTTTTTCTTTCGTTATGAAAAGTTATACTTTAACAAAAATTTTACATTTTTAGACTTTGCAAATTAAAGGCCAGATTTTGTGTTAGAATTTTTTGTTAATGTCTTCCAATATCTCTGTCTCTAGAGCTCGAATTTAATAACAGAGAGGTCCTCTTTCAACTGTTGAATCATCTGCGACTTGTTTAAGTGCATCCATCCGCTTGTGTGCTCTCAAAGAAAATAATTATCGGCCGTTAAATCAGGCGAGATTTCTGAGTTTTGTGAAATTATTCACTGACCAAAAATGTATTTGAAGTTCTCTCCCCGAGCGGTGTGATCGTGGACTTCTATGAAACCCTATCTCAGGTGAGTCCTAGCTCTTTCAAATACTGTTTCTGGTTTGATGTTCCTTTGCCAAGGATCGACATTGCTCCAGCCGCTTTCTTTTAGTCTTTACAAACGACAGTTAAGAACAACTTATCGTTGAATCAATCATTATGTCAATCATAAAATCTTAAGAAGTCTTTGAGACATAAAATATCTTTTGTGCCTTTCCGAGTGAGAAAAATTGACATTTTAAATTCAAAATAAAATACGTTAATTTTTCACCAAAAACTGTGTCACAGGCTGATCAATATCGTATATCATGATAATGGAAACACTTTACATATTTCAATAAATTTCAAAAAGGAAGAAATTTAAACGACATTAATAATTGTAATTATTCTTCAGATTTGTCTTTCTAGAGCGATGTATAAATAGTTCGGTAAACGAGGAAGTTCTGAATCAGCTGAAAATGGAAAAAAGAACAACTTAACGCAATTAGAAAAAGAAAACTAAAGTATGTTGGGCATGTGAAAAGATATAATAGGATACTAAAAGTCATCTAGTAAGGAAGGGTACAAAGTAGAAGAAGGCAGAGACAGACCAAGACTAAAGTGGACTGATAACAACAAAAGATGGACAGATGAATCTGGGACAATATGCGCTATTAAGACAAGAGACAAAGTAAAATGGCGCTATATGGTAGCCAACCTTTGGTGTGGAGACGACACCCAATGAATGAATGGCGCACATGGTAGCCAACCTTTGGTGTGGAGACGACACCCAATGAATGAATGGCGCTATATGGTAACCAACCTTTGATGTGCAGATGGCACCCAATGAATGAATGGCGCTATATGGTAACCAACCTTTGATGTGGAGATGGCACCCAATGAATGAATGGCGCTATATGGTAACCAACCTTTGATGTGGAGACGACACCCAATGAATGAATGGCGCTATATGGTAACCAACCTTTGATGTGGAGATGGCACCCAATGAATGAATGGCGCTATATGGTAACCAACCTTTGATGTGGAGATGGCACCCAATGAATGAATGGCGCTATATGGTAACCAACCTTTGATGTGGAGATGGCACCCAATGAATGAATGGCGCTATATGGTAACCAACCTTTGATGTGGAGATGGCACCCAATGAATGAATGGCGCTATATGGTAGGCAACCCTCGATTTGGAGATGACACCCAATAAAGAAGAAACAAGATTAGTGAGCCTTGACAAATGTTACTGCAAACTGAATTGAGTGTGTTTTGAATGTGTCGTCTTGAACTAGTCTTCAAAATCGTACAGAAACAACAGATAGAATGGTTCGCCTGTTTGGAATATAATGGTTGGGATGAAAGATGAGCCCGTGGGAGGACAGGAGTAAAGATGGAGTGGCAGAATCCAAGAAGCTCTACAGCAGCTTCACTTGTCAGAGCCTGATGTTTCTAGACAAGCGAGAACCAGAGCCTTGCCTCTCATTCGATATCCAAGGGATTATAATATTTTAAGAAGAAAGAGGGAGGGAAGCTGTGTTTTGAATTAACATACTTATTTTTTTAAATAGCTGGACTAAAAATTGAAGTTAAACCTCGATGTTGTGGCGCATATACATACATACATACATACATACATACATACATACATACATACATACATACATACATACATACATACATACATACATACATACATACATACATACATACATACATACATACATACATACATACATACATACATACATACATACATACATACATACATAATACGGGAGGTCAAAAAGTAATGCACACCAATTTTTTTCTCGGAAACTATTCGGGCAAAATGTGTGAAATTTTCACAGATTGTAGCTGAACATCCCCTTTACACTACCTATTTGTCAACATAATCTCCGTCCAAGCGTATTGCCTTACGCCAACGCGAAACTAGGTCATGAATGCCTCGTTTGTACCAAGTTTTGTCCTGCTCGCGTAGCCATTTTTTAACTGCACGGATCACATCCTCATCATTGTCAAAGTGTGTCCCACGCAGGAATTTTTTGAGTGGTCCAAACAGATGGAAATCTGAGGGAGCCAGATCAGGGCTGTAAGGAGGATGGGGCAGTACAGTCCAACCAAATTTGTTGATTTCTTCCCGTGTTACCAGACTTGTGTGAGGGCGTGCATTGTCATGTTGAAGCAACAAATCTGCAGATGGCTTATTAGGCCGAACTCTGTGGAACCGATTTTTGAGTTTTGTCAGTGTATTGATGTAAGCTGTCGAGTTGATTGTCTCACCTCTTGTCATTACATCAACAAGAATCACACCATCAATGTCCCAGAAGACAGTGATCATCACCTTTCCGGCTGATGGAGATGTTTTGATTTTTTTTCTTTTTGGTGACTGCGGATGAAGCCATTCCATTGACTGCATTTTTGTTTCAGGCTCATAATGATGTGCCCACGTTTCGTCACCGGTAACAATTTTTGACAAAAACAATTCTCCTTCAACACCGAAACGCTCCAACAATTCAGAACAGAATGTTTTCCTTTGAACTCTGTGATCATTTGTTAGGCACCGAGGAACCCATCGAGCGCAAATCTTTGAATATCCGAGGGTTTTAAAAATTGCGATTGCACTTCCCTTGCTGACTGTAAGCTGCAATGCCAATTGCTGACTAGTGATACGCCTATCCTTACGAATAATGGCATCAGCCCGGTTTAACATGTCTGTGCTGGTAGCCGAGGCAACACGTCCAGAACGCGGTAAATCATGCAGCTCCACTCGTACACTTTCTGCAGCTTTAATTCTCTGAACCCAGCGACTAACTGTGCTCCTATCGACTGCAGAACATTTGTACACTGCACACAGTCGTTTATGAATGTTTGCCACAGTTTCTTTTTCCGCAACCAGAAATTCTATGACAATTCGCTGTTTGTAACGGACATTGTTGACAAGCTCCATTTTAACGGTTCATAGATTGCGTAATATTTATCAGAATGCTGTGCAATTTGGTGCACATAATTGGAACATGTCATATTCCAAGTGTGCAAAATTTTATATTCCTATCTTTATTATTAGCCGAGAAAAATATTGGTGTGCATTACTTTTTGACCTCCCGTCGTACATACATACACACATACATACATACATACATACATACATACATACATACATACATACATACATACATACATACATACATACATACATACATACATACATACATACATACATACATAGATACATACATACATACATACATACATACATACACACACACATACACACACACATACATACATACATACACACACACATACACACACACATACACACACACGTACATACATACATACATATACATACATACACACATACATACATACATACATACATACATACATACATACATACATACATACATACATACATACATACATACATACATACATACATACATACATACATACATACATACATACATACATACATACATACATACATACATACATACATACATACATACATGGTTCACAAAGACATTTGACAGATTTGTACACATGAAAAGGAAACTGATTTCCGTTATTTAAAGAAAAATGGGTCTCCAAGTGACGTAACTCTGATCGCCTGCGGCAGATGAAACAAAACTTGGTCGTGTTTATTCATGACGTCATCACACAACTAAAAATAAATTAATTATACATGTACTATTTTTTTCTCTCTCATGTTTACATTTAAAATTGTGCAAAACTCACGATTTGACAGTTCAGATCATCAATAGATAAGATTGTTTAGTGTTTTTTTTATTATTTTAATCTGTTCCTTTGCTACCTTTCAGTGTGTTTTAGTTTATGTTTTTAACTAGTGATTTTGAAATGTGGTTGCGCTGCTGTTTGTTGATATTTGTCGATGACGACCGCACTGTCAGTAGTCTCTATATTTAGATTCAAGGATCATAGATTCGACCATTCTGTGTCGATGACGACCACACTGTCAGCAGTCTCTATATTTAGATTCAAGGATCATAGATTCGACCATTCTGTGTCGATGACGACCGCACAGTCAGCAGTCTCTATATTTAGATTCAAGGATCATAGATTCCACCATTCTGTGTCGATGACGACCACACTGTCAGCAGTCTCTATATTTAGATTCAAGGATCATAGATTCCACCATTCTGTGTCGATGACGACCACACTGTCAGCAGTCTCTATATTTAGATTCAAGGATCATAGATTCCACCATTCTGTGTCGATGACGACCACACTGTCAGCAGTCTCTATATTTAGATTCAAGGATCATAGATTCCACCATTCTGTGTCGATGACGATCACATTGTCTCTGCTGGTGTACATTCAAGGATCTTCTAGAGTAGCTTCGAGCATTAAAGATTAGGTTAATTCGGTGACGACCACATTGTCGTTATTCGCTTTTAGAACATTAGAAAAGACAATCTGCTGCCTTGCAGGAAGATTGGGGACAATCAAAAGCTAAGGAATGCAAACCTGAATAAACTGCTAGCAGAAATCGGATGAACTGGGCCACTGCCTCAGAACACAGTGCAACGTTTTAACAGGTATTCAACAGATGGCTCTGTTACAAATGCCACCAGAAATGAAGGGGGAGGTGTGTTCTTGACGCTGAATAACCAGGAAGAGATCACCAAGTCAATAGCTACTGGGAAATTCTCAAACAACTTTAAAGCAGAAACTGAGGCCATCAGAGATGCTGCAACACTGGCTACTCAACACAAAATAACATGCACAATAAATTGGTGATTCTGACTGATGCAGAGTTTAGCAGTACTAACAGCTCTAAAAAGCCCCAAGAACAATGAACTAGATGACTTGAGAACAACCCTGGACCAACTATGCAATAACTTCCAGAGAGTAGTCATTCAGAGGATACCATCACACTGTACATACACGGGAACGAACGCGCAGGCAAATTAGCTAAAGAGGGAGGGAGATTACCACAAGAGAACCATCTGCTCAGTTATGATGAAGCCAAATCCATCCTCAAAGTTAAGTTCCATGAAAAATAGAAACGAGAACACCCAAAGCATAACGAGAGGGACGGATACCATCAACTATCAAGGAGGGATCAAGTCATCATACTTCGCCTACGCACTGGCCACAATAGAATGAGAAATCACATGTTCACCAAATTCAAAATAGGTACAACCAGCCTATGTCACTGTACACTGGACAATATGACTACAAAACATGTTCTACAGGATTGCCCCCAGTACACAGACCTGAGAAGGACAATGTGGTCCACACCCACCTCCCTGGAAGAGAAACTATATGGAGCAATCGAATCACTTAAACAGACAGCTGACTTCATGAGAGAGTCTGGAATCATACTCTGTTTGAGTCTTAATCGCCGACAGAGAGAGAGAGAGAGAGAGAGAGAGAGAGAAACAGAGAGCGAGAGAGAGTGAGAGAGAGAGAGAGAACATTGATACGTGATCCAAGTGTACACAAAATGTCAAACTTAAAGCTACCCCCTCCCTATCCTCTCTTCAAAACGTCATACAGTATCTTCCTTCTCATCGTTATCTCTCTTCTTTATTTGTCTGATCAGTGACTTTTCATTTGAACTCTGGGAATCCTCATCTGTACACAGCATTTCATCATCATTTTCCTCTTATTTTCTTTCTTATTATCATTTCAGCGTTGCGGTGAGATTCAGTTTGTGGTCTTTCACTTTTCTGGTGGCCTCACCTGCTTGTATGTTTCTTATTGATTGTAACATTTCAGCAATCCAACTTTTACGTGATCGACCCTTGAGTATGGTGTTCTCGCAACGTTTTCTATAAGCTTGTTTTGTACTTTGGTCTTTCTGTCTTATCATGCTCCCAAACCAAGTTGTATGTTCTTTCTTGAATCTATTTAATCAAGAGGTAACAATTACGCCTGGTTCCAGTAGGTCGCTGGCTAAATCATCTTCTCATTAATTGAACCGTGACAACTAAAATATTAACGAATGCTTCGTTTACAATTATTAACTTGTTTAACATTGTTTACAATGTGTAAAATATAATTATTTAGCTAGAATCTCATGTTATAGCTCAATATGTAAAAGGAAAACAAGACCTAAAGTGTTACATTTATTGACGTGTTCGATCCTGCTTAGGACCATCAATTGTTCTTCGCTTTTTTTTTTATTGTTGATTGTGATTTGCTTCCGAGTGATGTAAATATACCTCTTTCCCTGAAATGATCCGCCCTTACATTGAGCCTTTTAATGTCAACAAGGAAGTGAGTCGTGGATGATAAGCAAGACAACACAGATAACATTAGAGGCAGCAGAGATGTGGTTTATCACAATATTGCTACGGTTTCTATAGGTGGCACAATTACTAATGAAGAATGTTTTAATGAGCTGGAGACACCAGAAATATCAGAATAACACGGAAAAAAGCAATCTACATTTATTGGGTAAATGATGCGAAAAGAAGGCATTGAAAAAACAGTATAACAACTCCTGGCAGAATGAATGGAAAGAAGGGCGGAGGAAAACCAAGAGAAAAAAACCGTTTGAATAGCTTATCCAAACGGCATAATAAAATATCACCGATTGAAATTATGACCTGCATGAAGGACGGAGAGTACTATCGCTTCTATAACTTCTCATTGATAACAATATAATTTACTATCTCTTCTATAACTTCTCATTGGTAACAATATTAAATTACTATATCTTCTATAACTTCTCATTGGTAACAATATTAAATTACTTTATCTTCTATAATTTCTCATTGGTAACAGTATTAAATTACTTTATCTTCTATAATTTTTCATTGGTAACAGTATTAAATTACTATATCTTCTATAATTTCTCATTGGTAACAATATTAAATTACTATATCTTCTATAATTTCTCATTGGTAACAATATTAAATTATTATATCTTCTATAATTTCTCATTGGTAACAATATTAAATTACTATATCTTCTATAATTTCTCATTGGTAACAATATTAAATTACTATATCTTCTATAATTTCTCATTGGTAACAATATTAAATTATTATATCTTCTATAAATTCTCATTGGTAACAATATTAAATTACTATATCTTCTATAATTTCTCATTGGTAACAATATTAAATTATTATATCTTCTATAATTTCTCATTGGTAACAATATTAAATTACTATATCTTCTATAATTTCTCATTGGTAACAATATTAAATTACTATATCTTCTATAATTTCTCATTGGTAACAATATTAAATTATTATATCTTCTATAATTTCTCATTGGTAACAATATTAAATTACTATATCTTCTATAATTTCTCATTGGTAACAATATTACTTTACTATATCTTCTATAATTTCTCATTGGTAACAATATTACTTTACTATCTTTTTTATAACTTCGCACAGTAGTAAGAGCACTATTAAAACATATTTTGGTATCATCCCCCCCCCCTCCCCTGTTCCAAATAAATTTGGAGGTAGTGTCGTGAAGCTTTATACTGAGACCCTGTCTAAGAACTCTTTTAACTGGTCTGGGTTCGTCCTACAGTGCTTCTGGTATGCATCACTATTTCTTCAGAATCCCTTTCATCTCATTTCTCTTCTAAATCAATTCTTTTCTTTCAGTTCTGTTCATGTCCATTTTTAACACAATCTTCTCTCATGTTTATCGGTTTGTTGTTTATTTCTCAACTCCGTCGTCACAATATCTTCTATACATCTCAGAGCTATAACTTGGTGTTGTTTATTTCTCAACTCCGTCGTCACAATATCTTCTATACATCTCAGGGCTATAACTTGGTGTTGTTTATTTCTCAACTCCGTCGTCACAATATCTTCTATACATCTCAGGGCTATAACTTGGTGTTGTTTATTTCTCAACTCCGTCGTCACAATATCTTCTCTATAACTGGGTGTTGTTATTTCTTAAAGTTGAGAAAAAAATAGTTTATCAAGTTTGGAAGCACTGTATGCATGTCCAAATATTGAGTCTGTCCTTTAACACTATTTTCATGTTCAGCAACATTGTGTACATTGTAGTAAAACAAAACAAAAAAAGTGAAGAGCTCCGTCACGCCAAGTGGCGTTTAGGGAATATGATGTTAGTGATCATAATTTGTATAGACCTTTGGCACATGATTTTTGGGGTAATGTGGTCGGTATTACGCCCGTGTCGCTTTACTTTCCCAGAAAAATATCAGGTATCCATTTAAGGCTGGGTGAACCTGGAAGACGTCGAAACCGACCTCCTGACCTTTGTAGTCAAGTTCACTTACCACTGAGCTATCGCGTCTCCCTATTTGTACTGTGATACGTTTTAATTATTAACAAAATATATGTAAGTATATCGTATGAGTTCATGACGTTAGGTATTTGACATTAAAGTCAAGGAAGGCATCGTTCATTCCATGAGAATATAAAAACTCTAGGAAACATAATAGAAGCAGACGCCAACTGAAGAGCGAAAGACCGCAATTCATATCTTCCCTGGACGCTGAGATGATGAGAGGGAAAAAACAAAAGAATAAAATGTGTTCTACAATTTGAGAAGCCTTCCACTGGGTATTTCTCTAACCCTAGGTTAACTTTTGTCTTCTATGTTCGCACAGGTCAGATCCTGCACAAATATAAATTGGCATTTTCTGAGCTGTAATTTATCAAATTACTTCCCCTTCAGAGTGTATTAACTCCCTTTACCTTTTCATTCGTAAATTCGAAATAACTACACATTTTCAGCGCAATCTTTTAACATTGTCCACCACAGTTAATAATTAATGTCCAAAACAAAATATTTTTGACAAATTGTAATATTATGATCGCTGTAAATGTTCTACATAAAAATATAATTTGCTCTTATATATACATATAAATATATATATATATATATATATATATATATATATATATATATATATATATAAAGAGATTATTTTTAACCTATATGCATATGTATATATATATATATATATATATATGATGCGAAATAGCCCGCTTAATTGTATATAAATAAGCCATTTAATAGAAAATCCCCAAGTTCTCGTTAAAAAAAAAGAAATCCAGAAGATGTCTTCTTAATTTCTTAGTGTGCAAATTAGCGTAGATGCCGTAGTCGAACTTTCCGTTAAAGTCAACAAAGAAACATGAACTAATGCATCCCTGCATTTGTAAACAATTCTTTAATAATCTCCCGTTGGACATCTCAAAATGAAAATAGAGCTAAAACAAGAAAAAAATGAAAACTGAGGTACAGACACGGAGAATGGCAGATACAGTTTAGACACGCAGAATGGCTAGACACGCAGAATGGCAGATATAGTTCAGAACTAGACACGCAGAATGGCAGATATAGTTCAGAACTAGACACGCAGAATGCAGATATCTGAAACTATCTTCTTTGTTCAGACATCGCTATGAGAGAGTCCAACCTCTGTCTCTGTCTACGTCTCTGAAGTTTCTCCTTTTCCTCTTCAAGAAACTTTTGACTCTTCATCTCTAGAAGTTTCTTTGATAGAAAGTATGGCTTGGGGTGCAAGGAAACTAAGTCAATGTAATCTTTAATGTTTTCTGGTAAATAAGGAATGTTGGGACTGGCTAGGTCAGCAGCTATATATTGAAATTCACTGGGATCGTAAAATTTGGAATCAAATTCACTTTCAGTATTGGGGTTTTCTTCCAGATTTCGTTTTCCCAGGCCAACGGAGTAATTGTAGGGGTCAAGTTTAGGGCCCCGTCTCTTTCCGATGCCCATCTGGCCGTATTTCGGGTCCAGTTTTGATTGACGGCGATAGGAGTTTGTGTTTGTGGTGCCTGTGTTAAAATGCTTCATCGCTGTTTGGAGGGCGCTGTCAACTTCTGCCTTTGTCATGGATCTTCCTGGACTGGCTGCCCCTAGAGAAACAAGACATGAAATATGGAAGGAATTAATTATAAATGGTTTACTTAAGGACGAAATTAACAATGAAATATAGAAGGAATTAATTATAAATGGTTTACTTAAGGACGAAATTAACAATGAAATATAGAAGGAATTAATTATAAATGGTTTACTTAAGGACGAAATTAACAATGAAATATAGAAGGAATTAGTTATAAATGGTTTACTTAAGGACGAAATTAACAATGAAATATAGAAGGAATTAATTATAAATGGTTTACTTAAGGACGAAATTAACAATGAAATATAGAAGGAAGAAATTATACATGCATTGTAGAAGGAAGAAATTAATAATGAAATACAGAAGGAAGAAATTAACAATGAAATATAGAAGGAAGGAGTTATAAATGGATTATAGAAGGAAGAAATTAATAATGAAATACAGAAGGAAGAAATTAACAATGAAATATAGAAGGAAGAAATTATAAATGGATTATAGAAGGAAGAAATTAATAATGAAATATAGAAGGAAGAAATGAATAATGAAATACAGAAGGAAGAAATTAACAATGAAATATAGAAGGAAGAAATTTAAACAAATCAAATATAGAAGGAAACAATTAAGAATGAAATATAGAAGGAAGAATTCAATAATCAAATATAGAAGGAATAAATTAAAAATGAAACGTATTTGTTATATCACACACACACACACACAAGCACACACACACACACAAGCACACACACACACACACAAGCACGCACACACACACACACACACACACACACAGTGATGTCTAGTATAAAACAACTAATGACATTTTTTGCTTCCCAACGCAACATTCATAGAAGTAAACAATAAAAGGTACATGCCCACAGGGGGATTGGTACCTCCCCTATCTGCTAACGGTGGTTTCAGTACAATATAATTTTTGCCATCTCCATCAAGGCTCATCTGGACGTGGCGAGGAATAAATCCCATTAGCTTAATTTAGTTGACAGAGCATCCTTATTGCACATAGGACATGTACGTAAGTGTTCAGATCTCTTACCTTGTACGACCAAATGTTGATTTTGTTATTCTTCTGTGTCTCCCCGCGTAGTGCTTCATTCTGAAATCACCGGTTTTACCCTGACGTTCGTGAAGTCTGAGCATGGTTTATAGATTAACGATCACTGATTGAGTCATCAGTGCGCTATACCTCCCTGAGGGCATTCAGCATGTCATCTCGATCCAATGCGCATCCACCATCCACGACAACTGTTAGCTCCTTCGTTTCATCCCACACAGGAGTTTTCCAAGAGCGAAAACGAAATAGATCCCAATCAGACCTGAGCTCTTTAATTACTCCAAACACTGCCTTTGTGCCCAGTCGACTTAAGTTTTCCATGGAGATCATGGCAGTAACTAAAGCAATGTCCTGGCTACAAACACAACTATTTACTAAAGTGTGCTTCCTGAGTGACTCGATGAGTTTTGCAAAGACCCACCGATGTCACAAAGTTTTATCACTGTCGCAGAGTATTTCTCTCCTTCTCTCTCTCTGCGATCAGGACTCAATCAGAGTAGGATTCCAGACTCTCACATGAAGTCAGCTGTCAGGTTAAGCGTGTTGATCGGCCCCACAGACAGAACATCACAATTAGAGTCCGCCAGATCCACTCTGATTGAACACCCGTTAAAACGTTGCACTGTTCTGCGCTAGTGCATCCGATTTCAGCCAGCATTTTTATTCAGTTTTGCATTCCTTAGCCTTTGATTGTCCCCAATCTTCCTGCAAGGCAGCAGACTATTTGAGAAGGTGCACATGGCTAAAACTACTTTTTGGCCCGGCTGAAAAGCTGGTGTTCGAAACCCGCGGTAGGCAGAAAGGATTTTTTTTCTATCCTGGCTGGAATAAAAAAAAAATCCTAAGTCTCACACGACGTGGCGACAGTTTTGACCAAGCGGCCTTTATCCCTCTGGTTCTGTCGTGAGCCCCCGACATACACCAGCATTGGGAATATGTGTAATGAAGATATTTTTATTTATTTATTTTTTTATACAGAGTTTTCCTGTCACAAAATTAAACCATTGTCACAGTTTTATTAACGATGTGGTACATGCACACCAATAATGCGACAAAGCTCTTTTGTTGGCACACTATTGTAGTACAGTCACAAAGAGTACTGTCGAAAAATAATATACCGTCACAAAGTGATAATATTGTCATAAAGTTATTTTAATAAAGTCACAAGGTCATAGTATTGTCACAAAGTTATAATACTGTCACTAAGTTATAATACTGTCACAAAGTTACAATACTGGTACAAAGTCATAGTTTTGTCATAAAGTTATAATACTGTCACAAAGTTATAGTAATATCATAAAGTTATAATATTGTCACTAACTTTTAGTACTCTCACAAGGTTGTAATTCTGTCACAAAGTCAAAGCACTGTGAAAGATGGTAAGTAGAAAAGTATTCTATCATGATAATCTCTCATGGTAGG
Source organism: Megaustenia siamemsis (assembly GCA_032433765.1). Lineage (NCBI taxonomy): Eukaryota > Metazoa > Mollusca > Gastropoda > Stylommatophora > Ariophantidae > Megaustenia > Megaustenia siamemsis. The sequence continues at coordinate 93,565,860 of JAVIAB010000125.1, read as the reverse complement.
CAATTTGTTTAAAACTGAGATTTTCTCTCGTATTTCATCATCACCGTCATGTGCCATACCGGTTGGTGTAGGCGCTTATGTGCCTTCCACAATCTTCTATCCACCGTGCATCGTATCAATTATGTTGTTGACTGTTTCCCATGCCATGACACCAAGCTATAATTTTCTCTCTTTGTTGCCCGTGTTCTCTCTTTCCCTGTATTTTGCCAGTTGTAACGAAATATTCCGACTTTCTTCTTCTCATGATGTGCTCGAAAAATGTTAATTATTTCTTTCTGATTTTACTTAGGAGCTCCGTTTTTGTGTTGGCCTCTTTGAGAATTTTCTCATTGGTCTTTTTAGCTGTCCAGGGAACTTTCAACATTCTTCTGAGAAATCCCATCTCTGTGGCCTCTAATCGTCTTTTCATTTGTTTGTTTACTGTCCATGATACGCTTCCATAGGTCAGAATTGTCTCTATATAGCACCGATGAACTCTCTTTCTCACTTCCATTAACATAGATTTGTTGCATAGACTTTTTCATTTTCCGAAATGCTATTTTGGCCTGAGCTATTCTGCTTTTTATTTCTGTGGTACATCTCCCATCTGATGTTATTATTGTGCCCAAGTATTTGACGCGTTGCATTTATTTAAATTTAGTCCTGTCTATTTTTATGCTGCTGGTGATGATTGTTTCTTCGATATGCCCATTACTTCTGTTTTCTTACAATTCAGACTGAGACCTTTCTTGTTGCTTTCTTTTACTATTACGTTTATAATTTCTTGTAGTTCATTCTCTGTCTCTGCTATTAAGACTGTGTCATCCGCATATCACAAATTGTTTATGTTGTGACTGTTGATTTCAATTCCTTTTATATCCACTACTTATCTCATAATATGTTCGCTGTAAAGGAAAACAAATCCGGCGACAGAACACAACCTTGTCTGAGTCCTTGTTTTATATATTGGAACTGTCCTGTTTGGTTGCTAACTCTTACAGCTGCTGTTTGTATGCCAGTACATGTTTTTCTCGAATTTATAAGTTTAAAAAGTAACTATATTACAATTACTACAGCAAATACAAGGTACAATCACTTCCACAAGCACAATCTACAATCAATATTCTAGTGGGGCCAATTACGGTCACAATCTACAATCACTATCTTAATGGGGGCCAATTACGGTCACAATCTACAATCAATATCATAGTGGGGGCCAATTACGGTCACAATCTACAATCAATATCCTAGTGGGGGCCAATTACGGTCACAATCTACAATCAATATCCTAGTGGGGGCCAATTACGGTCACAATCTACAATCTGTACTGCAACAAAAACAATAACAATCTGCAAATCTACCGGTGTCTGTTACAGTCTGTACCCTGGACCCACCAAAGTTATGGCCGCACAGCACACACATGCCCATCAGGAGGCAGGTCACACAGTCCATGGTCACTGCAAGAAAACATTGACATACATGGTCACTATGAAAGAAAACATTGTTATACGTGGTCACTAAAAGAAAACATTGACACATGTGGTCACTGATAGAAAACATTGACATATGTGGTCACTGAAAGAAAACATTGACATATGTGGTCACTGATAGAAAACATTGATATACTTGATCACTGCAAGAAAACATTGACATACATGGTCACGAAATGAAACATTGACAAATACGGTCACTGAAAGAAACATTGACAAATACGGTGACTGGAAGAAAATATTGCCATACATGGTCACTGATAGAAAACATTGACATACGTAGTCACTGAAAGAAACATTGACAAATACGGTGACTGGAATAAAATATTGCCATACATGGTCACTGATAGAAAACATTGACATACGTAGTCACTTAAAGAAAACATTGATGCATATCGTCACTGATAGAAAAACAATGACAAATATGGTCACTGATAGAAAACATTGACATACAGGGTCACAGTAAGAAAACATTGATAAATATGATCACTGAAAGAAAACATTGACAAATATGGTCACTGATAGAAAACATTGACATACATGGTCACAGAAAGAAAACATTGATAAATATGGTCACTGAAAGAAATCATTGACAAATATGGTCACTGATAGAAAACATTGACATACATGGTCACTGAAAGAAAACATTGACACACATGGTCACTGAAAGAAAATATTGACACACATGGTCACTGAAAGAAAACATTGACATACATGGTAACTCTGAAAGAAAACATTGACAAATACGGTCACTGGAAGAAAACATTGACATACATGGTCACTGAAAGAAAACATTGACATACATGGTCACTGAAAGAAAAAAATGGCATAAATGGTCACTGAAAGAAAAATTGGCATTCATGGTCACTGAAAGAAAACATTGACATACATGGTCACTGAAAGAAAACATTGACATACATGGTCACTGAATGAAAAAAATCGGCATACATGGTCACTGAAAGAAAACATTGACATAAATGGTCACTGAAAGAAAAAATTGACATACATGGTCACTGAAAGAAAACATTGACATACATGGTCACTGAAAGAAAACATTGACTTACATGGTCACTCTGAAAGAAAACATTGACAAATACGGTCACTGGTAGAAAACATTGACATACATGGTCACTGAAAGAAAACATTGACATACATGGTCACTGAAAGAAAAAAATGGCATACATGGTCACTGAAAGAAAACATTGGCATACATGGTCACTGATAGAAAACATTGACATACATGGTCACTGAAAGAAAACATTGACATACATGGTCACTGAAAGAAAAAATCGGCATACATGTTCACTGAAAGAAAACATTGACATAAATGGTCACTGAAAGAAAACATTGACATACATGTTCACTGAAAGAAAACATTGACATACATGATCACTGAAAGAAAACATTGACATACATGGTCACTCTGAAAGAAAACATTGACAAATACGGTCACTGGAAGAAAACATTGACATACATGGTCACTGAAAGAAAACATTGACATACATGGTCACTGAAAGAAAAAAATGGCATACATGGTCACTGAAAGAAAACATTGACATACATGGTCACTGAAAGAAAACATTGACATAAATGGTCACTCAAAGAAAATATTGACAAATACGGTCACTGAAAGAAAACATTTACCAAAAACAGTAACAGACAGAACGATTTGATTAGTCAGTTGATACGTTGCGACATGGTTATTGAAACATAACTTTGATAACTTAAAACATGGTAATTGAAATAAACACAAAACTTAGGCTATTCAAATCAAATGTACTATCAACCCTTACGTATGCGTGTGAAAGCTGGAAAACAACAAGAGATATAGAAACAAAGTTGAACGCATTCGAAAATAAATGTCTAAGGAAAATACTTGGTATAGAATGGAACGAATTCAAAACAAACGAGGAAATTAGAGAAATCGCCAATCAACCACTAATATCTTCAGTAATAAAGAAAAGACGATGGTCATACGTTGGACATGTGATGAGAAGAGATAATAATCGAATAGCAAAGCAAGCCCTCATATGGGAAACAACAGGTAAAAGAAAAAGAGGAAGACCCAGGGAGACACTGAGAAGAACATTGATGAGAGAGGCAAGAGCAGCAGGAATCGGCTCCCTCAATGAGATAGAACTGCTTGCACAGAACAGAGACAGATGGCGAGATTTGATAAAATATCTTTAAAAGAAAACTGCTAGAACAAAAATTCATATAGGAGAAGGTGTATCTTGGTCTACGCCCTATGGGCCGGTTACGGCTCGAAAGGTCAATAGATAGAATTGAAATAAAACATTGACAAGTAGTGACATACATGTAATAATAAGTATAATAAAGTAATAATAAGTAATGACAAGTGAATATTGAAATATAACATTGAACATTGAAAACATGTTCACGAACATAAATAACATTGACAACTGAATAGTCACTGGAATCGTGACAGTACATGGCCACTAGAAATATAAATAAATACTCGTTATTGTAGACACACCATTTATCCACAAATTATTGGCATTTGCTTGATCATGTGTAAAATAAAATATAAAAAAAATGGTATGATTAAATCTTTATGCAATAAGTGGACGAATTAGAGCTACGATTCGGCTCAATATGCCTTCAGCAGGCACAACACACACACACCTCACAACTCACATATATTTATTTAAAATAAAATAAACAATAAATATTAAAATAATAAAATATATAAATAATAATGTCGGACTAGTTTTACTGCTTTAGCTTCACTGCAGCTTCGCATTTTGGTGCATTTCTTTGCCCTGACCAAACGTGATAATGTGTCGTAGGTGGTCTAGAGTAAGATGTCCACCTCTAGACAATAAGCTCCCTGGTTCGAGTCTCGCCATAGGGAATTCGTTTCTTCGAAGCGGTCGTTTCCTCTTGGTTCCGGATTCTTCCGGAAGTGAGACTCGACGTTTAGACTTCTCGGAAAACGATGAGAGAACAAGCGTCACGTGCGCAAGCTGCGCCAAATTGAAGAACGCATGTAAGTAAGAAATCGAAACGACTAGGCAAAATATGTCCGCTGTCCGGAAAAACAAAATGATTGGATAAATCTTCAAAACTGTCGACTATTAAACAAAAAAAACACACAAACATACGTGAGAAGTCGGAGAATATGTGCAAGTATGGCGTGGGACACCTGAGCACACGGTGTCGATGTGTAAACAGGAGAGAATGTGATTTTCACGCAAAATTCAGTCCCGGGGCACTTCCCTTGTAATGATAGATCTGGCAACGCAAACCATCGCCACCTGTATCTCTCAAGCGGAATGACTGAGGGGGTTTTCCCGAAAACAGCTAATGCCTGTGACGTATTGAGCTGCGCGAGCTTTAGAGGACTGACGTCATTTACACACAACCGCCCCTGCTAACAATGTTACGTCACATGGTTCGGGTGATCCCCCTCAGCCCTTTGCCTTGAGAGACGTATGTAGCTTTACACAAACAAACAATTGTATATGTTTAACATAAAGCATATGTATATATATATATCCTGTGTGTTACCGGGGCCTCATTATGAGGGAAATAAAGAATAGTGACACTGTGACCTTCCAGGCATGTCGTAAGAGGCGACTAAGGAGCTTGATCGATGGCTTGACAAGCTGTCATTGTAAAAGGTATTGTTATGGAAAGAGTCATAGATTTTAGAAGCAGTGATTTATGCCATATATGTACGATATGTGCCATTTTGGCACGCACGGTTTCTGTTTTTGAGGTTGTGGTTCTGCCCTATGTGCCGTCTTCGGCTCGAAAGGACAATAGATATACATATATATATATATATGTAACAAAATAATATGAAACTAGCACGTGAAACAAAGGGGAGGCACGATAGCTCAGTGGTTAGGAGTTTAGTACTCTGTGCACACCGTGAGCTGTGTTTTTCAATTTGAAACACTTACTCCCTACCAGCTTTACCGCGGCATTGTAATTATTTGCCTGTTCCCTACCTTATTTTTCCCCTTCCAATATTACTTTTATTAGGGTGTTGCGTCTTTTAACATGCCCCAAACATTTCATTTGTCTTGTTCTAATTGTGTTTAGTAGTTCTCTTTTCATTTTTAGTTGTTTTAAAACTTCATCGTTTGTTTTCTTTACTTTCTATACAACTCTACCTACTCTTCTATAAATTCACATTTCAAAGGCTTCAATTTTCTGTTCTGTTTTCTTGTCTAATATCCATGTTTGTGCACCATACACGAATATTGAGAAGATGTAACATTTTGCTATTCTTAGTTTTAGCCCTGGTGTTATTTGTTTTGATGTTAGTATATTTTTCATGACATTAAAATATATCTTCTTCTTTTCTCTTTTCACTGATACCGAAAAGGTGTCTTGGTTTATATCTTTTGTCGTTCTTGAGCTGCTCGAACTGTCTGAATTAGTGATTTTCCTTTGTTGTTACATGTCTCTGCCACTTCATCTATCCATCTTCTTCTGGGTCTTCCTCTTGGTCTTTTTCCATGCATTCTCGAGAAGAACGCCCTTGATGGTGATTGATAAGGATTCATTCTGACCGGGTGGCCAAACCATTTAAGTTGTTGTTGTTCTATATATTCTTGGCAGGGTTTTGTTCCTACTATTTTTCCTATGGTTTCATTTGGTATTCAATCTCTACTTGTGTTGTTTGTTACTTTTCTCAAGCATCGCATCTCACATGTTTTGATCTTTCTTAAATGTGATTTAGAAAGGGTCCATGTTTGACTTTCATAGCACAAAGTTGGTATGAAGATGCTATTTATCATTTGTTGTTTAGCTGGCATAGAAATATTTGGATGTCTTAGCAATGGTGAAAGCTGGTATGTGACAGCATTTGCTTTTTGTATTCTCATGTCAATTTCTCTGTCTAGTTTTCCATCTTCTGTGAACATTGTGTCTAAATACTTGAATTCCTCTACTTGTTTTATTTCTTTATCTTTGATCTTAATGTTTAATGGGTGTCTTAATTTGCTTATTCTTATAGCCTCTGTTTTTGCTGTGTTAATTTTCATACAGTAGTTTGTGCAGCTTTTATCTAGAGATGTTAAATGCTGTTGTAGCAGGTTTTCATCCTCATATATTAAAATATATCAAAATATTTATATATAAAATATTTTAGTAGTCTTAGTAAATTTTCTCTGAGACATGACGTGAGTATAAATCTGCGAAAGAACGTTACGAATGGTCACAAGATATAATGCAAAACATTACGATCTTCTTCTTCTACTTCTAGCATTCAGCTCCCTGTGGAGCATAGATCGTTAAACAAATACTTTCTAAGTCGTTCTGTTTCTTGCTATTTTTTGAAGATTGTTCTCTCTATGATCTGCATCTCTGCTTGGATCTGTCTATAATGTTACAATATTTTTACTTAAAATTCGATTATTTTTACACCAGAAAGTATCCAATGTTGAAATATTTCTTTTCATAAACCTTATTTGACAACAAAATCAAGAACATAACAATTAACGTGTAGAACAAACATGCTTCAGAACAATGTCACAAGTTTGAACCACTCCTATATAATATCAGTCTCAAGAATGCGTGGAATGTAGTTTGACATATTCCTTCATACATTCTACAACATGTGTATGATTAAAGCTAAAATACTATTTCCAGATTAAACACCGGAAATGTGTGCAGGAGGGAACTAATTTTCCCAAACTTTTGGGTCACTCAAAATCCAATTTAAAATAATTTGCTTTAAGCATTGTTTTTAAACTAATCAACGCGCTCGTTCATCTCCCAACAATTCAACTAAAGTGAACGTAAAAATTGAGGAAACAAAAGAACAAATCAAATAATACATTAATGTGGACACGACTTTTAACAAGTTTTTTTTTAAAGACAGATCAAGTTTATGGTGTAACGGTTATGTCCCCTTCAATACTGAAAAATTAACTAATTACCTCGCTTGGCAACACAGTGGGAGAATCAAAGAGTATTTGGTTTCCTGAATTTTTGTGGACATTAAAAAATATTGATCTTGGCATTTATGCAAGAAAGAACTTCAACAAGGTCACGTAATTCAACAAATGAGCGAGTAAGTGCAAACACTTCAGGAAGAGACGTGGCAGTTCAAGAGCTAACATCGTAGTTCTGACTTCAAAGTTCCTCTTGTGAGTGCAAGGAAGGACATGGGAAGTCAATTAACAATGTCAACGATTAGGGTGACAACACGGTCCGTTAATTAACGGACGAGGCTGGGATGAGGGCGTTAAAGTCACTGTTATGAGTGGTACAGGAAAAGTAGTGACGTTTGATAATAAAAATACGTAGTAAAATTGTTAGTTGAAGGTTATGTGTCAGATGTCTCCCGTGTCGATTGATCTGTAGAGAAATTTGTCAAATTCAAAATGAATATTAAAGGGGGTGGATACAAGAAGGCAGACATCAAATCTAAATACCGAAATAATGGATTTTGAATTGAGCAATTTAGTCTAAAGATATAAATCAATATATTGAATAAAAATTGAGTCGAAAGCTCAATATATTTTTGTTATATCTCACGTTGTTCTAGAAACAATTATTCAATATTTGTGTTATATATCACGTTGTTCTAGAAACAATTATTCAATATTTTTGTTATACATCACGTTGTTCTAGAAACAATTATTCAATATTTGTGTTATATCTCACGTTGTTCTAGAATATAAAATGTTTCAATATGTTTATCTATGGCTCACGTTGTTCTAGGAATAAATGTTCCATATTCATCAAGGACACGGCTTCACTAGCAGCATTTAAAACCCGATTATCAAACATTGTATATCTTATATAAATGAGAAAGAGAGTTCATCGGTGCTATATAGAACCAATTCTGACCTATGGAAGGGAATCATGGACAGTAGACAAACAAATGAAAAGACGATTAGACGCCACAGAGATGGGATTTCTCAGAAGAATGTTGAAAGTTCCCTGGACAGCTTAAAAGACCAATGGGGAAGTTCTCAAAGAGGCCAACACAAAAAGGCAGCTCCTAAAAAACATCAGAAAGAAACAATCAACATTTTTCGGGCACATCATGAGAAGAAGAAAGTTGGAATTCTTGGTTACAACTGGCAAAACATAAGGACAGAGAGATCGCGGACGACAAAGAGAGAAAATACTGGATAGCTTGGTGTCATGGCATGGAAAGCAGTCAACAACATAACTGATACGATGCACTGTAGATAGTAGATTATGGAGGGACATGATCGCCTACGCAAACCGGCATGGTACATGATGATGTATATCTTATTTAGTGAGGACAGTTTTATGTCCCAGAGCAGAAGATTACTTTAATGCCTGCCACATGATAGTGCTACTTAAGCTGAGACGGTGCCAGTAATCCACATGTTGTATTCCAAGCAAGAAAATGGCGGCTGTGTTTCTGACCACGTGACATAAACGAGAGTGTATAGTAGTCTCCGTTAGTCATAGTTGACTATGGATTTTTCAGCGTCCCTAGAAATGTTAATTTTTCCTTTCTTTCCTTTCGCCGTGTATTCTCTTTTTAATAAATCTGTCTGCTTCTTGTTTGATGTGAACCTTTAGAGTGTGTTTCAAGAGATTGCGGTCTGCAGCTATGTCTTCCCATGCTGCAGGGTTTATGTTTAGAGTCTTCATGTCGCGTTTACACACATCTACAAATCGAAAGCGTCCCCTAGTAAGTACATAGAGAACTGATATCAATGTGAGGTCGACTACAGAACATCGTTGGCAACTGAAAGATAAATCGTTATCAGCTGTGTCTGTCTGTCGTGACTAACAGTTCGGCATCAGCAATAATATACAGGGAATTATTTCTTCTAATATAAATAAACATATGTGCTAGTTTATGACTCTATACTATCTGTTTATGTAAGAAGAATGACAAACAATGGTATTCCCTTGCATGGCGAACTTAGGGGTTGAAAGAAACTAAAGGGCAGACTAGTGCTGAGATATAAGGATGTTTGCAGGGCTTCCTTGAGGGAATTCTCTGTCAGTGAAATGAAACTGGGAAAATATGCCTGCAGATCGTAGCACATGGTGAACAAAAAAAAAACAGCAACAGAACAGCAACGTTCCAGGCAACCTAGATATCAAATTCAGAAGACAAAAGGCGAGGGGGAAAGAGACTAGACCATGCACCACAAATACATCTTGTTCGTTCTACGGTCAGATCCGTCTATCCAAAATTAACAGATTCGGCCGCAAGAGAAGCTGTTCAGCAAAATAACATCCAACATAAGACACTAATATTTGACCAAACTACAGACTTATCATTATTGCTTGCTACCAACCTTCTGTTTAGACGCCAAAGACTTTCCCAGAAAAAAATCCGGTACCCATTTAAGGTTTTGTGATCCTGGAAGCCGTCGGCTACCTAAGTTAAGAATACGAATTATTAAATAATGTAAATCAATAACACGGTACTGATATCCAAGCGTGGCCAATCCTAGCCACCATCTTTCTACGCCATTTTTAGATTTGTGTTGTGCTTTCTGGATAGAATGTATATGTTTAATTTGTATAGTTGTTTTTTGTGTGTTTTGTTTTACCTGATGAAAGCTTTTGCTAAAACGTTGCAGTTTGCCTTGTCTTTCTATTAGTTTAGCTGCTCTGTACCATCGGATGGTTGTTTTGTATGTTTACTGACATCGAAGAACAAATTAAGAACTTCAATTATGAATCATCATCCAGTGCCATCTCCGCATTGAAGGTTGGCTACCATGGAGCGCCATTCTGCTCTGTCTCTTGCTTTGATGGTGCAAGTTATCATAGGCTGGTTTGTCCATCTTTTGATGTTACTCGTCCATGTTAGTCTTGGTTTGGCTCTGCCTCTTTTACCTTGCATGTTTCCTTCCAATATTACTTTTATTAGGCTGTTGTGTCTTTTACCATGCCCCAACAATTTCATTTGTCTTGTTCTAATTGTTTTTAGTATGTCTTTTCATTTTTAGTTGTTTTAAGACTTCATCGTTTGTTTTCTTTTCCTTCCATCCAATTCTACCTATTCTTCTATATATCCACATTTCAAAGGCTTTAATTCTCTTTTCTGTTTTCTTGTCTAATGTCCATGTTTCTGCAGCATATAGAAATGTTGAGTTGCCACTGGCACGGGCGGTTGAGCATTTATGGATTTTAATTCGTTTGCAGTGATGCCGAGGCCTTCCATAACCAATAACCAATAGGAATGTTGAGAAGACATAACATTTTGCTATTCTTAGTTTTAGTCCTGGTGTTATTTGTTTTGAAGTTAGTATGTTCTTCATTAAATTAAAATTACTTTTTGCCATTCCTATTCTTTCATTATGAATAGATATAGTTATTGAAGAGAGCGAGAAATAAGAGAGTGAGGAGACTTAGCTTAAATGAAAAGAAAACAGAAGTAGTGGTGGTCTCAAAGACAAGATCTTGTAGATATCATTCTCATCATCATCAAGTACCATGCCTGCTGACGTAAGTGATCATGTCTCTCCACAACTTTCGATCTCGACAGTTATTTATCATTTCCGTTGTTGACCCTCTGCCATGCCATTCTCTTAAGCTGTCTGGTATCTTTTCTTTTTGCTTCCCTCTATCTCTTCGTCTCTCAATGTTCCCAGTTATTACAATATATTCCAGCTGTTCCCTTCTCATTAAATGTATATAAATATATACTTATATAAAAAGTAAAAAGTAAACTACCCCCGTCACGCCAAGTGGCGTATAGGGAAATATGGTGTTAGTGACCCTATATTTTACAGACCATCAGCACATCATTTTTGGGGTAATGTGGTCGGTATTACGCCCGTGCTGCTTTACTTTCCCAGAAAAAAAAATCCGGTACCCATTTAAGGCTGGGTGAACCCGGAAGTAGTCGGTTGGGATCGAACCCTACCCCATGTCCTTTATAGTCCAGTTCACTAACCACTGAGCTATCGCGGCTCCCATATACTTATATAGTTATAATATATGCAAATAATAAAAAGCTCAGAAAAGTAGATTATTTTAAACGTTTTGGAACAACGTTACCATGAGAAAGAAGACGTCTCACTGAGGTAGATTCACATCTGCCAATAAAATGAGAATTATGCATCAAGTAATTATCATTTAACGCTAGAAATGACGATATGGACGTTCAAAAGGAGAAAGAGGATAATAAAATCATGTATTCTATTACAGAAGATACAGTTGCTAGATCCGCAGGAAAGTCCCACCATACAGTTCACTCTTTTAAAATATAACAATTTATGTTGAAAAATATCATCTGTTATTTCTCTTTCTCTCTCTCTCTCTCTCTCTCTCTCTCTCTCTCTCTCTCTCTCTCTCTCTCTATCTCTATCTCTCTGTCTCTCTCAGGTAAACGACATTTTTATGTGAATTTTTATTTTTTTAAATTTGTAATATTTCATTAACAATTGTCTATGTTCTGACATAATTACTCTTTGTAATACGGAAACAAAATGTCAATGTTCTGGCTAAATTATTTTTTTACGCAAAAAAAACCCATTAATATTCTTGCTTGATTACCTGCTCTTTTCTTCCTTTTTTTCCTCCTCCGCATCTTCTTGAAAGCTCTCTTTCTTCGAGAAAGTTCTGGACTTTTAGCCCTCATTCTTCACATAGACTCCATCATTTGATGCTGCTGTTATGTCCCATTGATGTTTCCACTTCATCTCACTCACAGCTCGTCTCGAGATATCCGTTCTTCTCTTCTTGCTGTATCTATATTGCATGATAAACAAAAGGAATTTTCTTCCTATAGAAGAACTCTCTAATTTGTTTTCTGTAAGTATTTCTACTTAGGGTGTAAGCCGATTATTTCCCTTACAGCCTCGTTCCTAACATGTCACTTCTGGTCACCCCGGCTGTTTTCCATCTCATTTATGTGGAAGCTGTGATATCGACAACTCGGATTTATAGACTCGTTTAGACGTGACATGAAGACTCTGAACATAAACCCTGCAGCCTAAGAAGATATAGCTACAGACCGCAATCTTTGTAAACACACTCTAAAGTATCAACTTAAGCAAGAAGCAGACAGATTCATAAAATAAAGAGAATACACGGCGAAAGAAAAGAAAAAAATAGCATTTCCTAGAGACGGTACAAAATATATAGTAAACTAAACTATGACTGATGGAGGCTAGTACTAATGTAAGGCTATGGCTGACGGAGGCTAGTGCTAATGTAAGGCTATGACTGACGGAGGTTAGTACTTATGTAAGGCTATGACTGACGGAGGCTAGTACTAATGTAAGGTAACTAACTACCTGGGACCTCGGAACCCTAGTTGGGAAAACCACCCGACTGGGCTACCGACGTTCGGGCAACCCGTGTTCGATTCCCGCTGGGAGCAGTGTTAGTTGTACTAGTGGTTGGAAAAAAAGATATCCCCTCGGTCGGCCCAGCCGCTGGCAGAAATTGGTACCAGGGTAGAATTTTGGGAAGATGAGGAATGCCGCCTCGCATCGTGAGTTTCGATGCGTGAAGCGACACTATCCACAAGTCTCCGAACACTTCTGGATGGACGACCGAGCACATATGGGTAAAAACTCGCGTGCTAGGATAGGCGGCCGAGCACATGTGGGTGAAAACTCGCGTGCTAGGATAGGCGACCGAGCACATGTGGGGAAAACTCGCGTGCTAGGATAGGCGACCGAGCACATGTGGGTGAAAACTCGCGTGCTAGGATAGGCGACCGAGCACATGTGGGGAAAACTCGCGTGCTAGGATAGGCGACCGAGCACATGTGGGGAAAACTCGCGTGCTAGGATAGGCGACCGAGCACATGTGGGGAAAACTCGCGAGCTAGGACGCCGATTAAAGTCTCGTACTTTACCTTCACCTTTACCTTTCAACTAACTTCCAATTAAGACTTGTTATAAGTGACCAAGTTCAGACTTGTTATAAGTGACCAAGTTCAGACTTGTTATAAGTGACCAAGTTCAGATTTGTTATAAGTGACCAAGTTCAGACTTGTTATAAGTGACCAAGTTCAGATTTGTTATAAGTGACCAAGTTCAGACTTGTTATAAGTGACCAAGTTCAGATTTGTTATAAGTGACCAAGTTCAGACTTGTTATAAGTGACCAAGTTCAGACTTGTTATAAGTGACCAAGTTCAGATTTGTTATAAGTGACCAAGTTCAGATTTGTTATAAGTGACCAAGTTCAGATTTGTTATAAGTGACCAAGTTCAGACTTGTTATAAGTGACCAAGTTCAGATTTGTTATAAGTGACCAAGTTCAGACTTGTTATAAGTGACCAAGTTCAGACTTGTTATAAGTGACCAAGTTCAGACTTGTTATAAGTGACCAAGTTCAGACTTGTTATAAGTGACCAAGTTCAGACTTGTTATAAGTGACCTAGTTCAGACTTGTTATAAGTGACCAAGTTCAGACTTGTTATAAGTGACCAAGTTCAGACTTGTTATAAGTGACCAAGTTCAGACTTGTTATAAGTGACCAAGTTCAGACTTGTTATAAGTGACCAAGTTCAGACTTGTTATAAGTGACCAAGTTCAGACTTGTTATAAGTGACCAAGTTCAGACTTGTTATAAGTGACCAAGTTCAGACTTGTTATAAGTGACCAAGTTCAGACTTGTTATAAGTGACCAAGTTCAGACTTGTTATAAGTGACCAAGTTCAGACTTGTTATAAGTGACCTAGTTCAGACTTGTTATAAGTGACCAAGTTCAGACTTGTTATAAGTGACCAAGTTCAGATTTGTTATAAGTGACCAAGTTCAGATTTGTTATAAGTGACCAAGTTCAGACTTGTTATAAGTGACCAAGTTCAGATTTGTTGCACAGGCAACACGCAGTAAGAATCAACTAGCCTCAAGGTCTCGTTTGTTATTTTTTCTTTATGCTAATTTGTACCATTTTACGTTGTATAAGAAGGACCTGCAACCTCAATATTTGTTTCGCGTCACTGCAACAGAGGACAATCTCTTTATCCTAACTTGTATGACTCTTTTTAAATGACGCTTTAGTTCTAAATCGGAAGTTTTAACAACGTTTTTGGATGAAGATGTCCGGGGCTTAGTTCGGGGCCACTCATTTCTAAAACTGATATCGTGTAGCAGTAGATTCAGTTTGTAACACCACATACACACAACATGTAAAATATGTTAGCTCAAACAAATACAGCGTGGTTATAAAGTTGTTTGTGCAGTGATTTGAAAAAAAAAATATATAAAAATATATATATATCGTGTGAACAGCCACTTTATCCAATACAAGCCAGGTAAGAGTAGAAGTGTCTAGATGAATACAAATTGACGTTACAATTTTCCGTAATTTCAAAAATATATTCACAACGACTTTATCAACACCCCGTATTTATGCATGCTACTTTAGTACAATAATTCTCGCAACTATTAGATCAAATATTTGAAAACCTGTTTCGGGGAATGCAGTGTTACATTTATTACCAGGAAAGTTGTTTCCAAATTTCAGATACAGCTTCTTCTAATCACTTTGAAAGTTCAATAGAGCAAGTGTAATCTGCCTTCCTGGAAAGATTTCAATGGGCAAATCAACTCAAAAGGTAGCCGCGATAGCTCAGTGGTTAGTGAACTGGACTACAAATGACAAGGGGTAGGGTTCGATCCCAACCGACGGCTTCCGGGTTCACCCAGCCTTTAATGGGTACCGGATTTTTTTTCTGGGAAAGTAAAGCAGCACGGGCGTAATACCGACCACATTGCCCCAAAAATCATGTGCTGAAGGTCTGTAAAATACAGGGTCACTAACATCATATTTCCCTATACGCCACTTGGCGTGACGGGGGTACTTTACTCTTTACTTTTAAATCAACTCAAATACCTGTGATAAACATATGTGTTCAGTCAAATGACAGCCTTCCGATTTGAATAGTTAAAATGATGTAATAACACAATGTCGACGTTCTACTTCACCGTATCAGCTCGCCCGACTGATAATAATCTTCATAGGTTAAGAGTATGTTAAATGGGCGTCCGTGCGTTGTGTTGTTGTTAGCAATTTCTGCGCCTCCAGTCCGCAATAGGTGCAGCACTGCATCGTTTGAGGTGGTAGGTTACCTACCATCTCGATCTCATCTTCGTAAAGCTGGTTAGACTGATACCACAGCCGCTGCAGGAGAAGTTTTCAGTTTGATATTAATCACCAGTTGCTGCTGATTCCGACCCAAGTGGTCAAATATGGGTCGCTCATTATTTTATCAAGGATGTTGTCCAGAATCTTCACCCCGCCATTGTTCTGTTTTGATGAATTTATGTGACATCCTAAAATACTGTCTAAGTTTAGGTTTGGTGAGTTTCTGTGGCATCCTAAAATACTGTCAAAGTTTAGGTTTGGTGAGTTTCTGTGACATGCTAACAAAATGTAATTAATTTGATTTGACTACTTTCTGTTATAACAAAATTCAATGTTTAGGTGTGACAGCCTTCTGTGATATCGTAACAAAATGTCAATATTTAGGTGTGACAGCCTTCTGTGATATCGTAACAAAATGTCAATATTTAGGTGTGACAACCTTCTGTGATATCGTAACAAAATGTCAATATTTAGGTGTGACAACCTTCTGTGATATCGTAACAAAATGTCAATATTTAGGTGTGACAACCTTCTGTGATATCGTAACTAAATGTCAATATTTAGGTGTGACAACCATCTGTGATATCGTAACTAAATGTCAATATTTAGGTGTGACAGCCTTCTGTGATATCGTAACAAAATGTCAATATTTAGGTGTGACAACCTTCTGTGATATCGTAACAAAATGTCAATATTTAGGTTTGAAGAGTTTCTATTTAGTTTTGATGAGTTGGAGTTCGACTATTACTAACGTCATCCGACAATACAATATGGCTGCTTGTCGCCCTTTTTTGCAGAAACTAACGTAGACGCTTAAATTGTTTTGTATCATTCCCTGCGTGGTTTAGAGGTACGTCGTTGGCCTCAGAACAGGAACGACCCGAGTTCAAGGACCTCCACAAGCGGTGGTGACTTTATTATGTTGGAAAAAATAATCCATATTGTTAATGATGTTACCCTCTAGTGATCGATCTTTTGGGTGGTAAGATCTGATGTTTAACCCTCTCGGATAACGGCAATAAACAGAACGTCCGGTGCGCACTCGCGCACGTTAAAGAACCTTCGGCAGTTAACATGAACATGGTCGCTTCCCGGACAGAATTATCAGTACAAACCAACCCACTCTGTTTGTCCTAGACCGTGGTACGGAGTTCATGCATGTGGGCCAGTAGTCTCCTCGGATTTTCTCCAGTAGGATACTGGAGCACCTATGGGTTTCTTCCTGTGTGCAGTGAAGATGATCCTAACAACAACACCAACGACAACAACAGCAACAACAACAACAACAGCAACGACAACAACAACTGCTGTTTCGGTTGCTTCGTTTGTTTGAAATGTGAGCTTTCGAGAAAACTAGATTGAGAAAGTGACTGTGCACTCTCTATTCGATGGAAGTCGTTTGGAATCGTCGCCTATGTCGAGGTTAGGGCTGCACGGTAGTCGACCTCCTCAACAGAATTTGTCAAAGCTCTTTGGCGTAAGCTGCGGCCTGACATGGAGAATTGCTGATTGTAGTGAGACAGACTGGCAAAATACAGGAAAAGAGATATCGCGGACGACAAAGAGAGAAGATAATATAGCTTGTTTCATAACTCGTGCCAAACTTTTTAAAATCGATAGCTTTTTAACCGCTTGTTGTAAGTTGTTCAAAATTTGCATGTAAAGTTATAATGATTAGAAACCAACAGGGGATTAATTTCATTAAAAAAAAACATTTGGTTATTATTGTTGCTTATTTGATTTATATAAATTTATAACGACCCATTGATGTAGTCAAAACTTAATGTTTACAGTATTTTAAGTTAAAAATAGCGAGTAAAAATCCATACACGGTAAAATTGACGTGTTTGCACGCTTTCACCGTGGTTTTTTGATACAATTAGACACTTGTAAAAAACACGAGAAATTGTGTGTTCCATTTCCGTTCATTCAGAGGTGTAGACGTGGAACGATAACATTTATGATGAGTCTTAAAATGAAATTCTGCAGTTTACAAAACATCGCAATAAAAATGTATGACTATTTTTGCAAAGAGGCTAAACGAAGAAGATTATTTCATTCTTTAGAAAACCCTGAGAATAGGACAAGACACATTTTGAATTTATCTAAACGGTCATTTAATCGCTGGATTCAAGCACGTGACCGTCAATGTTCAAAATATACAAAATCACAAGGAAGAGCAAAAATGTTGGATAATTTCGACAGTGAACTTATTAGAAGTGAAATTCGCAAAATGTTGGGTATGAATGAAACTTTTACAATAAGAAAATTAAAAGTATCGCTGAAAAAGAACAACAGTATTGAAATATCAAAGTCTACATTATGGAGGAATGTGAGAGCTGCAGGCTTTACATTCAGAAAGTATTCCAATTGACGAAACATCATCTGTGAGAAGCCACATATAGTAGTCATGAGAAGCAAGTACTTACGTGAAGTAAAAGAGGTGCGCAAGCAAGGTTATGATATTGTGTACTTGGATGAAACATGGATCAATGCTCACCACACTAACCAAAGGGAATGGCAGTCATCAGATGGAAAGATTAAGAGATTAATACCTAGCAGCAAAGGACAGCGCTTGATAATTGCTCATGCAGGTAGTCGACAACATGAACTAATACAGAATGCAGATCTCATTTTTCTTTCAAAATCCATAGCCAATCGGGATTATCACTCTAAGATGAATGGTCACATATTTAGACATTGGATTGAAAATTATGTTCTTCCATCACTAGATCGACCATCTTGCCTAATAATGGACAATGCAGCGTACCACAACATTGTTGCACTTGAAGATAAAGTCCCGACGTCATCCAGTACAAAAGATGCTATTAAGATATGGCTCACAAAGGAGCACATACAATTTAATAACATGTATTTAAAACCTGAATTACTATCTCTAGTAAAGCAAAAACAAAGGACAAAGATTTTTCAAATAGATAAGATTATCCAAGAGCACGGTCATATAAGTTTGAGGCTGCCACCTTACCATGCTCATTTAAATCCAATAGAACTAATCTGGGCAAAATTAAAAGGACAAGTGGCAGATGAAAATACAACATTCAAAATATGCGATGTAAAGACTCTTGCTAATCTCGCTTTATTAAATATAGACAAAGATTATTTGGCTAAATGTGAAGACCACGTCTTAAAACAGGAAGAGGAATATTGGAAAAAATGATGGTTTGTGGAATGTTCAACCCCAAACAGTTATTAATCTTTTAGACTCGTCTGATTCAGAATGAAAGTATATAGCCCCCACAATGTTGGCCCCTATATTACCTTAAATTAGTTCAACAAACGGTCCTTTTCAGGACCACACAACTATGAAAATTGGACAAACAGATATACCTTGATATTATCGTCCGTCCTCGAACTGAGAAGACAATAATTCTCCTGGTGTTTTGTCTCATTCAGTTATTTCCCCATTACGGCCACGCCTTTACCTAGTGAAAATTAATCATAGACCAGCAACTACGGTAATTTCTATTATTTAGGGGTTCACAATTTACAATTTTGACAAAAATCAAAGAAATTCGCCGCTTTAAGAAAACTGCAGCTGCAAGATATTTGTTAAATATACATTTAAAGGGACTTTTGCATTCTAATAACATTTGGAAAATTTCAACAGTTTTTAACAAACGGTTACTGAGTAATAGCGTTTTGAAGTTGGGCACGTGATTTGAAACGAGCTATAGATAGCTTGATGTCATGGCATCGAAAACGGTTAACATAAGAATTGATACGATGCATTGTGGTACTATCAGTATTATATGGTGCTAAAACATGGATATCAACAAAAATGACAATCAAGAAGATACAGACTTTCATTAATCGATGCTTGCGCAGAATAAAAGGATGGAAATGGCAGGACAACATCACTAACATAGAATTATGGAAATGTACTAGTCAAATACCGGAATAACACATTATGAGAATGAAAGTGTAAAGAAGAGCATAGAGACGGGGCAACTGACGGACATAGAGTGCGAGTCTCATAACATTGAATGTGTGCTCAGGTGAGAAAATAGAATGTCTGTCAGACAGGCACAGACAATAAACAGCCGACTAGGCCATATCAGACGTGTTTGATGAATGTTATCTGTCACTGTGTTTGCCTGAAACCAGCAAGTAACCGGGTTGATCAATTGTTTGCAGCACCCTAGAAGACATCTGTCTCGTTCCGTGTCTGCTGAAATCAAACAAAAGGCAAACATCAGAAAGGCGTTATTGATCACAGACAATCGGTAGAGATCGTGAACACTCGATGGAGATCGTGGACAATCGGTAGAGATCGTGAATATTATTTCTTTCAGAACAAACGTTTTCATTCGTGGGTTGTCGTTTATGTTTTAAAA
Source organism: Megaustenia siamemsis (assembly GCA_032433765.1). Taxonomy (NCBI): domain Eukaryota; kingdom Metazoa; phylum Mollusca; class Gastropoda; order Stylommatophora; family Ariophantidae; genus Megaustenia; species Megaustenia siamemsis. The sequence goes on along the minus strand of JAVIAB010000125.1, from coordinate 93,545,997 downwards.
TTGTATTTTAGCCGAACAGGGATGCTCCGAGAAGAGCTGTGTGTGTGTGTGTGTGTGTGTGTATGTGTGTGTGTGTGTGTGAGTGTGTGTGTTAGTGAATGTGTGTGTGTGTATAAGTGTGTGCTTGTGAATGTTTGTGTCTGTGTGTATCTGCGTGTGTGGGTGTGTGTGATGTTTGTGGTGTTCGTGCCTGAGTGAGTGACTGGTTTCACATAAAGGTGAGTAGGTGAGTGGGTGTGTAGGTGAGTGGGTGTGTAGGTGAGTGGGTGTTAGGTGAGTGGGTGAGTTACATGTGAGTGAGTAGGTTCGTAGATAGACGTGCGAGTGTGTGGGCGAGTGAATGAATGAGTGTGAGCGAGAGTGAGTGAGTGAGATAATATGTTCTAAGGAATGTTAGTGAATAAATTCGAAGATATATATAAGTGAGTGAGTACATTCATAGTTAGTGACGTGAGTGAGTTCGTTGATGTATAAGTGAGTGAGTACATTCAAAATTAGGGACGTGAGTGAGTTTGTAGATATATAAGTGAGTGAGTACATTCATAGTTAGGGACGTGAGTGAGTACATTCATAGTTAGGGACGTGAGTGAGTACATTCATAGTTAGGGACGTGAGTGAGTACATTAATAGTTAGGGACGTGAGTGAGTACATTCATAGTTAGGGACGTGAGTGAGTACATGCATAGTTAGGGAAGTGAGTAAGTTTGTAGATATGTGATTGAATGAGTGTGTGTGAGTGGGTAAGTTTGTAGATATGTGAGTAAGTGAGTGAGATAGTGAGTGAGTGAGTGAATATGTTTGTAGATATGTGAGTGAATGAGTAAGTTAGTGAGTGAGTGAGTGAGTGAGTGAATGAGTGAATGAGTGAGTGAGTGAGTGAGTGAGTAAGTTTGTAGTGATGTGAACGAGTGGGTGAGTGAGTAGGTTTGTGGATATGTGACTGAGTGAGTGAGTGAGTGAGTGAGTGAGTGAGTGAGTGAGTGAGTGAGTGAGTGAGTGCGTGAGTGAGTGAGTGCGTGAGTGAGTGAGTGATTGAGTGAGTGAGTAGGTTTGGAGATATGTGAGCGAGTGAGTGAGATAGTGAGTGAGCAGGTTTGTAGATATGTGAGCGAGTGGGTGAGTGAGTAGGTTTGTGGATATGTGAGTGAGTGAGTGAGTGCGTGAGTGAGTGAGTGCGTGAGTGAGTGAGTGAGTGAGTAGGTTTGGAGATATGTGAGCGAGTGAGCAACTTTGTAGATATATGAGTCAGTGAGTGAGTAGGTTTGTAGATATGTGAGTGAGTGAGTGAGTAGGTTTGTAGATATGTGAGCGAGTGAGTGAGATAGTGAGTGAGCAGGTTTGTAGATATGTGAGCGAGTGAGTGAGATAGTGAGTGAGCAGGTTTGTAGATATGTGAGTAAATGAGTGAGTGAATGAGTGAGTGAATGAGTGAGTGAATGAGTAAGTTTGTAGATATGTGAGCGAGTGGGTGAGTGAGTAGGTTTGTAGATATGTGAGTGAGTGAGTGAGTGAGTGATTACGTTTACAGATATGTGAGGGAATGAGCAAGTTTGTAGGTATGTGAGTGAGTGAGTGAGTAGGTTTGTGTTGATATGTGAATGAGTGAGTAGGTGTGTAGATATGTGAGTGAGTGAGCAAGTGAGCAAGTTTGTAGATATGTGAGTGAGTGAGTGAGTGAGTAGATTTGTAGATATCTGAGTGAGTGAGTGAGTGAGTGAGTAGGTTTGTAGATATGTTAGTGAGTGAGCAAGTGAGCAAGTTTGTAGATATGTGAGCGAGTGGGTGAGATGCTGAGTGAGTGAGTGAGCAGGTTTATATATACGTAAGTGAATTAATTAACAACCAAACAGGACAATTCAAATATATAAAGCAAGGAGTCAGACAAGGCTGTGTTCTGTCGCCGGATTTGTTTTCACTTTACAGTGAATATATTATGAGATCAATAGTAGACAAAAAAAGAAGTGAAGTCAACGGTCACAACATAAATAATTTGCTATATGCGGATGACAGAGTCTTAATAGCAGAGACAGAGAATAAACTACAAGAAATGATAGACATAATAGTAAAAGAAAGCAACAAGAAAGGTCTCAGTCTGAATAGTAAGAAAACAGAAGTAATGGTTATATCGAAGAAACAATCACCACCACCATGCAGCATAAAAATAAACGAGACAAATCCGAAACAAGTACAACGTTTCAAATACTTGGGCACAATAATTACATCAGATGGGAGATGCACCACAGAAATAAAAAGCACAATTGCTCAGGCCAAAATGGCATTTCAGAAAATGAAAAATATCTAATGCAACAAATCTATGTCAATAAAAGTGAGAAAGAGAGTTCATCGGTGCTATATAGAACCAATTCTGATCTATGGAAGCGAATTATGGACAGTAGACAAACAAATGAAAAGACGATTAGAGGCCACAGAGATGGGATTTCTCAGAAGAATGTTGAAAGTTCCCTGGACAGATAAATAGACCAATGGGGAAGTTCTCAAAGAGCCAACACAAAAAGGGAGCTCTTAAAAAAACATCAGAAAGAAGCAATCAACATTTTTCGGGCACATCATGAGAAGAGGAAAGTTGGAATACTTGGTTACAACTGGCAAAATAAAAGGAAAGAGAGATAGCGGGCGACAATAAGAGAAAATACTGGATAGCTTGGTGCCGTGGCATGGAAACAGTCAACAGAACTGATACGATGCACTGTAGATAGAAGATTGTGGAGGGACATGATCACCTACGCCAACCAGTATGGCACATGATGATGATGAAGTGAATACATGAGTGTGTGAGTGAGTGAGTGAGTGAGTGAGTGAGTGAGTGAGTGAGTGAATGAGTGAGTGAATAAGTTCTCAGATATATTATTAGATAGGAAATCAGTAGGTTCACAGAAATACTAATGAAGGTGTGTAGATAAGTGAGTGAATAGGTTCTTATACATATATGTTAATCCGCAATGTTAGAAATATGAATGAGTAGGTGGTTTGTAGGTATATTAGTGAGTGATTAGGTTTGTAAATATGTGAGTGAGTAGGTTTGCAGTTAAATAAGTGAGTGAGTAGGTTAGTAGATATGTGAGTGAGTAGGTTTGCAGGTATATTAGTGAGTGAGTAGGTTTGTAGATATGTGAGTCAGTAGATCTGCAGGTATATTAGTGAGTGAGTAGGTTAGTAGATATTTGAGTGAGTAAGTTTAGAGCTATATTAGTGAGTGAGTAGGTTAGTAGATGTGTGAGTGAGTATGTTTGCAGATAGATGAGTGAACAGTTTAGCAGATATATTTGTGAGTGAGTAGGTTCGTATGTAGGTCAGTTAGTAGGTTCACAGATATATAAGTGAGTGAGTAGATTCGTAGATTGGCGAGTGAGTAGGTTTATAGCCAGGTTGAGTAAGTTTGTATAAATGTGAGTAAGTATGCTTGTAGATATATGAGTGAGTTTTTTTTGTAGATATGTCAGTGAGTAAGTTTGTAGGAATGTGTGTGAGAAAGTTTGTAGATATGTGAGTGAGTAAGTTTGTAGATATGTGAATGAATAAGTTTGTAGATAGGTGAGTGGGTAGGTTTATAGCTACGTGGAGTAAGGTTGTAGATATGTGAGTGAGTAAGTTTGTAGATATGTGAATGAATAAGTTTGTAGATATGTGAGTAAGTTTGTAGATTTGTGAGTGGGTAAGTTTGTAAATATGTGAGTAAGTAACTTTGTAGATATGGCAGTGAGTAAGTTTGTAGATATTTTAGTAAGTTCTTATATAAGCGAATGAGTGAATCAGTCAGTTAAGGTGAGTCAGTGATTAAAGGAGTGAGTCAATGGATGAGACATGTTCACGATAACATAAGCTGATACAAGTCAACGAAGGCGCTCCACATATGAGTGAATCAGTCAGTTAAGGTGAGTCAGTGATTAAAGGAGTGAGTCAATGGATGAGACATGTTCACGATAACACAAGCTGATACAAGTCAACGAAGGCGCTCCACATTCACCAACACAACCTATCCTTGTTCGGTTTATGCCCCATCTCTAAACTCGCAAACATTGTCTTCCAACATTTGTCCCAGCAGTGGTGGCATCTCTTTATATAGAAGACCTAGTAGTGTTGTACCTCCAGAGTGAACGAACGTCTACTCCTTCAAGAAACCCTAACAAAGCCCAATCAAAAAAACCACTGCAGCTTGTTATATACTTGGGTCGACCAATGAAACTATCTCAATCAATCAAACATCAATTCATTCATTCATTCAGTTTTTTTTTTTTTTTTTTTTTTTTTTTTTTTGCAATTTAAAAATGCAGTGTTAAAAAACGTTTCAACCTCATATATTATTGAATGCAAGGCCTTAATTTGTGTTAGTGTTGTGTTTCACTAGGCGTGAACGACCCCTGTAACTGTACTCTAATCATGAGAACAAACATATTTTCCATCTAAAATTAAATCATGTGTCTATCACAACATCCCTTCACCCCACTTTCATCCTTCTCAAAAATATGCGAGACAGAACAAATGTCCTGCTTTAATTTGAGCGACCTTATCTCCGGGACGACACGACATTTAGTGCTGTCCCTAAAACCGATTCCAGAGAAGTCCCTGAAGCAATGTTTGGGGACATCCACGAGTTAAAATAACGTGTTCCAGTCAGCGAGCTAGTGACCGAGTACGGAAATACCCCAAATTCAAACACAGAAACCGCCTCACTGTCTCTTATACTCGGAACAACATTTGAAATTTACTATTTTTATAGAATAAATAATTATTGCTAGCTTTGGCAGAGGCGTATCAGAGTTTATAAAAAAGTAACCCCCGAAAATAATAAGTAAAATTTGCGTGGGACGAGGTTAAGAGTAAAAATGGATTATGTAGGTGTAGAGAGGAAGTGTTGTCTATATTTTTCTATAACGGATTCTAGCGATAAGGCACACCCGGGCCAAGCATAAGTGTAATTATTGCTTATCAGTCGAACAATAAGGGAATCGCGACGGTTGAAGTACATTTAATTATAGCAGGAAGCGTGTAGCAATATAAATCAAAGGAATATCAAAGAAAATATGTAACAGTTTCAATATAGGGAATATCAAAGGAAGAATCTACGTCATCTATGCAGTTCCGTGTCTCGCCTTGCTTATGTGTTACCTGGAGTCACACTTCTTTGATCAACACATTCATCGATGATGGGTCTTCGGATTGTGAACTTTCAGAGCAAGATGTTGAGTTCTTGGACTTACCTTGTCATCTTTCTCTGTTCATCTTTCTCTGTTCATCTTTCTCTGTTCATCTTTCTCTGTTCATCTTTCTTTGTTCATCTTTCTTTGTTCATCTTTCTCTGTTCATCTTTCTTTGTTCATCTTTCTGTGTTCATCTTTCTCTGTTCATCTTTCTCTGTTCATCTTTCTCTGTTCATCTTTCTCTGTTCATCTTTCTTTGTTCATCTTTCTTTGTTCATCTTTCTCTGTTCATTTTTCTCTGTTCATGTTTCTCTGTTCATCTTTCTCTGTTCATCTTTCTTTGTTCATCTTTCTCTGTTCATCTTTCTTTGTTCATCTTTCTCTGTTCATCTTTCTCTGTTCATCTTTCTCTGTTCATCTTTCTTTGTTCATCTTTCTTTGTTCATCTTTTTTTTTTCATCGTTCTATTAAAATTAATCACTCGACCTCCATTTTCTGTTAGTTTCTTAAACATGTTTGTTTCTCATCATCTCTCTGGTCTCCACACTTCCGTCTTCTATAAACCGACCAATATTCTTCTTATCTCCTCAACGCATCTTCTCACCCACAATCCTATCCGGTTTCTATTCTGTTATCCTAAGTCGAACGCCTCCGACGACTCTGCAATGTGAACTATGAGTAAAGGTAAAGTACAAGACTGGAATCAACATCTTAGCACGCGAGTTTTCACCCATATGTGCTCAGGCCGCCTATCCAGGAGTGTTCGGAGACTTCTAGACAGTGTCGCTTCCAGCATCGAAACTCACGATGAGGGGCGGCATTTCTCACCTTCCCAGAGTACTACCCTGGTACCCATTTCTGCCAGCGACTGGTACGACCACAGGGGTATTTTTGTTCCAACCACGAATACAATTTGCGCTGCTTCCGGTGGGAATCGAATCCGAGTTGTCCTAACGTCGGTAGCTCGTTCGAATGGTTTTCCCAACTAAGCTACCGAAGCCCCTTAACTAAGAGTTCTTGTGACAAGCCAGCCACATGTTGTAATCATCGCCATTATCTTGAATCGGTAACTAAATCTTACCTCCAACGACTTCTATTTATCTCGTGTGTTGTAGCTCTTACACCCAACCACTGTCATTCCACCTAACCTCTGATATAATTATTTTTACCTTCGTGCACAACTGCCTTACCTACCTAACCTTTACTTTGGATCCTACCATTCACCTTTTGTTCTCTGAATCTCTCTCGGCAGCCAATAAACGTGACGTCAACATTCTGGACACTGTGGTTCTGGTGAGAAGCAGACTCGTCGACAATAGCCAGGACCACAGAGTGGGTAGGTCTGCAGAACCTGTCCTTTTTGCTGGAGACCTACCACGTCACCCTCCCTAACAATGTTTTCTAGATCAAAAACCGTTTTACGTTGTCGTAACCTTCTATACGTCACCACCTTCATGTGCTGCCATTAAACATAAATTTGCGAAAATAGAGGGCATCTTGGTGATGTCTTCCTTGAGGATCTCTTTGGCTTTTCTCATGATTCTGGTATTCCAATCGAGATTCTGCTTACTTGTGGATACATTGCTTACTTGTGGATTTTCTGTTTATTTTTTAAATGTTCTGTTTACTTGTGAATGTTGTGTTTACTTGTAATGTTTTTTTTTTACCTGTGAATGTTCTGTTTACGTGTGAATGTTGTGTTTACTCGTGAGTGTTTTGTTTACTTGAGAACTTTTTGTTTGCTAGTAAATATCGTGTTGCCTTGTGGATATTTTTTTTAAATTTAAGATTGCTTTTATTAACTTTTGAATATTCTGTTTACTTTTGGGTGATCTGTTTAATTTTGGCTCTGTTTATTTGTAGATGTTCTTCGAAGATGATTAGAGGGAAAAAAGCACAATGATCTTAAAGACACATTAACTCACAGAACACATTTCTAGCTAATGCTTGGAATCTCACAAACAAATCTACCTAATTACACGAAGAAAGAAACACCCTTTTCAGTTTCATTGTCAAATTTACAATTTGCACATTCTTCGTGAAAAGTCTGTTCCAGATTGCATTTGTAATTTAGGGACGTGCTGTCTATCCTTTGTTAATTTCAGATGAGTATTCGTTGCCTTTGATAACAGTAGTTGCTGAGTGTAAGTTTTCCGTTGAGATAATTGAATCTGTGGTGCGTTTACTCTGTTGGGACTTATGTTATTCTGTTGGGACTTGCGTTATTCTGTTGGGACTTGCGTTATTCTGTTGGAGATAGTCACAAATGTAAAGTGACACTTCTCTGTGTCACTGCAGTAAGAGGGAGATTTAACGAAATTTTCCAGTGGTTAAATCAGATATGCCAGGTTTGTGGTGGTAAGTTATCGATCTAATCACAGTGCGGCTGTTTTCAATTAAGAGACACAGCAACTGGAGAATTAGTTGTTATAAAGACGATGCTTGTTGTGTAATACATGTTTGTGATATGTTCATCAGACCGTATTTTGACAAATTGAAGTTAACTCCCCTGTAATGAAATAACCGTTTTTAGTTGTCGATAGTGATGTCCCCTAGCATGTGTCTTACATGTGTCTTACAGTTGAGGATTGAACTATTGAATGTCACCTTTTAAGTCAAAGCATTTGGAGGTGGAAGGGCCAGTGCACTATCTCGCGCTATTATTTCTTTATCTCACTCAGCTCAGCTTGATCACTATCCAAGTGAGTGCGTCAAACTCCACTCACGTTAACAGATGAAATAATAAAAGCGTTAAGAGATATAGAAAGGAGATTGTCGTCAGTATACTATGGTGTCTCTATATATTTGCTTGTTTCTTTGATTCTCTCTTTTCATAATTGGAATGTCTTTCTCTGCTGTATCTGGCTGCTATTAAAAAGAAATGTTCTGGTCTTTGTTTATGTCTTTTATTCCATATTTCTATCTTTTCCTTGGTGTTCCTCTTACCCTCTGTTTTGATGTTCTTATGTAGAATGCTTTTGATGACATTTGGTCTGGTTTCATTCTAAGTGCATATACCATTTCATTTGTAGGTCGTTTGTATGTTCCAGGCATGGTTTCATTCCGATTTCTTAATGTCCAATAAATAGATCATTTGTCCACAAATAGATTAATCTGGAAATTCATTGACAAGGAAGAAATACTGAGTAATAAATCGTTGCAATGAGATAATAAACAGCTCGAAACAGTGAAGAAACAAAGGAACGAATTACCATCAGAGTTTATGTTACAGCTTTACGGGAAAATGAGAGGTCCACACACCGTTTCTACCTACAGTCTTCATCATGGGGCAATAACAGGGTCCACACGAAACTGTTTATGGTAAATTTGGACGAAAAACTTCATTTGTGCTTAACTGTAACGGATGGGAGAACGGGTGGTCGAACTGATGGAGCTCCTATAAAACATCAGGATCGATATTTCTCGGGCGCATCATGAGAAGAGGAAAGTTGCAATATTTGGTTACAACTGGAAAAAATTCAGGGAAAGAGATATCGCGGACGACAAAGAGAGAAGATACTGTATAGCTTGGTGTCATGGTGAAGCCGCGATAGCTCAGTGGTTAGTGAACAGGACTACAAAGGACTAGAGGTCGAGTTCGTTCCCGATCGACGACGTGCAGGTTCACTCAGCCTTAAATGGGTACCGGAATTTTTTCTGGGAAAGTAAAGCGGCACTTCGTAATACCAACCACATTACCCCAAAAATCATGTGCCGAAGGTCTGTACAAATTATGGTCACTAACACCATATTCCCTATATGTCATATGGCGTGACGGGACACTTTACTCTTACTTTGTGTCATGGTATGGACAACACGGGAAGTCATTTTTATTTTCTTAAACCAGTTTCGATTATTTTGTTTTGGATGTTTCATTGCTAGTTAGCTATGTAGGATTAGTTTTATTTACATACATATCTGCGTGTGCGTGCTGCTTGTCTGTTTCTGCTGAAGGCCTATTGAGCCGAAACGTCGTTCAAATCTATGTCGTCTATCAATCACGTAAAGCTTTTACCACACCATTTTTTCTATTTTTTTTTCAATTCTCCCCTATGGAAAACAGTCAACAACAGAATTGATACGACGAACTGTGGATAGAAAGTTGTGGAAGGACATGAGCGCCTACGCTTACCGGTATGACACATGATGATGATGAAACATCTAAAGAGAGCGATCTGTCAACGGATGGACCCGTCCGAGGCTTCAGTCCCTGGGAGGTACACTAAAGGACTCACAAAATCCGAGCTGAAAAACGCGTAAAAAGTCACTTGAGGTTTGGAGACCGGGACTGAAGTAGTTGATGGGTTTCATTGAAGTGATGAAGAGAAATAGGAGGTCTGGCTAATGAGCCTGGTAGCTGATGTTTTCCGTGAAGGGACAGAGTTGGAAAAACAGTCAGACTCAGGGGCATTTAAGAAGAGTTGTCCAATTAACTGGGAAGAGTTATTGCTACATGAGGCATGTGTGGGGGAAATTTGAGTGCCGGGGGATGGGAAGAGGAGATTAAGGGTTGAAGGAGTTTAGAGAGCGGGAGTAAGAGGGACACAAAGATGGACTGAGAAACTACCAAAAGGGAAATGAGAGTGAGGGAGTGCATAAGAAAAAGGGAGACGGTAAGAGGAAAGAAATTGAGGATAAATGGAATCGTTCTTTTGGGTGGGTAGAAGTGTCATTTATTATGTGAAGGGACATAAGAAAAATAGACACTTGTCTGGTGATGATAGGATACAAAAAAGGGTAATCAAATATCTGTTGAGAGGACCAACACTAAATGATACAAAAGATAAAAGTATCTTGAAAAGAGAGGAAAGATACAATAAATATACTATTTTGTGTAGAGTGAAAGAGAGAGAGAGATAGATAGATAGATAGATAGATAGATAGATAGATAGATAGATAGATAGATAGATAGATAGATAGATAGATAGATAGATAGATAGATAGATAGATAGATAGATAGATAGATAGATAGATAGATAGATAGATAGATAGATAGATAGATAGATAGATAGATAGATAGATAGATAGATAGATAGATAGATAGATAGATAGATAGATAGATAGATAGATAGATAGATAGATAGATAGATAGATAGATAGATAGATAGATAGGTAGATAGATAGATAGGTAGGTAGGTAGGTAGGTAGGTAGGTAGGTAGGTAGGTAGGTAGGTAGGTAGGTAGGTAGGTAGGTAGGTAGGTAGGTAGGTAGATAGATAGATAGATAGATAGATAGATAGATAGATAGATAGATAGATAGATAGATAGATAGATAGATAGATAGATAGATAGATAGATAGATAGATAGATAGATAGATAGATAGATAGATAGATAGATAGATAGATAGATAGATAGATAGATAGATAGATAGATAGATAGATAGATAGATAGATAGATAGATAGATAGATAGATAGATAGATAGATAGATAGAGAGAGAGAGAGAGAGAGAGAGAGAGAGAGAGAATGATTAAAATGAAAGAATAGCAAGAAAAATTGATCTTGGAAAATAGACGAGAGATGCATTTAAAAGACGATATTTTGTAAGAGAGAAACAAAGAGAGAGAGAGAGAGAGAGAGAGAGAGAGAGAGAGATAGAGTGGGAGAGATAAAAAATAAATGGCGAGGAGACAAATAAATCTTGAGAAAAACTAAAAGTACGTGAGTAGCAAGGCAGCATTTATTACGAGAAAGACTGACGTAATAGAATGAAGAGATATGAAGTAGATAAATGGAGTATTAAAGTTTAAATAAGGCAGAACAGTGTCATTTTATGTGATTCAATAACTATGCTGCAACATCATTATCACCAACATCATTATCACTAACATCATTATCACTAACATCATTATCACCAACATCTTTATCACCAACATCATTATCACCATCATCATTATCACCATCATCTTTATCACCGACATTTTTATCACCAACATCATTATCACCATCATCATTATCACCATCATCATTATCACCATCATCATTATCACCAACATCATTATCACTAACATTGTTATCAACATCATCATTATCACCAACATCATTATCACCATCATCATCATCACCAACATCATTATCACCATCATCATTATCACCAACATCATTATCACCAACATCATTATCACCAACATCATTATCACCAACATCATTATCACCATCATTATTATCACCAACCTAACCATCATTATCACCAACATCATTATCACCAACATCATTATCACCAGCATCATTATCACCAACATCATTATCACCAACATCATTATCACCAGCATCATTATCACCAACATCATTATCACCAACATCATTATCACCAGCATTATTATCACCAACCTAACCATCATTATCACCAACATCATTATCACCAACATCATTATCACCAGCATCATTATCACCAACATCATTATCACCAACATCATTATCACCATCATTATTATCACCAACCTAACCATCATTATCACCAACATCATTATCACCACCATCATTATCACCAACATCATTATCACCAGCATCATTATCACCAACATCATTATCACCAGCATCATTATCACCAACATCATTATCACCAACATCATTATCACCAGCATTATTGTCACCAACCTAACCATCATTATCACCAACATCATTATCACCATCATCACTATCACCAACATCATTATCACCACCATCATTATCACCAACAGCATTATCACCAACATCATTATCACCAATATCATTATCACCATCATCGTTATCACCAGCGTAATCATCATCAAGTATGCAGCTCTACGTAAAGTAACCAATTTATAGGACAGCTCGAAGCCGAGATGGTAGGATCGTTAGCGCCCTCTTATACTGATCAGGAAGGTCAGGGTTTCATTATAAAATGTGTCGAATTATTTTCTGACAAATAGTAGTAGCAGTCCCCGCTAGTCATAGTTGACAATGGATTTTGCTGCGCCCATAGAAATATTATGTTTTATATTTTCTTTCGCTTATTATTCTCTTTTTCTATGAGTCTGTCTGCTTCTTGCTTTTGTTGGGGCTTTAGAGTTTGTGTCTCCAAAGATTACGCTCTGCAGCTATCTCTTCTGAGGCTGTAGTGTTTATATTCAGTCCTCATGTCACGTTTACACACGTCTATAAACCGAAGTTCTGGACACCTCTTAGTTCTTTTTCCAATCTACAATAAACTATATGGTATATACTATATAAAAACTATAACTATAATACTATATATACATAAACTATATATATTATTTGGTATGGGATCGTCTTTCTTGCGGTGAAAGTGACCAAAGCCAGCTTTACTTATAAAACCAAAAAATAAACGCAACCTATATGTCTTTTGAAAATGAGTACCTCACATTTACACTGAGAACGTTGGTCGGCCTGGTGTCATACTGACGACATCACTCATTCAAAATGTTCTGGTGACCACAAAGAAGTTTACGTGATAAATAAATTCCCAATAAAGGCCATTAAGTGTGTTGGTAGAACACTCACTTTTGAAAGACAAGTTTGGTATACATTCCATTCTTAAACATGTCTTTATAAATGTATATGTTTCTGCATAGTCCAAATTAGTATCTGTCTACAAGCAGACGCTGTGGGGTGAATGAGATGATTGGGTCAGGATTAATGAACCAGAGCTGACCGAAACCACAATCCAATCTACAGCCTTTTTGCTGTCTTCGAAATATCCACTGGCCACACGAATTGAAATAAAAAAAAAAAAAAATTAAAAGGTAAAAGCAAACCTGGAACTCAAAAAACGTCGCTCTGGAACCGGTTGTGTCAAGGTGAAGGACAAACAGGCCGCAGTATATGGGCGGGGGGCACCTCACTCAAAGTACGCCCATTTCATGCCCTTTTCAACTCATAGGCTGGAAAATCTTGACAGACTCTATAAACAACATATCAATTTTTACTTCATTTTGATACGCTATTTTCTTGCACTCATTGTTCTATTCATATTTCGAAACAAGTTCACTTTTTATCTTAAAAAATACTTTAGAATATTTTCGAAATTATTCGGATTAATATTAAAATTCATTACGTAATCAGAGAAAATGAATAACTTCTTGATTTTTTGTGTGACGTATCTATTGATGTCGGTAATTAATTCGTATTTCTTTTGTCAGAAATATCGCATGAACAGCTCTCAAATTTTGTGGCAAAATAACGTCCCAATCATGAAAAATCTAGAAGGAATAGCAAAAAAGAGGAAGAAAGCGCGGAAGAATAGAGTAAAAGCTCTCTGAAAAGAATGTAAAACACTGTTAACACAACAAGGATTAATGCGGTGTTTTAGCTGAAATAAGAAAATTAGATGCAGCAAGGATAATGGATATTACAGCAAAGAACTCTAGAAACTGAAGAAAAAGTAAACCCTGGAGAGTCAAAAATTGGAAGAAATCTGTCATGACCAAAAAAAAACCCTGAATAACATGCAAAGTTGAATAAAGAAAAATACAGATTAAAACAGGATTATTTAACAAGTAAATAGAATATCCAATAAGTAAATAGAGCATTTTAAAAGTAAATAGAACATTCCAGTAGAAGATAACATACGTATGTAAGCAGCGCATTTCTAAATTACAGATCATAGTGAAGTGACCATGAGATTTTAATTTAAAAATGAAGCATTTTAATTGAAACAGAACAATGAAAACACAGACACTACATATATAAGACATAAACATGTCTTTAGTTAATAGAATTGAGACCGCGGTACAACGAAGTCCGTGCACTATGCTGCGATCATGATGGGTAAGACGACAAGACATCAAAGTGTTTGTGGATGCTTAACAAAGTACCTGACAATTACATTGAGCGTACTTCGACAAAGTACCTGACAAATACATTTAGTGTACTTTGACAAAATATCTGACAAATACATTGAGCATACTTTGACAAAATACCTGACAAATACATTGAGTGTACATTGACAAAATACTTGACAAATACATTGAGTGTACTTCGACAAAGTACCTGACAAATACATTGAGCGTACTTCGACAAAATACCTGACAAATACATTGAGCGTACTTCGACAAAATACCTGACAAATACATTGAGTGTACATTGACAAAATACTTGACAAATACATTGAGCGTACTTCGACAAAATACCTGACAAATACATTGAGTGTACATTGACAAAATACTTGACAAATACATTGAGCATACTTTGACAAAATACCTCACGTATGCATAGAGCACACCGTCACAAAATACCTCACGTATGCATAGAGCACACCGTCACAAAATACCTCACGTATGCATAGAGCACACCGTCACAAAATACCTCACGTATGCATGAAGCGTACCTTCACAAAAAAACCTCACGTGTGCATGGATTTTGATTTGACAAAATACCTCACAAGTGCATATATTGTACTTAAACAAAGTACCTCACAAGTGCACAGATTGTACTTAAACAAAATACCTCAAAAGAGCACAGATTGTACTGTAACAAAATAACTCACAAGTGCACAGATTGTACTATGACAAAATAGCTCACAAGTGCACAAATTGTACTGTGACAAAATGCCTCACAAATGCACACATTGCACTGTGACAAAATACCTCACAAATGCACACGTTGTACTGTGACAAAATACTTCACAAGTGCACAAATTGTACTGTGACAAAATACCTAACAAGTGCACAAATATTGTACTGTGACAAAATACCTCACAAGTGCACAAATTGTACTGTGACAAAATGCCTCATAAGTGCACAAATTGTACTATGACAAAATGCCTCGAAAGTGCACAAATTGTACTATGACAAAATGCCTCACAAGTGCACAAATTGTACTATGACAAAATGCCTCACAAGTGCACAAATTGTACTGTGACAAAATGCTCACAAGTGCACAGTTTTTGA
The DNA here is from genome assembly GCA_032433765.1 of Megaustenia siamemsis. NCBI lineage: Eukaryota > Metazoa > Mollusca > Gastropoda > Stylommatophora > Ariophantidae > Megaustenia > Megaustenia siamemsis. The sequence goes on along the minus strand of JAVIAB010000125.1, from coordinate 93,530,970 downwards.
TTTGCAAAATACTTCAAAAATGCAATGAAAATGAGCATGTGATTAAAATACGACTGTTTAACATAAAGTCCGTGCATTGGAATTGTATTGTTTACAAAATTAGTAGGTATATATCAACCTTTTCTCGCCTAGTTTTCTACAAAGTAGTCTCCTTGTGATTGAATATATTTATTTCCTTGGTCCTGCCATTCTGTGGAAGCGCCTCTGGTAGTCACTTTTTGTACGTGACCTTGACCTGTTTTGTCGCGCACTTTTGTATCTCCTCAACTTTCAACAAATCGGTGACCTTTCAATAATTTCTTCTTGTGTGGGGACGAGTTTGTGGGGAGCAAGGAGAGGTCAATGTTGGGGGTGTGGAAGCAAAGGAGTGCGGTGTTTCGCCCAAAATATATTTTTCTTGATATAAATGTGTAAACGATGAAGTCTTGAAACAGCTAAAAATGAAAACAGAACTACTAAGCACAATTCAAACAAGACAAATGCGATTTTTGGGCCATGTTAAACGACACAACAGCCTACTAAAAGTAATCCTGGAGGGAAAAATACAAGGTAAAAGAGGCAGAGGCAGACCGAGATTAACATGGACGAGTAACATCAAGAGATGGACAAATCAGCCTATGACAGCCTGCACCATCAAAGCAAGAGACAGAGCAGAATGGCTCTCCATGATAGCCAACCTTCGTTGCGGAAAAGGCACTCGATGAAGATGATGATGATAAATGTGTGCAGGGGCGTTATCGTGGTTACAGATTTAATTGACGGACGATACGCCTCTTCTCAGAGCGATATGCGCACTGTAGCGGGAGATATTCAGAGGAAGCAACGGAGGCCATAATTCCTCTAATGTGTTATCACAATACATAACACAATCTCATTCAAATTCAATGAGTTAAATGTCAATGTACAACCAGCCACCGTATTCCCTAGTATAGCCGTGATATAGCTCAAATAACTCAAGCTGTTACTAATAAATAGGCTTCAATGTCTATGGAGGTCAAACCTACTACAACCGTACAGCGACATCTATTGACCTGGCAATGTGTATGAGAACTAGGTAGGCCATTCCAGCAATCAGCTCCACGCTGCCATGACAACAGCAGAATGTCTAATTAGTTGCCGTTCTATCTCCTTAACGTAACATATAGAAGTAGAGCCAATAGAAGGCTACCTCGTATAGAGTCTCCTTAAGATCGCCGTGCTGTGTCCTCAAATAACACACATTTCAATACAACTATAAGAGATGTTGATTAATAGTACTAGGAATATTATTTTATAACAACGTATAATGCTTATAACTAAGATATTATGATATAATTAGCATATGTGTGTGGCGTTTTGTGTCTTGGCAGACGGTTGGTAGCAAGCAATCAGGATTAGTAAACAATAACAGTAGTTAGGTAAAAATATGAGTGTCTTATGTTGGATGTTGTTTTAGTGAACAGCTTCTCTCGTGACTGAATCTGCCAACGTTGGATAGACAGATTCGTCCGCAGAAAAAAAAAAACCAAGTTATATGTGTGATGCCTCGTCTCCTTTCTCTTATGCTTTTTGTTTTCTGAATTTAATATCAACACTTACTAGAATGTTGCTGTGTCCCTTTTTTTATATTTGTTTATATTTTTTTGCGTTCGCCATATTTTTACCTCTGACGAAGTCCCTAGAGACTAGGAACTAAATTTTGCGTGTTAATCCGTTTTTCCATGGCAGCCGTGTACACAGGGGTCCCTCGCCGCACAGGCAAATAACTCCGTATTCGGAGGTACTCATTTTTTTTCCGTCCATGAGTAATTGACGTTTCAAGCCGGGCCTCGCTGCTGAGACCAGGGGTGGTTGCCGCAGAGAGAAATCATAAATAAAAATTCTAACTGGTGCAGCCGGAATTTGAACCCACAACCTCTCTGTCTCGAGGCCTCGAGACCAACCAGTCCCCCATTTTTGTATATAATTATATAATATAAGATATAATTACAATTATTTTAAATTAGATAACTAATTTTATATAGCGTAAATTGTTGTAATGTCGCAAATTATCAGTAAAGGGTAAACCTAAACTCGAGTTACACTTCCTGGGCTCCTCAAGTTTCGAACTCACCGTTAGCCTCTGCTGCACAGCATCGTAGATGTGTTGTAGGGCGGCTGTGTTGAATTCTGTATTGTGGGCCCTCTGGGATGGTGTGCATGACGAATTAGTTCATCGATGTGAAAGAACATAATAAACACCGCCTTGGCATTGGTCTCCACATGTCGTGTCTTCTTCTATGAAGAAGGCGATGTTGTTCTCCGTTGGGATGACATCGTGTTTGTTTCCTCACCTTTTTTGTGCAGTCAGGTTTCATCACCAGTAGATATCTATGATTCTGACCGACGGCTTCCGGGTTCACCCAGCCTTATATGGGTACCGGATATTTTTCTGTGACAGTAAAGCGGCATGAGCGCAATACCGACCACATTACCCCAAAATATTGCGCCGAAGGTCTGTAAAATTTATGTTCACTAACACCATATTCCCTGTACGCCACTTGGCGTGACGGGGCTCTTTACTTTTGTTTACATTAACACACATGCAAATAAAAAGTGCGAATGTTGACATAATGCCTCAATAGTAATTTGTAAAAGTATAGAACTACATGAGCATAGATTATGCATCGTATCAAGAAAATTAATCTCATATTCATCGTACTGAAAATTCATAGAAAGAAAAATTCCTTGCAAGAAGACAACAATGACAACTGATCACAAGAAGATTCATGTCTAGGACAACTGATCACAAGAAGATTCATCTCTAGGACAACTGATCACAAGAAGATTCATCTCTATGACAACTGATCACAAGAAGATTCATCTCGAGGACAACTGATCACAAGAATATTCATCTCTAGGACAACTGATCACAAGAAGATTCATCTCGAGGACAACTGATCACAAGAAGATTCATCTCGAGGACAACTGGTCACAAGAAGATTCATCTCTAGGACAACTGATCACAAGAAGATTCATCTCTAGGACAACTGATCACAAGAAGATTCATCTCTAGGACAACTGATCACAAGAAGATTCATCTCTAGAACAACTGATCACAAGAAGATTCATCTCTAGGACAACTGATCACAAGAAGATTCATCTCTAGGACAACTGATCACAAGAAGATTCATCTCTAGGACAACTGATCACAAGAAGATTCATCTCTAGGACAACTGATCACAAGAAGATTCATCCCTAGGACAACTGATCACAAGAAGATTCATCTCTAGGACAACTGATCACAAAAAGATTCATCTTTAGGACAACTGATCACAAGAAGATTCATCGCAAGGAAAACTCACTGCCAGAAAACTGATGCAAAGAGGGAAGGTGCTGGTTAGATTTCCAGCACATTGTAAAGAATAGACCGGCTTTTACTTGGCACAAGTGTTTAGGTTATTTTTTTAATTTGTGAGAAAATTGTTTCATTTGTTGACAGAAGTTTTTTTTTGTCATGTTTAAAAGTTCTAATATGTACTATCTATACCTATTATTTAAAGTTAGAAGTTTTTAAAATACATAGTGTTGTTTTTGTTTTCTTCAAACTTAGCCATTTGTTAATGTGTTTACAGTGTTTAACACTTTTCAAATAGAAATAATAAAGACAATTTTTTTTTAATTTCCTAAGTACCAACAATGCAACAATCAACGCCACTAAAAATATTGTAAATGTCATATATTCAGAATGGTTCATTAATGGGTAACAAGAGTAATGAATTGACATATACATATAATCCAGGGGTGGGGGCAGCATTAATAAAAGTTACAAGAACCAATAATAGTAATGTTCTTATAAAATGTTTAATATTCAAGTAACAATAGACAATTAATGTAACATGTTCTAGCGCTCATTATGAGAGATTCTTGATGAAGCTCTACGAAATTCTACGATATTCCATTTCCGGTAAAAACACATTTTACGCTGGAGTCTAATTGCACAAAAACGATAGTTTCATTTCCTTGGTGGAATGAAACAATCGTTGTAACCTGAGTCATTTTAAAATTGCTTTTCTCTCAACTTAAAGAACAAAATGTGGTAAATATTGTATTTATACATTCATTTAAAAAGAGTTCTTAGATGTTATGTAGAGCCAGTCTTAACATATGGATGTGAATCATGGACAATAGGACAACAGACTAGAAAAATCACTGGAGTCTGTAGAAATGTGGTTTTACAGAAGAATGTTGAGAATACCATGGACAGCTAAGAAGAGTAATGAAAACGTTCTGAAAGAGGCCAAAGCAAAAAGACAGCTAATTTCCAATATTAGGAAGAAACAATAATCATTTTTTGGCCATGTAATGAGAAGAGAACAGCTGGAATATATTGTTCCTGGGAAAATTGAGGGACGAAGAGAAAGAGGGAAGCAAAGAGAAAAGATACCAGACAGCTTAAGAGAATGGCTTGGCAGAAGGTCAACAACAGAAATGATAAATAACTATCGAGATCGAAAGTTGTGAAAAGACATGATCACCTACGCCAGCAGGCCCGGAACTTGATGATGATACATTCATTTATTACTCAATTTGAAATACAATGTTTATCTAAATCCTCTCATCTATTTTGTTTTGCAGCGAAAGTTTGTACCTATAACCCATTAGGAAAAGATCAAACACAGGTAAAGAGAATGTGACTATAACGAATAAAACAATTAAAACAAATAAGCATTGCTGTCACAAATAATTGAAACAAATCTGGAGTAGATCTGTAGACGGCAGGCAACTAAAACAAATAGAGGAATTCAAATACCTAGGAAGTCTAGTGACAAAAGACAATTCACAAAGAGCAGAGACAGACTCAAGATGCAACAAAGTTTGTGAAATCATTGGATGGCTATCACCACTATTGTCCAACAAGGAAATAACTCTAGAGGCAAATCTGACACTCCCTAATACAATCTTCATCCCAACGTTGTGCTACCAATGCCAGTCCTGGACCCTAGATGGAAGAACAATAAGAAAAATAACCTCTACTGAGATGAAGTGTGTTAGACGAATGGCAGGAAACAGTTTGAGAGACAAGATCAGAAATGAAGAACTGAGAAATGTCAGGAATAACCCACGCCATAGAATATATACAGAAACAACAGATAAAATGGCTTGGCCACGTGGCAAAGCAGAAAGATCAAAACATAACACAACGAGCCTTCAACAAACGTTGTGAGACCACCAAAAAGATGGATCCATGGAATATCAGAAGCACTCACTAGAAAACATTACAGCAGCATAGGCGAACAGAAGAGCAAAATACAGCAAATTAGATCTCCCCTCGATGCTGAAAGCAAACTGAGGAAGGAAAGAAGAAAAACAAGAGTCTGAAGTGGTAAGAAAGATGCTTATCAAAGCAAATTTTATTGGAAGATAGAACGATTACAATTAATAGAACTTTTATTTTAAAAAAAGAATATTCAAAAAGAAAATAAAAAATCTTAATACAGTAAATCATGACGACAAGAACATAAAACAGCACATCCCACAACTCAACAGAAAGTCTAAGAAGCAAAAGTAACGTTCATCAAATAAGGAGGGGAAAAAAAACAACATAGAGAGCATTCAACAAGTAAGAAAACAATGAAATAGTACACTAAACAAACAAAACGTGGAGAACAAATAAAAGAAATCTCAAATAGAAATGTCCACAACACACATATTATTTGATTTATTATTGAGCACACGGCGGACTGTTCCACTGGCTATTATGATCAGCTCTCAGTTCCACTCAAAGCAAATTACATCTCGGCGGTAGAAGCACACCGACACTCATTTGTTGTTACATCTCGGCGGTAGAAGCACACCAACACTCATTTGTTGTTACATCTCGGTGGTAGAAGCACACCAACACTCATTTGTTGTTACATCTCGGCGGTAGAAGCACACCGACACTCATTTGTTGTTACATCTCGGCGGTAGAAGCACACCGACACTCATTTGTTGTTACATCTCTGCGGTAGAAGCACACCAACACTCATTTGTTGTTACATCTCGGTGGTAGAAGCACACCAACACTCATTTGTTGTTACATCTCGGCGGTAGATGCACACCAACACTCATTTGTTGTTACATCTCTGCGGTAGAAGCACACCAACACTCATTTGTTGTTACATCTCGGCGGTAGAAGCACACCAACACTCATTTGTTGTTACATCTCGGCGGTAGATGCACACCAACACTCATTTGTTGTTACATCTCGGCGGTAGAAGCACACCAACACTCATTTGTTGTTACATCTCGGCGGTAGAAGCACAACAACACTCATTTGTTGTTACATCTCGGCGGTAGAAGCACACCGACACTCATTTGTTGTTACATCTCGGCGGTAGAAGCACACCAACACTCATTTGTTGTTACATCTCGGCGGTAGAAGCACACCAACACTCATTTGTTGTTACATCTCGGCGGTAGAAGCACAACAACACTCATTTGTTGTTACATCTCGGCGGTAGAAGCACACCGACACTCATTTGTTGTTACATCTCGGCGGTAGAAGCACACCAACACTCATTTGTTGTTACATCTCGGCGGTAGATGCACACCAACACTCATTTGTTGTTACATCTCGGCGGTAGATGCACACCAACACTCATTTGTTGTTACATCTCGGCGGTAGAAGCACACCAACACTCATTTGTTGTTACATCTCGGCGGTAGAAGCACACCAACGCTCATTTGTTGTTACATCTCGGCGGTAGAATCACACCAACACTCATTTGTTGTTACATCTCGGCGGTAGAAGCACACCAACACTCATTTGTTGTTACATCTCGGTGGTAGAAGCACACCAACACTCATTTGTTGTTACATCTCGGCGGTAGAAGCACACCAACACTCATTTGTTTTTACTACTATTTTTTTTTAAGCAACTGTGGTGTAACATAACCAGGAAGTCACAGTCTGTGGTTAAACGGGTCGCGTCTCGCCAAGAAGAAGCCTTAAGTCATGAACAACTGCAACAAAGAATATTTCACAATATTTAAATAAAAGCCCGACAGCGAACAATCTCAAGATAGTGACACACAACGAAATTAACGCCAGACAAGAGCAGCTCAAAATAAAAGTTAACAGACTTCAAGCCAAAACTCAATAAGAATTTCAAAATAAAAGTTAACAGACTTCAAGCCAAAACTCAATAAGAATTTCAAAATAAAAGTTAACAGACTTCAAGACAAAATTCAATAAAAAT